>CM053785.1:434012838-434552838 GCA_028749045.1 Cupressus sempervirens
ATGCTCAAGAGATGAAGAAGGTTGTGCTCAATGTGAACCAACTCAACATTGAAGTTGTTGAAGCTTTAAAGAGTTGTGCTTGGGTTCCTCTCAAATATTCTAGATTTTTTGAATGTCTTGTTATTTTTTGTTGTCTATTTGTTGCGAGTTTTTGTATTGTATTAAACTTTGGGAAACTTTTTGGTTGTGGACTCTACTGCTTCATCTAATTTCTCATAAGACTTACTGTTAAATGGGTTTGAATTACTTTACAAAAAATATTTGGTAACAAAAAATATTGTTGCTTTCTCTTTAAACATTTTTTTTGTTTCGATATCTTATCTCAATTATCTTATAATTTTTGAAGAAAGTAATAAAAATAGCAAGATTTTTTATAATTTTTTTAATGCAAAGTTAAGGAAGAAGAAACGTTTAAGTCAACTGTAATTGAAGACACAAAAAATACTTAATGTATTTTCAAAATATTACACTATATTTATAATAAATTTTAAATTCAAAAATAAATATTAATGATATAATGAAATTTATAAAATTAATAGAATTTCCAAATGAAATGTAGAATGATCCACTAGTTTTGTTAAGAAAACATCTTACAATTTCTACAATTATATTTCAAATTACTACATGTTGACATTAAATAGATGAATCAAATCATCTATCAAATTATGTAAAAAATTAAATGGACCTCATGATGTAACTAGAAATTCAAAATTTTAAAATATTACTCAATGTTGCAAAAATTCTCATCATGTGACATGCCATCAATTGCTACAATGCTTTCCACAAGATGATGAACAACTTTGCAAAGTATGTCAAAAATAACTTGTCTACCACAAAGTGCATCTCTAAACCCTTTCAAATGTAAGGCAAGACTCACAAAAATTAAGTTTTTGATGCCAATTAACCTTTTAATTTTTAATATTTCTCTAGTCAAATATTTGACCATTAATTTTTCTTGGGTCAAATATTAAAAGACAATTTAATTTTTTTCGATAAAGCTAAAAACTTGCGTTTTAGAGGAACTTGACACCTAAAATTTAATACATTTAAGATAAAAATTTAAGAGTCCTACAAAAAAAAAATTGTTGGAAATATAATATA
Organism: Cupressus sempervirens; assembly: GCA_028749045.1. Taxonomy (NCBI): domain Eukaryota; kingdom Viridiplantae; phylum Streptophyta; class Pinopsida; order Cupressales; family Cupressaceae; genus Cupressus; species Cupressus sempervirens. Next base: position 434,013,940 of record CM053785.1, read on the forward strand.
CATTAAAAAATCTAGCACCCAAAACTAATGACCAAAAAAAAACTAAGGAAGCAAACTAGCAAAACAACAAAAATTAGAAAGGCACCTAAGCAAGGTCTCTGAGAACTTTGGAAACTTGAATCTTAATGACTTCAAGGACTTCCTACATGGTTTCTAAACCACCATTGATGCTTTTTTCTTTTAGTGTTCCACAAGTAGTTTTTCCTATGCCTTGGATGTCCTTACCCTTCTCTTCACTAGTGAGATTAATTTTCATCTTGATGGCTTCCCACTCCTAGGTTTACAGCTTCTAAACAAGGGATTGAACCTTCTTGTCACTATAATCTAGATCCCTTTCTAATTCTCTCAATTGACCAAGAACACCCTCCTTTATGTTCTACACTTCCTTATTGAGGTCCCTTTGCAACTCATAAAGCACTATCTTTAGAAAAACTATTTCATTATGAACCCAAGAACTAAAGACATCAATGGATTCTATTTTTTATTTAATTTTCTTAACATCAACTATGGTGTAAAAAAATTCTCCTATTTTTCGCCCTTAGCTTTTCCAAGTGGGGGGTCTTCAAAGTCAAAGGCAAGGTAGCCCACTATTTTTGCAATCACATTTGCAACATCCTTTTCTCTAGGCTCATACTATGATTCTGCTCATGGGATTTAGGTTTCTCATTGGCAAGGCATCTTCAATTTCATCTCCGGTCTCCATTTTCTCTTCATTGCTTTCCTAGAAATTGACTAAAACCCTATAATCTTTTAGGTCATTAGATGCCAAATCATCATCCCCTCACCAATTCTAGAATCTACCTGACTATCAATGACAACCTTTTTCTTATTGGACAGAGGGGTTTTGGCATTAATCATAGCGGAGTTATATTTTCCTTCATTTTCAACCTTCACACTAGGGAATGAGATACATGCCTTACAATAGCCTAGATAAAGAAGCATTGGACCTTTGTGCAACACAAGGTGACAAGCTATCTTCTTGTGATTGGTTAAGCTATGGTACAAATAGTTCAAAATGTAGTAGGGGAAATCGATCTTGTCTCCATACTGAAAGTTATTTAACAAAACAAAATTAAATTATTGAACCCTTTCTTCCTACTATCAAGGGTTATGTATGCTCTAACACAACTAAGGACCAATCATCAAATAGGCTTAATTTTCTTAGTTAAATAAAATTTACATACCTTGATTAGTGCTTTCTTCATCTTCCTCCTTAGGAAACTTTCTAAGATCATCCTTGGTGTTTTTTTGTCTCTTTGAAAAATTGGATGCCCTTGTTTAGAAGACCAAAAGTCTCAGAAAAAAACTAAGCAATGAGTGGAAGGGATATTCCATATATGGTGGCTATATACTTCTTCCAATCATAAAAAAATTTAGGGTGGCCTCAGACTCAAAATAATGTAAGTTGTCAATGTACTCAGGTAATCCCCCTTTCTCTATTTGCTCCCACACCTATGGGGTGTTCTTCCATTCTGAGAAATTTGTAGGTTCTTTCCTTTTTAGATCTTTACCCATGTTTCTTCTCTTCTTCTTTTTTTGGTCAGATTTTGTATCCTCTTTGAAATAAAAATATTGAACACAAAGATTGACAAAACCCACAATGACCCAAAAAGTGTGCCAAGCTTGCACCATATTAGCTTTTTAAATGCTTCTTAATTGATTATTGTACTCCCTTAAACTATTCATAATTACTATATAAATTGTAGATACCTCCACATGTCCTATCCCTCACAATCTCTTGCATTATAACTAGATATTTTATGAGACCTACCTGTCATTGAACTATCTTAGTAGCCCATACCCCTATATTGGCAATACATCCAACAATTTGATTTTATTTCTTGTACACATGGGTGATGATGACCCTCTCAAAAGAGTTTAATATTCTCCACATTTCTCTTATGGTTTTTTCAATTGTCCATGTCATTTCTTTTTATTAATTCAATATATCTATTGTGTTTCTTGTGTCTCCTTCGAGCCAGAGTGAAGTACACTTAGCCTTTCTATAATAATAACTACCTAAAGGGCCCCACAAGAATTTTCTATGTGACTAGTTCAGATTCCTAGTGGGCACGTCATCACATCATTACAATTTTCATGTTAATCCCTTAAGATTTCCATATAACCCACTTCACCTATGTTTATTTTTGTTGCCCCAATTAAATTAACTTTGAACTAGCCTTTTAGGGGGACTTAGCCAAACCACATTATCTCTCTCTAGACCTTTTCACTTTTAGTATTTAAATCTTAAACAAGAGTAGTTTTAGAGTCAAATCTTTCTAGGATTTTCATTATAGTTTTCTTTGTGTGCATAACTTCTCCTTGATTCATCTCATTGCTTTATTTTCAGTTACCCAAGAAAGAGCTTCCTTCTTTCTAAACAGTCGGTCATTTCTCTCTTTCCAAATACTCCATCATATGTACAAGGGGATGATTTTCCATATAATCTTAACATTCTTGTTCTTTTCTATCCATGTCCAATTTATTAGATAATTTTCTACACTTCCTTGGAGAAGCTAGTTTAGGTTCCATCCTACAAGAAAATAAGTCCAAACTTCCCATAGTATAGTTACCTCCAAAAAATAAATAAAAGAAATTTTCTTGATCAATTTTACAAAGAAAACATATATTCTCTAGATTGAACTATCTTTTACAAAGGTTATCCAAAGTAATAATTTTATTTTTGGACCATAATTGAGTAAAATATTCCAACTTTAGGAGTTATACATTTTATCAAGCATGAAATCCACTAAGGAGTTTCCTCATTGAGGGTGATCAAGGACAAACCTGAAGTAACAACATGGACACCATTAGGGTTATTTCCTCATATTACCTTATCCTTTTTCTCATAAGAGTTCAAAGAAGTCTGAATGAAATGAATGCGTGCATTAAAATTTTTGATATTGATCCAATTTCCATTATTCTTATAATCGAAAACCTTCTCCCATAAGTTACTTTGCATTGGTTAATAATTCTCATTTCCTCCATCTTACTAGCAATTAGAACATTCATTGACCTTCTATCTTCCTCGAATCTATTTTTCCTTCCATTTCCTAGTTTCTATTTAACGCCTCTAATGGAGATAGTCTTGCAATTCTGAGTAGAACTCTAGATATAAGAACCACCATCAATATTAGGAGAATTTAAGAAGTCTTCTATCAAATGTTAGGTAGAGGGATACTTCCTATTAAGGATAAGGTTTTACTCATCCTTAGAAAATATGCTCTATATCTATTTAGAAAGAAGGGCTATGTTTAGATTTTTTTATTGACCTTAAGCCCAGACCCCCATTCATTCTAGGTTTACAGATATACTCCCAAGAAATAAGAGACATCATTTTCACTCTTCCACTAATGACCATATGAAATTCATTTTAATTATTTCAATTTTGTCTCCATAGTTTTTATGGATCTTGAACATACTAAGAGAATGGGTAGGAATGTTCTGAAGGCTACTCTTTAGAAGAGTTTTTAATATTTTGATTAGTAAGAGGCCAAAGCCAAGGTTAATTATTGTTATTATTTGTTGTGATTAATTATTTCAATTATTAGTTAATCTCAAGTAGATTTGAACCCAAGACCTCCCAATTAAGAGGCTCACAATTTCCCATTATGTTCTAGGCTCGCCTTACTCTTTAGAAGAGTTTCCTTCCTAGCTTGACTAAATAAATTTTGTTTTAAACCAGCAAGCTTATGATAAAATTTATCCAACTAACTTTTCCAAAAGGTATCTAAAGGCTTGGATCAAAGAAGGAGGAAAAATAGATACTTGGCAAGGGGGAGATTAGACAACCAAGGATCTAGGATATTATACATTTCCTTTCTTGAGGATTATTTAGAAAGAATAGATAAATCTTATACCAATTTATTAATTTATTAGTTGCTGAGGAGTATAAATTTAGCTCACCATTTTAATTATTTTGCCTCTTTAATAGAAGCCTCACCCATAGTAATGGTGTCATATAAAACTATTTGTGGGTGCAACTCTGTGGATTGGAAGATGGGTTAGAACCATGTATAGAACCATCAAGCCCCAATTATGTGAGAAACTTTCCAAAATAATTAGCTAAAATAGGAAAAATAATGGTGGAAAAAGGGCCACCTTTTCTAGGACCCCTAGTTATTTGGAAAAAAATAGTTAAAGCCCCATTAACCAAACTAGCCATGGAAGGAGTGGTGATAAGCTTGTGACTAAGCTTGGCTTCTTCCATCGAAACCAAAATCCTTGAGGACTTTAATAAGAAAATCCCAATCAACATTGTCATAGTCCTTGGAAAAGTCAAGCTTCATAAGGAAACCCTATTTCTTTGACATTAACACAGAGTGGATGTTTTCATGTACAACCATTAGATAATCTAGAGTATTCTTGATAGGGAAAAACCCTTTGTCACCACTACATTTGGGTCTGAATTGCAATGGTAGGCTATTGCAATTATGATGGTAACCCATCATCCAACTAACATCAATAGGAATTGGCTCTTGTTGGATAGTCGTTGACCTTTAGTTGTAGCAAGGGTGACTGTCAATATTGTAATAGCCACAAGTTTTATAAATTGAGTTAACAGACTAACAAACCATTCATTTTAACTATCATAATTGTGATGAAAATCTGTTGAAGACATCATTACAATTGCAACATATGCACAATAGAAATGTTATGGACCCCATGACAAGCTATCAAAAACATCCATTGTAATTGGGATAGACATGTGGTAGGAATGTTGTGGGATCGACAACTAGCCGTCGAAATTTTCTATCACAATTGCAACAATGTACTATATTAATATAAAAAATTGGCAGCAAACATGGAATAGCTATGATGTAATCATAGGTTAATGTTGTCATGCAGTCATAGGTTAATATTGAGATTCACTTGGTTTCGAGAATAGTTTAATGTTCTCTACTAATCAAGGCCAACCACATAAATGTGGAAGCTCGTTTCGCTCCCCCCCCTCCCAACATCTAAATTCCTCATTAACATCTAAAATATTTAAGAAAGGATCAATGTTTAAAGTACAAAAATAGGTTCCAAACCTACAAAAGTGACATCATTTTCCCATCTTCTGGTGCATGTCATTTTCTATCACATCCAAAATAAGATTTTGCTACTCTAAATTGAGAATGCACGTGCAACTGTGTTGTATATGCATGGACAATAGAAGGAGTTGAAAAAACCCAACAAGTTTACATTTATTTAATAGGTCTATGCAAATATCTAACAAAAATACAAACTTGTTGGGATTTTTTAGCTCCACCTGATGTTGTATGCATATGAATTAAGATTGCATATTGAACTATGGCATCCTTTTGCATTGCCTAAAACCAATAGATTCACATAGTTAGTTGTCGTAAAATCATTGGTTAATGTTGAGCTTCACTTGGTTTCGAGAATAGTTTAATATTCTCTACTAAGTAGGGCCAACCACATGAAGGTGGAAGCTCATTTGGCCCCATCCCACCCCTCTGAAAATCTAAATTCCCCATTGACATGTAAATTATTTAAGAAAGGATCAATTTTTAAAGTACAAAAGAAGGTTCTAGACCTATATAAGTGACATCATTTTCCCATCTTCTGGTGCAAGTCATTTTTCCATCACATACAAAATAAGATTCTTCCACTTTGAATCAAAAATGCATGTGCAATTGCATTCAAATGCATGGACAATAGGCAGAGTTGATAAAACACAACAAAATTACATTTATTTAATAGGTCTATTAAGTTTTTAAAATTATAGACCATCATGAACAATGTTCATGATGGTCTAAAACTTAAAATACCTAATTAAAGGCCTCTAACAAAAATGCTAACCTATTGTATTTTTCAACTCTGCCTAATGTCGTATGCATATGAATTTACATTCCATATTCAACTATGGCATCCTTTTACATTGCTTGAAACCAAAAGATTCATGCTATTAGTTTTCATACAATGATAGGTTAATGTTGAGCTTTACTTGGTTTTGATAATAGCTTACTATTCTCTACTAATTAGGGCCAACCATGTGAAGTGGAAGCTCACTGCCCCCACCTAACATCTAAATTCCCCATGAACATCTAAAATCATTAAGAAAGAATCAATCTTTAATGTACCAAGAATTTCATCATTGTCTCCTTCTACTCTTAGGGGAATTCCATCTTCATTGCTCATGAGAAATTCATCACATGGGTACATTCGGGAATTTCCTCATTGCCTCCTACATAAAATGAATCCAATGTTAGAAAATGCCCCCTAAGAAATAATAGTTTAGGAGAAATAAACACATAAAAAATGAGAGAGGAAAAGAGGAATTTACTTACCAATAGGCTTTGTCATTGCATTTGTGGCCATGCTACCTATTGAGTGAGTTTTATTGTCTTTTTTGTTGTGCCTAGATCTTTTTGTTTAAATACATACATACATATATATGTACATACATCTGTGCATGCATGATATATATATATATATATATATATATATATATATATATATATATATATATATATATATATATATAGAGAGAGAGAGAGAGAGAGAGAGAGATGTTTTTTAAGGTGATAAGTGATTTACCTCAAATTTTCACAAAAATAATGTAGAGTAGGAAAAATGGGTAGAGTTCACAATTTTATTTACAAAAACATATCATAGTAGATATTTTTAGAAAGAAACAAGCCATAACCTAGTTAAATGGGTCTAGTTTCTGATTAGTTGGGTTGATATATACACATATTTAACAAGGTTATGGCTACTATGAGGAATAAGCCTCATGATTATGACATTTATACAAAAGAAAAACTTGCTTCTTGAATTCCTTACACTCAAATCTTCATTAAGTTATTCTTTGAGCAATGAGAATAGCTGCTACAAATTCTTGATTTCCAAGAGACCCTAAAGCTATGCTACACTTTTTGGAGACATGGAAGAATCTACTACCGTCTTCTATACTTCATAAGATTATAGATCATATAGTGATGCCCAAATTAACAACAACAACAGATACTTGGGATGCAAAGATCACAAGAGCATGGTAATAAATTCCTATATCTAACTACCATCATATTACATACAATAAAATGAATGAGATGAAAAGATTAGAAGGGGATGACAATGAGATATAGAGAAAACAAGAGCATGACAATGAAATGCAGTGATCACAAGGGCATGGAAATGAAATCATAGATCTCCACATCATACATACATACATACATACATATGTATGTATGTATGTACTTCATAATATTTTGGATCATATAGTGATGCCCAAATTAATAGTAGCAATAGATACTTGGGATGTAAAGATCACAAGAGCATGGTTATAAATTCCTATAGAACTATCATCATATTAGGTACAATAAAATGAACAAGATGCAAAGATTATAAGGGCACAACAATGAGATGTAGAGATCACAAGGGAACGACAACAAAATGTAACTTTCACAAGGGCATAAAAATAAAATCCTAGATCTCCACATAATACATACATACATATAAATGTATATATGTATGTATATAGAGAGATCTTTTTTAAGGTGCTTATTACATCTTAGCACAATAGAAAAATTGTTCCAGTTGCATACATATTCTCTAATCCAAATAATTAAACAATAAAACTCACTCAACCCATGCTAAGTGACCTAGCTAAAGATCCTACACAAAAATATGTTAATCTCGGATTGGTTTTGACATATGAGTGACAATATACTTATGTCGTTTACTCATTTCATGTTGAACATGTAATACATGCCAAGCATAAGTTGTCAGATAGTATATGTCGAGTGACAAATATTTAGTGTGAGATGAGTAACTAGTAAGTGTCGAGTCACTCAAGTGCTGAGAAAATGGTATGTACTAAGCTATTTAGATGTAGAGTGATAATTGGATGCCAATTCATTCAGAGGCCGAGTTACAACATTGAAGTTGCAGTTGATGCTGAGCATCAGGGACTTCAAGTGTCGAGTTACACAATTTTGACATAAATGTTTGTAATGGCACAAACTTCTATGTAAACTATTTTGGCCTAACTGAAGAATTGTTTTACAATATTTGTTGATAAGGATGAATCTTAAATGTGAATCCCTATGAATTACATGCATCCAATTAGAAAAAGGGAAGGTTTTAGCAGCAATATTCGTGAATCACAACCATTGATTCATACCTAACCCTAAGTCACCTAGGTTTTCTTAAGAAAGACAAACCCTAAATTTTCTAAGAATGAAAAAGGGATAATAAGAGAGTTTTCATTCAAAAAAATGAGCATTCAAGCTGATTAAAGTGTTATGAATTGAGTTACATTGAAAAATCAGTTAAGGGAGAACATAAGAAAGGAATCAGAGAACAATAGAGATACATCTGATAAAAAGGATCAGGTACACATTAGTATAGAGCTAATCTGGTATCAAGCAATAGAGTGCTAACCGATGGATCATTGCTCAAATATTTTAATAGGTGGATCAGTTAAATCTCTTAATAGAGTAGTCTTGACAGGTTGTTGTAAATCTTTTAATAGGGTTCTTACTTTATTGTAAGTTAAAGTCCTTTTACCAAGCACACTTTTAGCATGGTGTTTAAATCCTTTAATAGGGTAAGATCTAACAATCTTGTAACCCTTTAACAAGGAATACTTTTCATAAGGTAGATCATGTTTCATGATCAAACATTGTAACCTTCATTAGATACACTTTATTACTACAATAGTGAAGATTTGTGGCTGTCATCCGCACCCCATTTTTACCTTCTTCTTGGAGGGTTTCTGGGTAACCAAATATCTTGTGTCACACATGTGTTGAATATTTTACTTTCATGTTATGGATGTATATGATTAATTTGGTATTTTAGTTTATATGCATAGATTGTGAGATGGATGTGTGGTGTATTAGTTTTAGAGGTTGAAAGTTTTAAGTGCTGATTCACCCCCCTCCCCCCTCTCAGAGTTTACTTCCCTGTTGTATTTCCAACAAAATAATGCACAGTTAATGGGCAATATGTGTGTGTGTGTGTGCGCTCGTGCGTGCATGCATGTGCATGTAATGTATGTATGTAGAGGAAATATAATGCCCATTAACAATGACATTAACTTTGCCCATTTTTCTTGGTCTATATATGTATATACCTAGATACATACATACATACATGCATGCATATATACAAATACACATACATATATACATACATACATACATGCATACATACATACAAACATACATACATACATACATACATAGATACATACACCTACATCCTTTGCATGGTTTAGAGGTAATGTCATTGCCGGAGAGGCTTCTGCAAGGGAATGAGACTCGTGATTATCACATTTACACAAAACAAATGGGGAATAATCAATGTTGTGTTTTCTTTTTGTTTTTACTTATTTTACGTAGTCCTCCATATAGCCTATAGTAAAATATGTATTGCATTTGTATTTGCTTTACCATTGCAACAAAAAAGTAGATACTTGGCTTCCTCACAGGGATAGCACACCAATGCATGCATGGTTACATCCTTGGATTCCATTGTTGGGCTAGCATATGTGATGAGAGCATTTTATGTTCAAAATTATACCATATTTTAGCCTTCATATAAGCCTTCACACTCATTTCTATACTCCATTTTTCTTCTTATATGTTGCATATGATTTAATATTTATGAGTAATATTTAATATAGTTATTAGATAGAGTATGTGAATAAATAATATGTGATTGTATTTATCTAATATTTTGATTATGAGCTATGACTCTTCCTATCACCTATGGATCTTCCTATCACTAATTCAAGCTCCATCAACTTTAAAATGTCTTGTGATTACTTATGAGGAAGACTACAAACCTTACTTTGTATTATCTATTATTTCTTGTTTGCATAAGGATGTAGCTACTATAGATATCATCCACTCTACAAGAACATGTGGAGAGGACAATGAAGACTGGTGGAGGACGCATTTTCGAGCTGCATAGTTTTTATTTCTATTATGAAAACATATTACTACAATACTTATTGCATTTGCGTGGAATAATAATGGGGAAACATTCTCTCCCAAGGAAACCATCACCTTCCCTATTTCTCAAAATTTATAACAAATTTCTTTCTACTCTATTGACAAAAATAAAGGAATTATAGATGATTCTATTATTTAGATTGATTTTTGTACATGCAAACAATGTATACAGTTGCTGTGAGCAATTGAGATAGTAGATATTGTAGCCGGGATTCATTTCAAGTATCATGTGAACAATAAAATAAACAACCTAATTATGTTGGAACAAATTTCCTATTCTTTGCAAATCATAGATTTCTAACATGTCTATTATGTAATCACCATTATTAATGCTGTGTATATATAAGAAGCCCAATGGAGATCGAAATGTACTAATCTTCCTTTGTTAAATCTGAAAAATGAAATAATACTTCTACTTATTAATCCAACATGGAAAGAAACAATTTGTTCACTCAGCTTCCAAACGAGAGAAAGGGCTCACTCTTGGAATGTTTGGTGAGGTTGTTAATATTGTAAATTGTTTTATATTGCATGCTTGATGATTTCTATAGCTTAAGTTTGGTGTGTTTTATTTTTTGTAGAATAAGATTTCATTTTGAAGTAATAGTTAGTTTATATTAATATATTTGCAATTTGATTAATATCATAGCTGGGTAAGACATATTATAAATAACAACTAGCATATTCTAAATTTGATATTATATTTTCATTAAGGGATAAATAAATATATCTAGATCATATTTATATTAGTAAATTATTATATTAGATTAGATAAATACATGATGGTAGTATTGTTTATTCTAGATTATTTTTTATTAGATTTGTGAATTGTTTCATTTTTTATTATCATTGTTTTTAATGTTTATATTTGTTTCTAATGTTCCTATCACTAGGGAATGATAGTTCCTATCACTAGGATTTATTTATTTTTTTCATAGATTTACTTCATGTGTTGTAGCTTTATTCATAATCCCTCATCTCACAACTATCACTCCTTGATAGCATATTGTGAAGACACCTTTTGCAAGCTTATACTCTCAGATTGACACATATAGACCAGCCAAAGTTCATCATAAATTGTTAATTCTTTGTTATTATTTTCCCTAGTGTTGGCCTATTAGTTTGGAGCCTTTATATCAAATCATTCATTATAAATTAGGGAATGTGCTTCATGCCTGACATTCAAGTGATGCATATGCATATGCAATTTTATCACTTTGGAAAATAGTATTTGATTCTACTAGTTGGGAACAACTGATCTTTCCTTTTATTGTACCTAATATGATGCCAATTCTATAGGAATTTGTAATCAACCCAACTAATCAACAACTAGACCCATTTAACTAGGTTATGGCTTGTGTATATACATATATTTAATTGGGTAATGGCTTCTACATGGGAATGAGCCTCATGCTTATGGCATTTACATAGAAAAAGAGCTTGCTTCTTCAACTCCTTACACCCAACTCTTAACTGATGTTATTGTTTTAGCAATGAGAATAGATGCTACAAATTCTTTGGAGCCAAGGAACCTTAAACCTATGCTACATTTTATGGAGACATGGGAGAAGTTACTACCAGCTTTAGTACTTCATTAGATTCTAGGTCATATAGCGATGCCCAAATTAACAATGACAATAGATACTTGGGATCCTTGCAGGGAGAGAACATACCAACACATGCATGGTTATATCCTTGGCTTCCATTGTTGGTACATCGTATGGATCCAAGTTTATATCCAATCATTCATTATAAATTGGGGAATGTGCTTCATGCTTGGCATTCAAGTGATGCATCTACATATGCAATTTTATCACCTTGGAAATCTATATTTGATCCTATTATCTTGGAACAGATGATTGTTCATTTTATTGTACCTAATTTGACGATAGTTCTAAAAAAATTTGTAATCAATCAATCTAATCAGCAACTAGACCAATTTAACTAGGTTATGGCTCAAGTTGTAAGAGAACTCAGGTGTAGAAACAACTTCCTACACTAATCCCTTAAGGAAAGTATTGTGAAAATTACTATTATATCCTTACAATTTTAGATTCGATATTATGTAAACAATAATATTTCATGATAAGTAGGAGATAATTTTCACAGCAAGTCAAATTTAGTTAAGCATGCTCATACTAGAGTATTATTGGGATGGGTGACATCCTAGGAAGTCTCGATGCTTCACCCCTATGAGCATCACCTAGATCCAATGAGTGCTAAGTGTTCTATTTATTCTCATGAGAGATGGATTCATGTTGAATCACTACTCATGAAATATGGGTCAATGAATTTGACTCAAATATCACACAGTTAAATCCTGATAGCAATATCATAATTTGACTTGTTGTGGAAATTATCTCCTACTTATCAATTGATGAGGTTAAGGGGCTTTCTAATAAATGGTTCATAAGGAACAACACTTGGTGAAGGTTTTAAAAATTGGGTTGGAAGCTTTGGGTTTAACCATGGAGGAAACTATGTAATTAAGCGCGCTCAGGCTAGAGTAGTACTGGGATGGGTGACCTCCTAGGAAGTCTCGGTGCTTCACCCTATGAGCATCACCTAGATCCAATGAGTGCTAAGTGTTCCATTTATTCTCATGAGAGATGGATTCATTTTGAATCACTACTAATGAAATATGGGTCAATGAGTTTGACTCAAATATCACATAGTTAAATCCTGATAGCAATATCACAATAATATTGCAATCAACCATGAATACAAAAAATAGATAGAGAAAGAAAATACATAAATGCAAAGATATGCTAGTGGGAAAAGAATTTCGGTAAAACAACCCCACCCCTCCAAAACCTACACAATGTATTATCTTCAACACAAAGGTTACAAAACACTTGAAATGCAAGTTTTTTTTAGGACATGAAAGACTAATTCAGTGGCAACATGTCATACCAAAAAATACACTTGCACTCTCTCCTATCTACAACCCTAAAATTGCTTATATTATGTGCTTCAAGAACCATTTTTAGGGAAACTTTGAAAGAACAACCATATTAGAGTTTTACCATTATTTGGAAAATTAGGAACAATACTCAAGTATATAGTACTCAATGATCAATTTCCACATGTCTTCACATATTCACCCATCATCAAATCTTCCAAAGATAGCTCTTACATGTCATATGAATCCGTCATAAGCTTTTTAGCCATGATCTCCTTACACACACTTCAATATGCCAACACATTCAAATGGAGTGACACATCAAGATGCCAACTAAACATGTACACTCACACTTAATTATATTATTTGTAAAAAATACATTTAAAAAACAAATAATAATAATAGGAATTATCTAAGGTTGAGACACCTTATTCTTGACACAGGCATGGGTTATTCCCATTTACCATATGGTTGCAATGTTGGAGGCAACATTTTTTATTTGTGTAGGATATGGAGGAAGAGAAGTGGTGTTGGAAAACATGAAAATTTAATAATATGACGTCACCTTGAGGAACTTGTGTATGCTCTTGGAAAACATGTGATTGAAAATGTTCATCATGACCTTTTTGGCTTCTACATATTTTTGCATGGAGCCTCCATACACCTAGTGCTCACAAATGTCTACTTAAGAATCTATGTGAACCTCCAATACAATACTATGTGGTGAAATATGTAGAAAATAATATAATCCTTCATCACACAAGGCCTTTTGCTTGGCATGCTCATTCATTACATTAATCACCCATGTTTTCATTTCAAATCATGAGTCATCCATTTTGGGCTTCAAAACTAGTACAACAGCTAGAAAGAGTACCTGAGAAGAGCTAGATCTCACATTCATTTAATAATAAAATATAGCATTCATTTATTATCACATTAAGTAAAAAACAATTATGAGCATCCATAAAATAATCTCATAATGTCCAAAGCTAACATCTAACATTAGCTCATCCTTTAACATTCATTAATAGCAGAACATAAACACATAACATTCAATAACATGTGAAATAAGGCATTTAAATATGCCTCAACCAATTATGATTTAATTTTGGATCACCTACCTAATTAGTTTATTATTGTGTTCTCACCAAAAATCATAAAATGTAAGGATAATTGTGCCAAAAAGAGTGTAAAAAGATGATTATTGTGCACCAATCATGTTTTTTTAGCTCTTTTGGTACAATCATTCTTACAATTTTTTTGTTCAATCTCCAACTTGTCAATATGTGTTTTGAGAAATTATTCTTCCACTGTGAGTCACGAAAAAGAGAAATATCAAACTTGAAAAGGATGTACATAAATGCAATTAATTTTTAAACATCAATTTTATAAACTTACAAAGAGAACCATATAATTATAAGAAACTATTGTGGTTTGTACTATTTAAAAATTATAATTACAAGTGATAAAGTTATATACTTTTTATTCAAACAGCACATATAATGGAAATGAAGTACAACAGAAGGTGCAAGCTCAACTACACACCCACACCCCCACCACCACACCACCCCTCCACCCCCCACCAAGTGGATGGCTTTGCTAAGTAGAGAATAGTTACATCCATACATACATACATACATATATATACATAGTTAAGTGCTACCTAACTATGTCCAAGGCATCTACACACTGGAGGCATACTCCATCTACGAGGCTTCCTACACACCCTTATCCACAGGATCAAGACCCTTAAACTATTCACTCTAACAAATATGTAGTTATGGTTTCTAATTGTTTTGATGGAGTTGTGTTCCTATAACCACTGGTCAAATTTACTTGCCTAATAGAGTGCTTCACCATCATACAGTCACTCGGGCGAATCAACTAGTTTTGTATAATTATAATACTATAATACCTTGGTGCAACCTTTGTGTTGTAGTTTATAGTTAATGTAAGGTTAACCTATATACGTCCTAGCTCACTCCTTATATAGTTATGTATAAAAGCTTGTGACAATACCTATGGCCATGCCACCTATTGAGTGAGTTTAATTATTTTTTTGGTGTACCAAGATCTCTCTATTTATATACATACATACATGCATGCATGCATACATGCATACATATATAGAGATCACAAGGGCAGAACGATAAAATCCTAGATCTCTACTAATCTTTACAATCCACAAGATCTCCCTTTATATATACATACATACATATATGCATACATACATATATACATACATACATATATACACATACATTCATACATATATACATACATACATCCGCATATGCAATTTTATCACCTTGAAAAATTGTATTTGATCTGGCTAGCTGGGAACAATTGATTATTCATTTTATTGTACCTAATCTAATGATAGTTCTCCAGGAATTTTTAATCAACCCAACTAATCAAAAAATAGACTAATTTAACTAGGTTATGGCTTATTTCTTTCTAAAAATATTTGCTATGATATTTTTTTCTAAAATTTTGTTGCCCATTTTTCCTTGTTTGCACTATTTTTATGCAAGATCTTGAGCTAAGTCAGTTAGCACGGGTTGAGTGAGTTTTATTGTTTTATTATTTGTATTCTAGAATGTGGGCATTTTTTATCATTAGCTTTTTTCATATCCTACTTTTAATGAAGTAACAAAGTGGTTTTTAGGGTGGAAAGGACTATATAATGAAGAGGACACTTGAAAACTTGAATGTTGCAATGCTGAAATGAAAACTATTGAGGATCAAACATCTATGGTGAATTTACAATGCAATGTGAAGTTGATTTTGGATATAAATGGGAAAAAATAAAACATGACATAAATCATTCCCCATTTGTTTTTATTATGGACAGTTGTGTGCGAAAGAGAGTAGAGAGCTCTGAATGAGGGTGGGAAGCTTTGAATGTTGGTGGAGATTTCACTATCATGCCCTTATCATCTTTGCATTTCATTATCACTCCTTTATGATCTCTGCATTTCATTACCATGCCCTTGGTGGAGATCAGTGGAGATCTAGGATTTTTTTGTCTGAACCTTGTTATCTCTATGCCCTTGCTTTGCAATTTGTTTGTCATGTCATTCCCTTGTGATCTCTATGCCCTTTACAACACTACAACATTTGGGGTCAAATTACGTCAAAAATTTGTGATGGCAGTGTAATTTGTGGTGTTTAGGCCAAAATGTAGTAGTGTCTTGCTTTGTAATTTTCGTCAAGATGAGAAGAGGTACCTATGTAAATTTTCTTTTCTTTTCCTTCTAAACATGTATCTATTTATATTTCCCCTAGCAGGTAAGTAGAGAAGCTTCTCTTTATGTATATTTATGTGTATATATGCCTACATACATACATAGACACACATATGTGTGTGTATGTATGTATGTATACACATATACATGTATATACATACATACAAACATACATATATAGATATCACAATGGCATGACAATGAGATGCAAAGATACATTTATACATAAATAGATATACACATACATATATCTACATATGCAATTTTATCATCTTGAAAAATTGTATTTGATTTTTACTCAATCACCAATATAATTTGTAAGTATAGATTTTTGCATATTTTGTTTGGTATGAATAGTTTCAATTGAATTCATGTAAGGAGAGTGACTCTACTCATGATGATAATGGCTCCATGTATTGGGTCTTTAGAGGAGAGAGACTTACAAAAGATTAGATGTTGTTTATGGATATGGGATGATTCATTTTTTATGCCAATATATGGTCCTACATATTGAATTTCTATATCATCAATTTGCTAGATACAAATCACTAGACTTGGTCTTCTAAAATGGTGGGACTAAGATATAAACCTCAAAAAAGGGTTGTGTGCTGTGGTGGGGTAGGAGGACGATGGTTGTGTGAATGGTTGATCGAGTAAGTTGCAAAAAATTAGGGTGTTAGTTGCAAGTAGTTTCATTAATTGTATAAGGGAATCAACTTTGAAAGTGGGGTGATCAAATTTGGCATGTTCATCCTTATGATAGATGTCTCTATCTCTTAATAGAGAATTACTTCAAACAACAAGTGAAAAAATATTAAATATATGGAAAATTAGAAGAACATTCACCTATAATATTTCTGAAGGACAAAAATATAATTAAATTATAATTTGGTGGAAAAGGCATGAGCTATGTGGCTCCACATTGTGGCTTTTCCACTATCCAGTAGTGGAAACTCTTCACATTAAATATGAAGATCTTGAAATTAAAAAAAATAAATACCAAAGATCTATATTTTTGTTTTAGTGATAACAAATATACAAACTAATTTTAAGAAAAATAATAGCTGTAAATGTATATATTAATAAAATAAATAAGAGTACTAGCTATAGTTGTATAATTCTAGTATTACTGATTATGTTAAAGAAAATATTCAATAAAAAAATTATGAAGTAACATAAATGGATCATCTACTACATCCTATTATGACTTATTATGAATGCATCCAATCATTACCTGGATGATATTATGTATCAGATCTTTATTCAATCACCAAGAGATAATATAATCTATAATTATAGATTCCTACATACTTAGTTTGGTATAAATAAATGTGATTGAATGCAAGGATAATTTCTTATATGAATCTAATACATGAATGATTAATTTAATTTAGCACAAGTACTATGCAAGTGTTTATGTATGCATGTAAAGAAGTTCACATAGTGAAGTGATTTACATAGATATAGGCACATATGCATACAATCATCATAATTAGTTATCCTTGAATCTGACCAAAACTATTTTATATGAAAATGAGATACATATTTATAAGGAAAAGAAAAGAACATTTACATAGGTACCTCTTCTCCCCTTGAAGAAAATCATAGAGCAAGGGCATGGAGATCACAAGGGAACAACAAAAAAATCCTAGATCTCCATTGATCTCCACCAATATTCAGAGTTCTTAACCCTTGTTTGGAGCTTTCCACCATCTTTTGCATACAACTCTCAAAAATCAATCAAAAGAAATGGGGAATATTTAATGTTATGTTTTGTTTACTTTTTTGTTTATAATCCATAATCCATAATCCACAAGATCTCTCTGTATACATACATACATATATACATACATGCATGCATGCATGCATGCATACATACATACATGCATGCATGCATGCATGCATACATACATACATACATGCATGCATGCATACATACATACATACATGAAAACAAAAATACACTATCTAAGAGTTCACAATTGTTCAATAAAGTCAATTTTTTACTAAAAATGCATCTAAAGAACTATTAGCTCAAAAGCAAGAACATGGTGTCAAAATAGTTTAAAAGTGCTTGAAATCAGAGGTCCGCAAATGAGGGTGTTGACCAATCTTGAAAACTTGAATGCTAACATTAAAGCTATCGATGATAAAAGACCTATGCTAGAGTTACAACACATTGTGAAGTTGATTTTAGATAAGGTAAAGATAGATATTCAAAAGTTTGATAATCAAAATTTAAGGCATGAGAGCAAAGGACGAGAAGGAGTGGCTTTAGAAAGAGAACAAGGAGTAGCTTTAGAAAGAGACTACATGGCAGAAACAACAACTAGATAACATAGAGGATATTAGGGGAGCCACCGGATAGAATCCAAAAGAGTATTGCAGTAGGTACTATGACAATGGAATCACTTACAAGTGTCTTTAAGAATTTACAGTCCACATTTCAAATTCTTATAAAAGTGTTTCAAGTATTTGCATAGTCTCCCTATGATGATCCCAAGTCTCAAATGCTTATAAGAGTGTTTCAAGGTTGGGAACCACTTCAACAACCTTTGCATGGCTTAGAAGTAATGCCATTGTGGTAGAGGCTTTTGCAAGGGAATGAGCCTTGTGATTATGGCATTTACACAGAAGTAGAACTTTCTTCTTCAACTCCTTACACTTAACTCTTCACTAGAGTTATTCTTCAATTCCTTGCATATGCAATTTTATCACCTTGGAAAACTATATTTAATCTTGTTAGCTGGGAAAAACTAATTTTTCAATTTATTGTACCTTATCTAATGACAGTTCTATAGGAATTTGTAATCAACCCAACTAATAAAAAACTAGATCCATTTAACTAGTTATGGCTAGTTTCTTTTTAAAATCATATGCTATGATATGTTTTTGTAAAATTTATTGCAAAATCTACCCTTTTTTCTTCTTCTACATTATTTTTGTGGAGGATCTTGAGGTAAGTCACTTAACATGGGTTGAGTGAGTTTTATTTTATTATTATTTGGATTCAGGAATATGTATCCAAGTAGATCGATTTTTCTATTGTGTAGCTAAGATATAATAAGTACCTTAAAAAAGATCTCTAAATATACATGTTTAGAAGGAGATATAAAGAGATACCTATTTAGAAGGAAAAGAAAGAAAGAATTACATACCCTTGAAGAAAATTACGGAGCTAGGTCATGGGAGTGAAATTATAAAGCAACAGTACAACATGATAATGAAATCTCAATGCAAGGGCATGGCATGACAACAAAATCATAGAGTAAGGGCATGACATCAAAATCATAGAGCAAGGGTATGACAAAAAAATATAGAGATGACAAGGGCACAACAACCAAATTCCAAAGCAAAATCATAGAGCAAAGGCATGACATCAAAATGTAGAGATCATAGCAACAAAATCATAAAGCAAGGGCATGGGAAAAAAATGCAAAGATATATCATAGGTTTGAAATGCACCAAGCACATATGCATAATCACAAGGCTCATTCTCTTGCATAAGCTAGAACCTAGTTAAATATACATATATATAAATGTAGCTAATTAGCAACTAGACCCATTTAACTAGTTATGGCTTGTTTGTTTCTAAAAAAATTTCTATGATATGTTTTTGTAAAATTTCTTGCAAACTCTGCCCATTTTTCCTAGTTTGCATTATTTTTATGGAGGATCTTGAGGTAAGTCACTTAGCACAGGTTGAGTGAGTTTAGAAGGAATTTATTATTTTCATTCTAGAATATGTGTGCAGCTTGATCAATTTTTCTATTGTGTAGCTAAGATGTAATAAGAACCTTAAAAAAATCTAAATATACATGTTCAGAAGGAGATATAAAAAGATACCTATTTAGAAGGAAAACAAACCAACATTTACATACCATTGAAGAAAATCACAGAGGTAGAGCATAGAAACAAAATCATAGAGCAAGGGCACAACACAATAATGAAATCATACAACAAGGGCAAGACATGGTAGAAAAATCACAAAGCAAGGGACTAACACTAAAATTTTAGAGCAAGAGTATGACAACGAAACGTAGAGATGACAAGGGTGCATCCACCAAATCACAGAGCAAGGGAATGATAACAAAACAAAAAGATCACAAGGGCATGAATACCAAATCACAGAACAAAGGCACAAGAACAAAATGTAGAGATCATAGCAATGAAATCATAGAGCAAGGGCACTACAACAAAATGCAAAGATATATCATAGGAATGAACTGTACCAAGTACCAAGCATAAGGGCATAACAACGTTTATAACTACCCATCATCATTCGGAGCTCTTGATGCAAGAATATCAAGCTTGGATTTTGGTGGATTTATGCTTTTAATGGTTAGGGATGTGTTAGAGGCACATTGGGGAACCTTTTCTCATGATTGCATAGGGATTGGATCGATTGAGTTGAAGTTTTTCTACTAGACCTACATTTTTTGGTTTTTGGGTGCCTGTTGCAGGCCATGTAACTAATTTTACACAATGAATAAGAGCATGCACATTTGAAAGATTTTTTTTTTTTTTTTGAAAAAAGAGGGGTAAAAACTTTATTGCAGAAAAGAACAAAGCAGTACAAAACAGCCCAGGGCCTAAACCCCAGGAACCACTAGAAACTGCAGAAAAACCGAAGAGGCAAACTCAACTTTCCCTGATTCCATTTACATCCTCTGTCAACGTTCTCTCCAAGTCTTGACGTAACTCACCTGTCAGCTACTCCCATTCATCAATCCACCAACCATCTTCATTTCCAGATGCCCACTTTGCCAAACTATCAGCTGCCCTATTCCACTCCCTTGGAATATGGATATAAGAAACTGAATCCATCATAGAACTAACCTGTAAAATTCTGTTGCACTATCAAAGACAACTCCCAACTAACATCCGAATACTTCCTCTCAAGAAGAAGATTCACAAGAACCTGAGAGTCGGATTCACAAATCACCTTGCGCCACCCCAGAGCATGTGCCCTCTACAGAGCATAAAGAATAGCCATTCCGTCCATTCGATTAATAGTTTGGTTCCCTTTATTGACAGAGAATATAAAAACCACCCTACCAGAAGAGTTCCTACCAATCCCACCTATACCAGCCAACCCTGGATTACCTCTAGAGGAACCATCAATATTAACTTTTAAAATGCCAGCCGGAGGGGCCTTCCACTTCCCTATCCTCTGGACTTTATGTTTTGCCCTCCTGCCTCTCCTAACACAGGAAGAATCTGGAGAAATTCCTTGAATTCCAAACCTGGCCACCAATACAGCATCATTCCTCTCAAGAGGCATCACCACCTCACTTTTAGCTAAGACTGTGTCCTGGATCATACCCAAAATTCTAGTCCAGACCTGCTGAATCCCCAAAGCCTCCCCCTAAAAAATTCTCCGATTACGTTCCAGCCAAACTTGCCATAGTAAGAAGGTAGGACCAAAATACCAAACATCCTATAAGAAGGGAGCCAGGGACGGGGGCCTCCCTAGTCTCAACCAAAAATCTGTCAAAGAGGAGGCATGAAAGCACGAGCACTTCCAAACCTCCCATCAGAGATGCCATAACTGTAGAGTGAAAGAGCATTGGAAGAATAAATGCACAGAGTCTTCTTCCTCCCTATAACAAAGGATACATCTCGACGGACCAGAAAAACCCCTCTTCCGAATATTGTCCCAAGTCAGGCACCTGTTCCAAGCCAAGGTCCAAATAAAGCAATTACATTTTGTCCAAGAAAACTGACTCCAAACTTTCTTCCACCATTGAACCTCCCCACCTACCAGCTGCTGGGAGAGCAACTCCTGATAACCAGAGGAGATAGTATAAAGGCCCTTGGGATTAGGGGACCAGGCCAGCACATCTTCACCCCTAAGGGCATTACAGTCCCGCCCTGAAAGAATGAGCAGGAGCTCAACCCACTCTGCTTCCAAACCAAAAGTAGGCCACTCCCCCGGAGTCTTCCACCTTGCCTCCACCAGCTGGCCCTGAGGGGAAAAGGATTTAAAGTCGCATACTCTTCACCATCCAACATTACAGAAACTTTGAGCCAACTTGCGCAAATGAGGGTACTGAACAGCCAAGGGAGGATACCCATCCCAAGCATCATGCCACAACTGAGCCTTTGAGCCACTTTTGCAGATCCAATGTAAGCCACCCTTAATGAGCGCCGCTCCTTTCTTGAGAGTACTCCAAATCACAGAGCCTTTCCCACACAAACAATATCAAGGAATATCAATATGGGGGATCCCTAGAAAGTACTTCAGAGACAAAATTCTAGCCCAGGCCTGTTCCTTTTCCACACACCAATGCCAATACAATTTAGCAGCCAGAGCAATACTAGTTAGCACTGATTACCGTAGACCAAGACCACCAAACCGTTTTGGGCTACAGACAACCTCCCATTTGACAAGACTCCACTTGGTTGTCGATAGATTACCAGCCCATAAAATTTGTCTTGCTAGGGAATCTAATTCCCTAACAAAGCTTAACGGCGCCACCTAAACCATACTCCTATAGAGAGGAAGAGCTTGAACCACAGATGGAATCAGTTGGACCCGTCTAGCAAAGGATAGCCAGTGGTGGGTCCAATGAGTAACTTTGGCCCGAAACTTATCAAGAATGGCCTGCCATGACTCCTTAGAATGCCTACCACCAGAGATAGGAATGGCGAGGTAGGACATCAAAAGACTTCTAATTTGGAATCTGAGTATCTGAACGATTCTCCTCTGAATAGAAAGGGGGGTATTAAAGAAATAAATGGAAGATTTGTCCTTGTTAATCATCTGATCTGAAGCAGCAAGATAAACATCCAACACTTTGCGAATATTAGAAGCTTCCCGAATGGTAGCCAAACCCATCATGGCAGTATCATCCACAAACTGAAGGTGAGATTGCACAAGAAGCCCCTCTCCCCATTGCCAGCCCTGAATAAAGCCCCCTTCAACATTCTTTTTTATCAACCGCCCCAAACCTTCTGCCAAAAGAAGAAACAAATAAGGAGATAGGGGATCGCCCTGCCGTAATCCCCGAGAAGCACCAAAAAGGTTAGAATGTTCCCCATTAATCAAGACTGAGAAAGAAGTCGAATTCACACAACTCATAACCCACCGAATCCATTTCTCCTCAAAACCAAAGGCACCTAGCACCCTTTGGAGAAAAGACCAACGGACTCTATCATATGCCTTAGCCATGTCCAACTTAATGAACATAGCCTTATCTTTGGAATTGGCCATAGAATGAATAGTCTCAGTTGCCACAACCACCCCATCCAGGATCTGGCTCCCCATCACAAATCCACTCTGTTCTTCAGAAATTAACCTTGGAAGCCACTTTTTAAACCTGTTAGCTATCAGCTTAGATATAATTTTATAAATAACATTGCATAGAGAGATAGGGTGGAATTGACTAATCCGATCAGCCCCTTCCCCCTTGGGGATGAGAGCAAGGAAAGTAGAATTCAGAGCCCGAAGCATTTGCTTGTTCCTCTGGGATTCTTGAACAACTACCAGTAAGTCTATCTTGATAATATCCCAAAATTCCTGGAAGAACTCAATCGGAAAGCCGTCTGGACTTGGAGCTTTTCCTTTTTTCATCTAGAAAATAGTCCCTTCTAATTCCTCCAAAGAGATGGTGCTCATAAGATGCTCATTCATTTCCAAAGAGACTAAAGAAGGAATAAAAGAAAGGACCTGGGCCTCTTCAATCGAGTCCCCCTATGAAACCTCCTTAAATAAAGACTCAAAATACTGCACAGCTTCGCTAAAAATATCCTGAGAGGAAGAGAGCATCTCTCCCCTATCATTCACCAAGGTAGATATGAAGTTACCATGTTGTTTTGCCTTAACTGTATTAAAGAAGAAAGCAGTATTCTTATCACCTTCCTGAAGCCATTCCACACGAGCTTTTTGTTTCCAGTAGATTTCCTCTCTCAGTTCCCACTCCTCCAGAGTTTTCAAAGCCCTAGCTTCCTCCCGCAACAAATAATCTGACACCACTTCTTCCCTTAGCATCCTGGTAATATCATTCAACTCAGCCTGGGCTGCATATTTCTCTTGGAAAATATTACCAAAGCAATACCTGTTCCATCTTTTAAGCTGATATTTAACATATTGTAGTAGTTTAGTGAAGATATACATTGCTGTCCCAAAGGCCGGTCTACCCTCCTTCCACCACTCAGCTACATAGCCATACAGATCTGGGTCCCTTAACCACATAAGCTGGAACTTAAAAGGAGGCTTCTGAGGCATCCGGTTGGAGGAGATAACTAACTTAATGGGCCAATGATCTGACCCTCTCCAATCTAATATCTCAGACCTGGATGACCATAATCCACCCACCCAAAACTAGGATATCATGAAACAATCTAGTCGCTCCGCAATGCAGTGATCCCCTATTCTTCTATTATTCCAGGTGAACTGGCCATTACTAGGCTTGATATCCACAAGATTGAGTGCTGAAATATTATCCCAAAGAAGCACAGAGGAGGGCTCAAGTCTTGCCATACCCCCCCATTTTTCAGAAAGATCAAGAATAGCATTAAAATCTCTAGCAATAATCCATGGAAAATAAGGGAATAGTCCACGAACAAAATGAATATTATTCCATGTAAGGATCTTACCTTGGAGCTCAACAGGGGCATAGACGTTGGAGAGAAGAACAGACTCTCTAGACTCGTAGCACAGAGAGACCAAGGATACCGATGATCTAAAAGATATCCACCACATAGGCCTAATCTTACGAGGGTTCTAGAGGCAAGCTACCCCCCTTGAAGAACCCTGAGCACCAATGCACTAACATTGACCATTCTTCCATAATTTAGGAGCTATACTCATCCTACTCTCAATAGAAACTTTGGTCTCTTGCAGAAAAAGAACATCAGGAGAATGAATTCTAACCAATTCTCGAACAGCTTTTTGTCTAGGGCCGCTGTTCAAGCCCCTTGCATTCCATGAAATAATGATCATTTCTGGGAAGCCGAGAAATGAGAATCCAAGGTCTTGATAGCTCCTGACTCCACCAGATTCTCCCCAATCATTTTAATCTTCTCCATGTCCTTCTTACGGCCACTTTTACCACTTTTCTCAAAAACCCCTTTCTTGCCATCCTTCTAAAGAATACCCAAAAGAGGAGAAGACTTACCACGCTTATCCGTATCCGAGACTACACTCCTTGTAGGAAGGGCCACATCCCCTGCATCTTGACCTCGATCAACATTTAACCCCAAAGGCATCTAAGCCCCTACCTGTCCATCAGTGACCATAGGCATAGCAAGTTCAACCTGTGGAACGGGAGGAGGGTCAGAAGAGACAATCCCATGATCAGGCTCCACAACCAATTGGGCCAAGCTACTAGATCTCGGAATAACTTCTTGCTGCCCCAGCTCATCTAGGACTTCAAATCTATTAAAGGTATCCTCCTCCTGTCTCTCCATCATAGTCCTCTTGTGACCTCTATTATGATTATGAGCCTTAACCTGTACAAAGCCCTCAACATCCTTTTCCTCTCCTGAATTTGACTTCTTCCCTTTATCAGCCCCAAAATTGTGACGAGGAGGGGGCGGAGGCTACTGATCGACCAACTTGGCCTTCGGGCACCTACGTAGCAGGTGACCATATTCATGACAAAGTCGGCACCAGAAGGGAAGGGTCTCATAATCAAGTTGTTGCACCCAAGAATATGGCCCTGCGCACATTTCAACTTCATCTAGCAGTGGTCTACTCAAATCAAGCTCCACACAGATTCGAGCAAAAGTCATGACCTTCTTCCCAAGGGTTTGGGTTGAGGACCCTACCGGTTTCCCCAGCGTCGAAGCAAGCATATGGAAAACATCCTCCCGACAACACTCTATTGGAAGTCTGGGTAGCCGAACCCACACTGGGACCCGATTTGGAAGCTCCTTAGAAGGGTTAAATCCTGTATGCCATGGCTTGACAAATAGCCCTACCTGGTTGTAAAAATATGGCCCTCCTTCAAATACCCTATTACGATCTGACATGCAAGTGAATGTAACCATGAAAAAGTTGTTCCCAAGCAATGTGACCTCCATTTCACCCTCCGGCTCCTAGATTCTCTCAGCCCAGTTTTCTAGAAATTGAAGGGATACTCTTAAACCCAGAAATTTACAGTACAGTGAATGCTTTGAATAGTATTCCACATCCTCAGCAATCATCTCGTAAGGGATTACCAATTTAGGTCTTTCTTTACATCTCTCCAGGCACTTGTTAATCTTTGTGATCCGGGAACTGCTGGATGTAATCGGTGCTGCAACCCCAGAATTTTGAGCAAAAAGGGCATTATCAAAAACCCTCTCCCCTTGATTTGGTGGATGCATGCCCTTCGCATCATGCAAAATGATGTCCGGTGAAACCCTAGATGGCTCACCCCTCGACATCCTTCCACTAGCCTGGATTAGACACCGTGGGGGACCTCAACCCAGGCACCGCACAACCCTCGATCCTCTCTGCCCGCAGAACAACCCAAGAGCCGAAATCACCCGGCCAAAATGGCATTACAGGCCAAACACCAGCCCTCCCGCCGACTGCAACCCTTCCCCCCGCAGGCGCACGCTCAAAAAACTTTGAACAGAGCTAGGGCATGACTGCCCTAGCTTGACGACCTCGCACAGACGCCCATCCGCCAAGCCCACCTTGTTTCAAAAGCATAGAAGATCGCACATTTGAAGGATTTAAGAGGGCCTATATTACTTCATTTTATCAAAGGTGAAAGTCCTAATTCTTTATAAGTTGGGAGATATAGCGATTCTCCTAGACTATCAATTTTTGGCATTTTGCGCGACAAGTTTCTATATGTGACTTTTGGGATGGATTCATAGATAATATTAATGTATCAACCTTTGATAATTTAAGGGGTTGTAGAGGACCTAAATTAATACCTTTAGTTTGAAGCATGAGCTCTAATTCAATCAGAGCTAGGAGATATCGCGAATTTTCTTGGGTATCAATTTTTGGACATTTAATTTATGTTGGAGGCTAACTTTTGGCATTTAATTTATGTATGGGTATTTAATTTGTGTTTTGGCCAACTTGTGGCTTAGATTGGTATAAGTAGGGGTTTTGGTGGATTCTTTTAATTATTCATCCAACTTCGCAAAGAGGAGGTGGTAGAGGAGTGAATTTTGAGAAGAGGTAGTGGCTATGGCTTGGGAACCAAGGAGATTGCTTAGTGGGCTTGTGAGTACTAGTTGGATCTTCCTTGAAGGAGTCTAAAGTGTGGATCTGGAATAGCTAGTGTTTGGGTGGGATCTTGAGGGATCTTGCAGAATTATAATTGTCATTACTTGTATTTGGTCATAACCAGGAAGGCCTTACAACCCGACACATTGCATGTAATAGTTATTTTATGAATAAATTATTGTAATTTGGAATTAGATCTTGCATTGGTATTGTGTTTCCACTGTGTGGTTATTTGTTGGGGGCTAGGGCATCTTCTTTGGGGATTCTCCTACCTTGCACTATGTCAGATCTCCACCTTCTTTTGCATGCAACTCTCCATAATCAAAACAAATGGGGAATGATTTTTGTCATTTTTTTGGTTTTTTTCAACACCTACATGGCCATCAAAATTATGATGCTTGCGTCAATATTGTGATGACATCAGGGAAAATTAGAAAAAAATAAAATTCACCACAAATTAGACTAGTATCAAAAATTATCATTGCAATTTGACTCCAAATGTTGTAGTGTGTATTGGATGGATATGATACCTAGGAGAATTATAAGAATCCAAAAAATGCTCCAGTACGTTAGAGACATCTACACCCATAATATGCTAAATTTTCTAGAAAAGAACATTAGAAAACCATCTTGGCCAGGATCTTTATCTCCTTCAAAATTCATTACCACCTCCTCAATTTGTTTTGATGAGAGAATGACAGTCAAATCATTTTTTTGTCTATCTTTGACCATCTTAGGGATACTAGAAAGAAGCTTCTCCTAATTACCAACATTAAGCATTATAGCCAAAGTGAGAAGAGTAACAAAGTGTATTCGCATCTCCAAAGATATCCCTTCTTCATCAAATATTCTACCTCTGTTAGTATTAAGATGGGAAATGCAATTAGCAGTGGGTGGACCCACAATAATGGGTTACACTTTTTTGCCTAAACTAACACGAAACTATGAATTTTCAAGAAAACTTTCACTTTTGGATGTAAATTTTCATGTAAGGATTAGGAATTTAAAGATGAAGTAAATTGGAGTATTTTAGGATTTTCTATGTATATTACAAATATTTATTTATTTATTTATGTTTTAATTTATTTGATTGAATTATTTTTACCCCCACAAAAATTAGTATGTTTTAGAAACCTAATTTATAAAGAGTGACTTTATTTTTGACACACATAACTTTTTTCTACAATAGATATCAATGTGATTGTTTTGAATTTAGTTTATTAACATCCATACCAACACTATGGAGGTGGTCTAATTTCTTTATCCTTATTATTTCATATTTTATAGCTGTTTAAAGTTGCCCTAACTCTAATTTGGATATACATGGCTTTTGACACATGTAACTTATTATCTATTTACCCAATTTCAAATTTTCATTTTTTTATTGAAAGAAGAGTCGAATATAGAGACTATAGTTATTTTTCAAAAAATGTATTCCCTTAGTTGCTATTTTTCCATGAGGATCCAACATAGAGGTTTATTTTTTTATCAGAAAATCTCTATTCAATTCATGTCAAAAAATGTTTACCTAAAAAAGTTAAATTATATTAAATCTATACTCATTAGAAAGCTTATTTTGAGTACTTGTGTCATGGAAAATGACATGTCTTTAGTGCTCCATTTGAACATAGCAATTGAGTCTGGAAGCCATGAAAACAATAGAAAATCTTATAGCCTATGTAGGAGACATCTACTTTTTTTAGTTTTGATCGAAACTAACTTTCTATTGAAAGTTTTGAAATAGTTTCGATAGAAACTATTTAGGCAAAAAATTTATGTTTAGTTTCAATAGAAACCCTTTAAGAGGTGTTTAGTTTTTATTGAAATTTCCTTTAAAAGTAGTTTCAACAAAAAATTAATAGTTTCTATTGAAACTATGTGAGTACTTTCTATCAGAATTTTTGGGGCCAAAAAATCATCTTGTGCTTTTTTAGAAAAATTTCGTGCTCCAAAATAGTGTAACTAGCCTAGCCCTCTATTTGAGAGTAGCAATGTGAGATATTTAGTATTCTTATAGATCATTTTGCTAGCCAAATCAATCTAGATCTTTGCCTCCAAAAAAAATCCTCCTTTGTTATGGCATCATGATATTTCACTACGAGTTTAGTTTCCTGATTATAGTGTTGTTTAGAGAGACTTCCATTTTGTATCCTCTCTTTTAAATCTTAAAGTTTCATTTCAATTTCTTTCTTCATTTCAAAATATCAACAAACAATTTTTTTTTGTAGGCTCTAACTTTCTTCTTGACATTGTTAAGCTTCTTGGCCACTCTCAACAATGTCGTCACTTCCACTTTGATATCCCACCATTCTTTAAAAAGAGCTTCAAAATTGGGATGGGTCATCCACATCTTCTCAAATATGAAATTTCAATTATTCCTACCATTTATTGGATCTGCTGTGAAAAGAATGAGAAAGCGATTAGACCTAATTTTGGGAAAAAAAGGAAAGAGAGTGGTAATAATGTTGGAGCCATTCATAAGAAATAAGGGCCATATCAAGATTGACTTGAATAAGATCTTCCCCCACCCTTCTATTAGACCAAGGATATTTTCTTAGTATTGATCATTTTATTTTATTTTTTTAATTTGAATTGATTTATTGGGACTATTATTTTGGCCTTATTTTTTTGGGGCCTTTTACTTCTCTCCTATATTTTTCAAAATTTAATTTTCCTCTTCTTTTTTGTTGTGCCTATAATGTCGGGCCCATATTTTGGAAGGGCAAAAGGAATTTCATTTGTAACTTCTCTCCATTCTTTTTTCTTAACACAAAACAATCCTTGGCATATTCCTATGCTGAAAATTATTGCTGTCATTGTATATGCCTTTCAACATAATGATCATTTAATCTTGACAAAACCTCTTGACATATTGCACATTGTTAAACATACCCTCTTTAGATAGAACTAAACAAAGTAATTAATCACTCATTTATCAAGTTATAGTAAATATTATGGTTAGTTAAAATAGATGTTAAATTGATATTTAAAGCATATTTTATAATTGAATGATTCCAAATACAATTGAACATGGGTAAAGGAACAAACTTGTGTCACCCTTTTGTAAAGGAAAAGGCTAACAAAAACATAATTGTACATCTTCAATGGCATGAAACTGGTCTTATTATTTGGAATTTGAAAATGAAATAAACTATGAAATGTGTAGAAATGTTTGAAGTTTAAGATTATATTTTTTAATAATTATTTGTAATAAGAAATGATACATTTTCCTAATTTTTATCAGCAATTTTTTAGTTGTTGGAAAATGCTAAAAAATAGGGGTTTAGTTCCCACCACAAAACTATATGGAAATAAACTTATTTCTATTTGAACTCAAACTATGTTATAGATAACACATATAGCAAGAATAGTCAAAAATAAAAATTGACTTTAGACCTATATTTTCTCTTTTATAGTGATTCAAATTTCAACTCATCTAAAATCAATAGTTTTCATCTCCCACCACATTTTTCAAAACAAATCTATTCTAGCCAAAACAAAAATTATACATTATGAAAGAGGACTCTCTCTTCTAGAACACCATATAATTTTGAAATTTTTTTCATATGATATAATAGTATTTGTTTCTCAGAATTGACATCTTTTCGAGTGTTAAAATATGTGATTTTAGAATTTTTTAATTATAGTATACTATAGCTAATTAAAATACTATAAACTCTATTTGAAAATATTCTTGACTTTGAGCTCTATAAAATGGTGTTTATATTTTACTAAAAGAATATCATATAAAATAATAAGAGTTATTGAAATGCTCAATTTTCTTAAATAATTTTAGTTCTTTAGTAATTGGATGTAAACTAGTATAAAACATACATTTAATAGACATTTCCAATTGGAAATCTGTGAGACCATATATAACTTAGCTAGAATGAATTTATCTAGATCATATATTTGAGAAAAAAATATTTTTGAATAGAAATACTCAAATTCAGTCATTCTAATAAGTCAACCTAAAAGGTGACACAACTTTGTACTTTTAACCACATATATAACCTTATATTTATGATTATTTATATGCTCTCTTCTACAATCATACTTTCAATCTTATGTTTATCAACAAAAATATTCGTGGAATTATTCTCAGAAGGAATGAAAGGTTGGATATACTAATTATCATGAAGGTGGTGTACACATAAAACTATAACAAACAAAAATAACATGCATATAAACATAGACATTTTTACATATGCATTAACAATAATAGTCAACATTACTAAAACTAGTGCTTGACTAATCAGAATTAGATTTTATATTATTTTATTAGTTTAGAAAGTGATTTATAATAGGGTTAAAATTTATTAATAAGAAAACTATTGAGCTAAGCTGACTTCTAGAATAATCTTGAATGTTATAGCTAACACCACTTTAAGTTAGGTATACATCATAAAAGTGACATGCTCTTTCAAGAAGGGAATCACAGGGGTTGTATTTTAGTCTTGTATTCCCTCAACCCATCGATTGAGATGAGAACTAGAAGGGCAAAACACAAGTATTGTTAACATCTAATTATATTATCTATGTTATGCTAACTATGAAGGATGTACAAGAAGAGGCATGCTAAAAAGGAAAAGAAAAAAGTTCTAAAAATGACTTAGATAATTTATGTGGGCATTACAATTAAAAATAATAATTTATTTTTGTTTCCCAATTAACTTCTATTCTTAATTTTTCTAGCATAAATAATATAAGGATGACCTTGATAATGACAGACACAAGCAAGTTGGTTGAAGAGTAGATGACTTCTTTATATTTCATCAAATTGTAACTTGTTCAATTTATTCCTAGATGCGTACTCATATAGGGTGATGATAGCATCCAAAGAAGTTGTACATGTCTATCAAGATCAACTAACATAGTTCAATATATATTAACAACATTTTTGTATAAGTCTTTATTATATAAAATTATTTGAATACCTTAGGAATATTTTCCAAATAAAAACTATTTTCATAAGTTTTGTCATTGAACTATATTTTGAATGTTGTGTAATTGATACTCATTTTTTACTTTAGGAGAGAACTATATCAATACTTTTTCTAATCATGACTCACACAT
This sequence comes from Cupressus sempervirens, assembly GCA_028749045.1. Classification (NCBI taxonomy): domain Eukaryota; kingdom Viridiplantae; phylum Streptophyta; class Pinopsida; order Cupressales; family Cupressaceae; genus Cupressus; species Cupressus sempervirens. The sequence goes on from CM053785.1 coordinate 434,046,310, forward strand.
CCTCAGCACCATTTCTAGAGAAACTAGTCCATGTGTGAGCACTTAATGCACTTACGCCTTCACATTAGCTTATCCCCATCCTCTTCGAGAATTTGAACAAGCTCTTCCTTCCCTCTGGGTTCAGAATCACTACACAAACCCAACAATGTCAATGCATTAGAATAGAATTAATTTGCACATAGATTGACCTACCTCCAAGATCCTTGGCATTGATATTTTTGGCTAGCATTCTTGCCAAACATTCGCATTGGCTATTTAGATTTGATATCTAATGCTTGGCCCCGAATGCTAGACTCCAATTCACCAACTAATGATAAATGTGGTGGACCACTCTCTTGTCCACCTAAACATGCTCCACCATGTCACCTGTTTCACTATTAAAAATCATCATGATCCTAACATCTTATAATATATCTTATGTAAAAATGTCACAATTTTGTTTTAAGAAAATCTCTAATAGTATGATCTTAACTAAATATAAAAGAGCTTATTTAGCTTCAAAGCCCTCATATTACTTAATATCATCTGACAAGGCTTATTTATATTAACATCAAGACAAGTAGCCATAAAAATTTAATTACTTGCTCCCTTGACTTTTGGAATTTGACTATATAGCCACTATCTTATTTGGCTACAATTTTGAGCAACATAAATAAAGTATGGGTTGTAATCATTACTTTTCATTATGTTGGTGTAATAGAATTGGAAACAATTCCCTACCTAATCTCTTAATTTTATGATCTTGCTTTATGATTTACAATCATATGAGAGTACAACTCTTTCGAAATGACATGCACATTATAAGAGAGAAATAATTAACTATGTTACTACCTTTGAAATTAGACTATAAGACATGCAACCAAATTTTGCTATATATGAATAAGATCATAGAACAAAGAAAAATGAACCACAACCCTTATCTTTATTAGTATCATAGGATAAATAATTATGCACTCCCTTGACTTTATGATTTGAGTGTACGATCTACAATTATCGGCCCATAATTTGAGTGAGACCAAGTAATTAATGGAAAACTATTTAAAATGCTATCATATCAACCTACTCCTTGAAAAATAAGGTCTGCAACCATGTCTAGCTAAGTTGTCAGTAAACCGATTGCGAGTGTTACAGCAATAAGGCGAGACTTAATTCCCACAAACATTGACATTAGCTAAAGTGGTTGATTCGATTCAGTGATTAATTACAGCCATCAAATCTGAGCAACAAAAAGTCTACGCTTGCATAGAATTCAGAGCGACGTTTCTTTTTCACCTTAGCAATTTCTCTATGATGCTAACAACTTAGCGATGTAAAACGGGACCAAATATGTTGACTAACCACATACATTGACACTATCTATGGTGGCTGATTCACCCATCGAATCTGTGCAACGGAATATTCCACGCATGCATCGAATTCGAAGTGACGTGTCTTTTTCACCTCAGTGGTTCTCTTTGTTGCTAACAACTTATCGATGGGAAACGGCAAAATACATTGAGCTCTTTTTCTTGCAGTTTCGATAATAACCGAGGGAACTCCCCCAAGAAATAGGACTGAAATCTTTATTGCAAATGCATCCAATTCGTGAACTTGTCTGACATTGACTGCATCTCTGAACCCTTTGAAACGCAAGACATGAAAGATAGGCCTTTGGCCATCTATTTTGTTAAACACAGCTTAGCCGTTTAATTGCTTCTTCGAACTGAAACCGTCTCAGATGGTCTTTTGGAAAGATATTTGCGGTAGAGGGACTTCTACGATGGGAAAGTTGTTCCTCGGCTTTCTTTGTGTTGTTATTGGGTTTATTCAATTGAGAGGCTGGAGACACTATCTCATTGGGTGCCTCGCTTGCTGGAAACCAGACAATAATTTCAAAGAATGGTACATTTGAGTTGGGATTCTTCAGCCCCAGTGGAAGCAACTGGCATATTGGCATCTGGTATTCCCAAATACCAGAGAAGACGGTTGTTTGGGTGGCCAAGAGGGAGGCATCACGGGCTGTACTATCAGATTCTGGTATTTCTGTAATGCTGAGCAGTACTGCAGGCAATAAATCGAAAGTGTTTGCTGATTTCTGATTACTTCATCAAACGCTCTCTCAATTCTTTCTTGTTCACCACTAAATCCAAAAATAAACGGGAAGCATTCATTTGGAAGACACGATTTGTAAGGACTAACATCCTCCTAAGCATGCCACATCAACATTAACAATGTCAAATTCATAAAATCTAAATAAAATTCAAATAAGGATTCACTAGTCAACACAATTAATTAATTACTGAATAAATCATAAATTCAAAAGCATGATAATAATATGCTTACAGTTGATGCTGACTAACTCGTCATGCATCCCATAATATCTAATAAGGTACAAAATAAAAACATCATGAATCATGATACATATGAATATCTTCAGACAACTGTTCATATGCAAGTCCCTATTTCCTAAGCCCTTGAACATATGTCCATCTACATCTCGAGATGGGGTGTGGTTCAGACATTTTTACCGTCCAACCACGGAGTGGTTAACTCCTGTGGGATTCTTTCTAAAACCAAAAACACCCTGACCCTGCCCATGAAGCCTACCAACCCGGAACAATAGGATCGGATGGATTTGGTGCAGCCATGAAACTAACTACACTAGCACATATGCCTAACATGTAGAACAATAACCATACATAAAATACACATATGCAAAAAATGGCTGCAATTATACCAGAATTTAAAACTGGCAGATAGAATGAAATGCACATCATTTTCAATCCTACCCTTCCTTGGAACTGATATCCCATGTTCAACACCTCTCCCATAGAATTTATCAATTTCTCGACAAAATAAAATGAAATAAAATAATTAACACATAGCAATCTGTGTGACTTAATTATATATACATATCTAAAATCTCATCAAATTTTAAATTGCTAACATCTAGTTGGCTCATCTAAACCTTTTATATAAAACATTTTATCCTCTAATCAATTTCAAGAAAATAAAACTAATTTAATATTTTCTTAAAATAAGATAAATTATTATTATTATTATTGATAAAATAAAAGTCTAACACAAATAATTTAAGCTATATTTCCTTAAGTAAAATAATTCACTAAATTCTTCCTATTTCATTTATAGGTTTAATGGAAATGAAATAACCAATATAAGTATTTAAACGCTACTATTGGGAATACATATAGTAAATAATAAATAAATCTCCAAGCTAGCGATATGAGGCTAAGTTGCATACTCAAATAGCAACGAGGAAATCTAATTTCTCCTAAAATGTAATTTTCCACATGAAATATACAATAAGGTTTTAACTACAAATTTCCTTTTAAATCAATAAAACATTCAAGATTCCAACAACGAGATTAAAAAGTAGGTGCATAATTGAATTTTAAAACAAAAAATGGTTAATCGTGAAGAACATGGTTAACGTGTATATTCACTATTGGAGTTTCAATATGATCCTTCCACTAATTTAATAGTAAAAAAAGAAAATCTTTTCTCCAGTTTCCCCCACAAATTCCTCTCTCCTTTCTATGTTTTTCTTGCCTTCTTATGGCCAAAAATATTCCTTTTCCACTGACATGCTAGTTTGTAAAAATAATTTCATAATTCAATTGGTTAAGTCGGGTGAAGGGAGAATGTTTTCATAATTTACAACTTAGTTTAAGACATTTTTTATTTAACCATTAGAAATTACCAAGTTAAGAAGATGCGACTTTAAGATAACTAATTTAAATTTAGTTAATTAAATTTTATTCTATTATAAAGAATATTTTTAATGGCTGTGTATATATATACTTTAATTTATTACATTAAAATTAAATATTTTGTAATTAAGAATATGTTATAAGAACATAAGTTGAAAATAAAATGTATATGTTGTTTGTTCATGCTATAATATTTACTATATAATTGAACTAAAATAATTATCTTTCAATTCATTCTATGTGTACATTCTAATACAAAAAAAAAAAGATGTAACGTTTCTTCTATGTAAGTCCATCTATCATTTTTTTTATAATGTTAATCTATGGAATAAGCTAGAGATAAAATGCAAGGTAAGGGTAAAAATAAAAATCAATAATCTAACATTTAAAAATGAATAAGTGGTGTGTGTGGGCTGCTAGACTATCCACTCCTACACTTTTGAGGAGCTAGCCTCCTCTACTTTGACCACACTCATTTTCTTCCTGCAACCACTCAGACACACTCAAAATTGCATCAGAAGGTCCATGTCTAATAAGTATAATCAAATAAACAACTCATAAATCAATTCAATTTCATACATTGGTTTAAACAAATTTTTAAATGACCACATGAACATAAGTAACATAAGTATCATAAATAATATTATCTATATCAGATCACATATAATAATCCATAAGAGATAAATTTGAAATGATATCATAATTTTATTAAACTAATGTAATATGATCCAAAAATTAAATGAGTTATATTCAAAGTCCAAAAACCAAGTCAAATGGTCAAGTAGCCATAGGAATAAGGTGAGTCATGACACATTTAAAGATGGCTCTAGGCACTACAAGAGGGTTAATTTATCTCCATGAGGAATGTATAGATTGCATTATTTAGTACTATGATGTTAAGCCTGAAAACATTCTTTTGGATCATAATATGTCACAAAAATTGGCTGACATTGGGTTGGCAAAGCTGATGGGTAGAGATTTTAGCTATGTGTTGAACTCTATAAGAGGAACAGGAGGATACTTGGCCACAGAGTGGATTTTGGGTCTTCTCATTATTTCTAAAGTTGACGTCTATAGTTTTGGAATAACCCTTCTAGAAATCATTTCAGAGCAAAGAAATCTGGACATAAATGTGCAAGATTAAAGTAAGGCTTATTTTGCCTCATAGATTGGAACTCAAATTCACCAAGGGAACATGATAAATTTTGTAGAGGAGGGTGTCATAGAGGAGGAGAATAAGGAAGAGGTAAGAAGAGCATGTGTTGCAGTGATTCTATGCATTCAAGAGGATGAGGAAGTAAGGCCAAACATAAGGCAAGTAGTGTGGATGCTAGAAAGAAAGATGAAACCTCAAACTCCAAAGATTCCAAGGTCTATGCTTAGCCCAACATACAAAAGTGACACAAGGAACTACAACAATGGAAATAGTACAAGATAGAATGATGTAGTTATGACAATGATAGTAGTTATGAGGGATAATACATTCTAAGGTATGTAATGCTTAAATTTAAGTTATTTATATCATGCATATCTATTCCAATAAATTAATGTAGACTATATCCTTCTAATCTATACTAATCTTTCATATTTTGATAAGAATTTATTAAGCTTATAATTATTTGTATATATGTATATATGTGTGTGTGTGTGTATATGTATGTATGTATGTATGTATGTATGTATACATACACATACATATATATATACATATATACATACATATATATATATACATACATACATATATATATATATATATATATATATATATATATATATACATACATATATCTATATATATATACATACATATATATATATATATACATACATATATATATACATATGAAAATAAATATTTTATATATTTTAAATATTTAATTAAATAAATAATATTTAATATGTGAGATTGTGTCTAATAAATCTACTTAAATTTCAAACATCTCTTAGAAATATAATATTGAAATACAAGTCAATTATCTTATTGTTTTGGTGATCTCAAAAGAGGAAAAATAGAGGTTGTATGTCATTGCTACTATCATAAGTGATCAAGATGAACTAAACATGAAATAGAAGTCACTAACTATAGTAAGGATGACGAGCAAGACTTCAAACACTCTATTAGTACTTGAAGAGACATTATTCAATAAGAAAAAAAAAATAGAGGCTATTTTTGGTTTAATGCCAAAAATTTATGGTCATTTATCTCCAACCCAAAGCTACTATTTTTTGGTTTTTCTCACCCCTTGTGAGAGCCCTTCTTTTCCACATTTTGATTTTTTCATAAGGGTTCAAACCTCCTCTCACTTTATCTAATAATAGTATGGATTCTACCATATAATGACACCTACACCAAAGATTAATAATTTTGATTGTTGAATTGCTAATATTTATAAGAAGAAATGTTTCTTAGACTTCTTAAGGACAAGGTTAGTGTAGAAGGAATACACACATATACAAGGTGATTTTACCTCTTATCTTATGTCACTTTGTATAAGGTTCTATGTTTATTCTTAAAAATATGATTCTCTTTGATTTTAGCACATTCATTGACTCTACAATCCATTTATCACTCAAACATACTACTTTATATCTTTTTAAATTACACTTAATTATTATTATAGAACTTCCTCTACCTATGTCCAAATGACATGGGCGACCTTGACCTCATTAAATATACTAAAATAAGGCCTTAATACTAACCAAGGTCATGCACTCTATGACAACCACCCTTTTTTTCTATAGGCTAACAAAGAGGAAAAGGACCTAGGCAAAGTCACTGAGACGACTCGTTCCATCTATGGGTTCTTGGCCTAGGATAGGTTAAAAACCATCATGGACAAACTGATTAAAGTTAAAGGTGAGGACGGGGACAAGGATGTGCCTAAGAAGGAGGATAGTCATGGGCTGGAGATGGACAGTGAGCCCTGTGTGTTTTTTTTTTTCTTGCTTATGTTTACGCCTATGGACTTGGTACCACACAAGGTCTTTATGTTTATTTTGGTTAAGAGGACTCATAGCAGCAATTTTTGTAATGATTACTATTTTATTTTACATACTTTTATGCTTATTAGTTTAAATATTGCTAGTATTGCTAAGTTGACTATGAATATATTTTGTTTTTTGAAGTTTAAAGTTGGTATAGGTTAGTTGATAGGGAGGTCACCTTCATCTGTTTATTCAACCTTTTTGTAATTTGCAGTCAGCGCCTCCTCTTGTTGGCTGCTATCAATTACTTCAAAAGTCTCGATCTCTTTATCTGTTGGTATAGCGTAGTTAGTCAACGTTGTTAAAACCCATCAACATGTATTCTAGACAACCTAGTGACTTAACATTGTTACTACCCATCAACATACATTCTATAAAATATCACATATATTTACAAGGGATTTTATAAAGTTTCATATGTTCTTCTAGTTCATTCCAATTATCAACAACACATAATCATATTCATTAAATATTTGAAATAAATTAAATTTTTACATTTGAAAAAATCATATATTGAAAAATTAATGATTTTAATGAGAGTTCTTTAAAATAGTGAAGTTGATTTTTAATGGTTCAGCTTAAGATCAAGTGTTGTTGGGTATAGGGTTCTAAACCTATAGGAGATGACATTGAGATTGTATCTATGGATTTAACATCATAGATAACCATTCAAACCTTGTATCTTATCAAGACATATCAAAATTTTCTTTTTGGTGAAATGAGCTTAAAAAATCTTCGCCGAACATTCGAAGGATCAAACATTATTGAGAAGATCATCAAGCAATCTGGAGATCTAAGAATTCTATTCATAAATTTTGGGCAGAGATCCTCCGTGGTCAGTAACACATATTCTTTCTTGGAAACGACAATAAGGAACGATCATTGAATTGAATAACTTGAGAACCCTTCGTAGATTTGCCATTTTTGAATAAAGGCATTTAGGTTGTGTCATGACTTATAGACCACCAGATGAAATATTTCAAGCATATAACAATATATCAATGTTGATACCTTGAATCGCAGGTGGAGGGAAGCTTGGTAGCCATAGTCAACATATATAATTCTCGCTTCTACACTAAAAGGCATAGAATCGAAAGAAGTAGTCATGTGGGCAGATTAAAAGATAGAGAGACATAAGTTAAGCATAAATGATGGCTCCAAGCAAATATGTGAATTTTATCCAAGCCACCAAGAAAAATTAACTTGACTGGAAAAGATATGTTTTCTATAGAACTAAATATGCAAACATAAGCATGGCTTCCTCTCCTCCAATTGGTGCAAAGGATGAACAACGGTCTCTAGAAGAAGTCATCCTCCTTCCTATAATAGGTTTCATTTTGTGCATAAGAAAAAAAAGGATCTTTTAAAAAAAATCAACCCACTGCTTTCTAAGGAGGAGGGCTCTTTAAAAGCTACTACCATTCGGCCTCCTCAAGCCACCCCTAAATATCTAGTGGAAGATAAATTCAACCTAATTTTACCAAGGATTTGAATGAATCAAGATCTACAGTAGCAATAGTTAGTAACAAGCAAACTTGCAAAAATGTGAAAGAAAATGGGGAGGTAAGAAATTGGTGGCAGCCATCGAAGCTACAGAAACCCTATCCAAATACCTTAAAAAGGAAATAAGAAGGAAAAGTGTACATTCCTCCTCATAGGAAACCAGGGAAAAACTCAAATAATTTTCAAGGTCAAGTAACAAAACAACTACCAAACAATTCTAATCAGAATGTGATAGATTCAGCATGGGTGAATAAACAGTATGGAAAGCCTGAAGTACAAACAATAGTAGATGGAAAAACAAATCAAATTAATTAGGAAAAAAAATTGATGGTGAAAATATTCTAATAATCAGTGAAATGAATAATGAAAATAGATGGTTCGAATGTCAGAAGCTAGGGGTGTTTTGCCTTCTAGAATGTACTTAAGGAAAAAACCCAAATTTGGCTAAATGGTTGAAAATTCACCGCGGGAACCAGATAAGTATTTCTACCTTAACTAATAGATTAGTATATATTCATTGCAATGTAAAAAAATTAGAGATGAGCTTTTATCAAGTTCTATTTATTTTTATAAAAAATATCATGTCAAATTTATATTATGGACTCCAAATTTTAGTGAAATTCATGCCAAAAAAAAAAAATATCTACTTGATATAAATATTAAAAGCACTCTTAGCAAAACTAATACATATACAAATTTTAAAATGTATCGGACTAGTTCTAGGAGGTTTGTTACACTTCAATGTAAATTACGATAACTCTAACAATATCAAACTCATCATCAACATAAAACGTGATCAGCATGAATTTAAACCATTCAAAATTATAATAAACATATTCTTTTATATCATTAACTTCACCAAATATGAAGGATGTATCCATGATATAAACATTTTAGATTCCTTTACTAACCCTCGGACAATAAACTTTGATCTTTATGGAAAAATATTTAATCTAGAAGAAGTCTTTCCTATGCTTTTAATTCTAGGACAAAGTCCAAACAAAGGATCAAAAGATAGAAGGTCAAGGGACCCCAAATCTATAATGTCCCAAATGTTCTTGATGCATTAAAAAGCAATCAGAAAAAGAGGGGTCAACCCTGGAGTACACCAAGTTGGAGGCCAGCCGATAGTCATTCATCAAAAGTTCATCCTCTATAACTTTTTTAAACATATAAAGTAGCCTATCTTTACAATAACAATCAAGTTCCTTACTACTACTAGCATCCACATAAATGTACATAATATCTAACTAATTAAAATAAAAATCAATATCCCAAATGTTAATGTTGTAAGAAATATTTTTTATCAAGAGAAGGGAAGACAAGAAGGGAAAATAATAGAGAAAAATGACTACAATAGTAACAACCTCCTTTTTTTCAATGGTCAACCACATCAAGATAAAGAAAATTAGGACAACAAAGAAAATGTTAAGAATGAAGACAAATTAGACAATGCAGTCATCCCTAAGATGGTGAAGAATACAGAAGCAAAAAAAGAAATTCTATATTACAATAGTGTGAAAGGTGTATAAAGGAAAAATCTTCATAGAAGATATTTAAGAGAACTTGAGAATTTACATAAGACTTTCAGATGATTTTTAACTAATCCAAAATGATTAAACTGATCAAGAAATCCTTTGGGAAAATGCACATTGTGAGAGTCTAATGCCCCTACAACTAAAACCTATTCAAGACAATGAGTAAACATATACATGGAATAAAATATTATTAGATTTAAACAAAACACCAAGAAAGGATTTTAAAAAAAGAAAAAAAAAAGATTATAAATTAGCAAATCAACAAAATATGTTAATAACTCAAAACAAGGAGAAAAGTTTGAATAGACCAATAATTAGGAAGAGATAATGTCACCTTAGACAAATAAGATGGGAGAAAAAAAATATATAGATAATTGTACAGAAAATAATTCCACAAAAGGTACTAAACTTCAAGTGAACAAGAGAGAAACAATAGAAGAAGAAAAAAGATACTACAATGATAGAAGAAAGAAAGTTGTGGAACCCAAGAAAGAGCTCTAGAAATTTTAGTGGATACCTATAAATGGAAAAAACACTTTCAAAGTTTTGGATCAATTCCAAATATGACACCTAAAATCTATCCTAGATAGAGTTGGTTTAAATAAATAAGACAACCTTGAGAAAATTGAGTCTAATTCAAAAAAAAGAGGAAAATGAAGAGGCATTAAAGGGGAAAATATGGTTAATTGAATGAATTATGTAAATGGATAAGGAAGATTTTAAAGATGGAGACCTAGAGAATAATACAAAAAACTCTCAACCCTATTCAGGTTATTAGTGAGTCAAACTCAGATACTTTTGTAATGATAGGAGAAGATATTCATCTAATACCCTTAGAAGAAAAATGAAATCTCAAGCAAAAGAATTTAGATTCTATTTCAGATTTTAAAGGAAATGTAGAAGTAGGAACTAATACTTGCAATTTTATTCCTATATAGATTGAGATGTTTTTAAAAGAATCAGAATTATTAAATCAAGAAGAAAACTTAGATGATAAGAGTATAGATAGATTAGAAAAGATAAATTTAGAAGTCAAAATTGGGAAGAGTCTAGGACTATGGAAATATTTCAACAATAGAAGGATAGTATAAATGAAGTAAATTTTCAAACTTCAAAAATAATCATCAAAGACATGATAGAAAAAGATAAAGAAATAACTAATAAAAGTATGAAAGAATAAGAGAAAGATTATTTAGATAAATATGAAGATAATTTAATTGCTAAAAATGTATAAAATGCAAGTAATAATCTAGATAACCTAGGTATTAAAGCTAACATACAAGGATTAGTTCAACCAAAATGTAGTATTTACAAAGAAGAAAAAGTAGTAGAAAATTTGTTGAACTTAGAGTAGCTATAAGTCTAGCTGGCAACTAGAAAATGATTAACATACTGAAAATTTGAAAGGGGAAGCTCCCTTCTACTTAATGATGAAGATAATAACTTGGAACATAAGGGGTCTTAATGGAAAAACTTACAAGAAAGCTAGGGTTTTGGAAAATAGAATTGGTTCCATCAATTGCGGCTTCTAGTGGGATAGGTATTTTATGAGATCTTGGGAGGGTAGAATTTAATCTACTCATTTCAAGAAGTCATTGGATGGAGAGGAAAGTTAAAAGCTTTAAAAGAAAAATTCAATTCATGCCAATAAATGTATATGTAGCAACTCAAAGATTGAATGAGAAAGAATTATGGAATCAAGTAAATAATTATCTAGAAACAAATAATTTAATTGGCTAAGATTTTAGTGATATCCCAGTCTTTTGAAAAGAAAGTGGAACTTGCACCATTTCCTAAGATATGCTAGACTTCAAATATTGGTTTGCGAAAGATTTTTTTTTACAGATATTCCCACTACTAATGGAACTTTCACTTGGAACAATAGATAGACACATTTTTGTAATATAGTAGAAAGATTGGATATATTTATATTCAAATGAAACTTAATTTCATTTAATAAACCTTTTAGTACAATCATTCTTCCTAATGCAGGATCTGATCATTACCCGATAAGGCTAGAAATATGTGAACCACATAAACCATTAAGAAATCTTTTAAAATGTGAAAAATATGGTTTTTAGACATAGATTTTTGTAATAACATTAGGCAATGGTGGAATAAAGAGGATTTTGAAGGATCACAAATGTTTTGTTTTATATCAAAACTAGAATCTTTAAAAGAAAAATATAAAAAAAGGAATCAAAAATGCTTTCATGATATTTTAAAAGATAAATTAGAGAATGAAGAGTTAATACATTAAAATGAAGATGTTATCAAGGGAGGAATGTATATTGATTAATGTATCAAAGAAAAAGAAATTTTGGATAGACAAGAAATTATTCTAATGAGAGAAGAAATAATTTGGAAAAAAACAAAACCTATTGTTAGAAAGAGATAGGAATCATTATTTTTTAATAATAGTACTATCAATAGAAGGAATATAAATAGAATAGTAAAAATCAAGGATTATGTACGTAGGGTAATAGAAACCCCTAATGAGATAGCTAGAACTTTTGTTAAATATTTTACTAAAATTATTAATAATTATGAATTCTCAAATTCAATAGCTCAAAATAAGATGTTAGAATCGATCTCTATTTAATAATAACTTCAAAAGATAATAAGACTTTAAATAAGAAATTTAGTAAAGAAGAAATTATAGAAGTCCCTTTTCAACTTTATCTAGATAAATCTCTGAGACTAGATGGTTTTCAAGCCATTTTCTTTCAAAAGTGTAGGGATTTCCTAGGAGATGTTCTCTCAAAAGAAATTAAGTAAAATAGGAATTCTAGGTCTCTATTGACATAAATTAATAACACCTATTTAGCTTTAATTCCAAAGAAGTTAGAATATGTGGTTCCATGAGATTTTAGGCCTATATCTTTACTTAATACAATTTACAAGATTCTTTCAAAAGCGTTAGCCAATAGACTTAAAAAAATTATTCCATAAGTCATTTCAGATGAATAGACAGGTTTGGCTCCCAATACATCAATCTTTGATAATATTGTTATTATTAAGGAATTAATTCACTTTGTATAATCATATAGGAAATCTTGTATGCTAATGAAATTAAATATTCAAAAGGCCTATGATAAAGTAGATTGGAGATTTTTGTGTATAACTCTTGAAACATTTGGATTCTTTAATCAATGGAACAACTTAATATAAAATTGTATTCCAAATCCAAAAATATCCCTTCTTATAAATGGCACACCTGAAGGATTTTTATGTATTTCTAGAGGGACTGGAAAAAGGAACCCTATTTCACATTTCCTCTTTATAATTATGACAAAATCTTCTGGTAGAGCAATAAGAAAGACTTAGCTTAAATGAAGATAAGAGGTATTATAGTTACTAAATATGTTCCTAAGATAACCCACCAAAAATTTGTTGATGATACTATTTTACACAGATAAAGTACTAAGGAAGAAATTGAAAACTTCAAATCAATAATAAAATTTTTCATGAAATCTTAAGAACAAAAGGTAAATGAAAATAAGTCAAAAATTTTGTTCATTGATACAAAATAGAAAGTGGAAAGAGACATATGTAGAATTATGGGATATAGAAAATGAACATTCCCTTGTAAACATTTTGGGATTCAATAGGAAAAAGGTATTAGAGAAGGTAAAGCCCTAGACTTTACTATAGAAAAATTAGTTTAAAAATGGTAAGTTGGAAAGGAAAATGGTTAGCTAAAGATGGAAGAATGACTATAATCAAAGAAGATCTTTCATCTATTCCTATATATCATATGTCATGTATACCATTACCTAGAGGTGTTAAAAGGAATATAGACTCTAAACTTAAAATTTTCTTCTAACAAGGAATTTAAAAAAAGAAAAGAAAAGATACTTTGATAAAATCACATAAAATATGTATACCTAGAGAGTATGGAGGCTTAGCAATTTAAAATATGAGTTGACAAAATGAAGCATGAGGGGCTAAAGTTGTCTAGAAAATGTTCAAAGAACATAATAGTAAATCATCCAAAATTTAATATCATAAATATTTAGATAATAGCAACCCTTTATCTCTATTTAGAATAATAAATCCAACAAAATGATCAAGAACTTATAAGTTTATGCTAAGTTGTCATCATTTAATAATCTAAAATCTAACTTGGGATATTGGTTTAGGATAAGATGCTTTATTTCAAGAGGACTCATGTGGCTGGCTTCCTTCTACAGATAGTGAAAATCAACCATTCAATATAAACATATCATGATAAGCCTATGGGATAAGTATTTGTGTGATTACAAAACTCAAATAAACAATAACCTATATGGAGAATGAAAGGAAATATTTGAATGAAACCCCTTTATCAATTTAGGATAAACACATATTTAGTCAACTTTTAAATAAAAGACAAATAAACCATAAAGAAATGGAACATAACTAATTTTTGCAGCATCAAAAGATGGGAAGTATAAAGTTAAATTAGGGTATGAAAATATAATAAACTTGAAACAATGGAATAAGATTGACATTCCTCTAAATATATGTTGGGATCTGGTATGTCTTAAAAAAAGAAGGCATCGTCCTTTAGGAATCTCTTCAAAGGAGAATTCTAGTACTAGATAGATTCACTAAAATGGGTTTTGAAGGATCATCAATATGTGCTCTCTATGAAAAAGAATTTGAAATTGCTGAACTTTTTTTTTATAATGTTCATTTGCCAAAGAATGTTGGTACTAGTTACGTAATAAATTAAACTACAATTGTATTTTCTGAAAATTCTTTTAAACTTTTAATGTAGATAGCAAAAATATGGAAATTCTAATATTTATAATAATCTGTAAAAAATATACCCATCTATTCTTCTATGAGAAATATTGAAAGAAATGAAAAAATTAATTTTTGTAACAAAAAGATGGAGCTATCATATTTATTTTATAAATTAGAGGTGTACAGAAGTGAGTTGGCCAATAGTAATCTCATAAATTCATATAAGGAAGAAGGGTACTTTTCATATTGGAATGCAAAACTGTGGGAAAACTAGTTTAATCTAAACAAACCTCCAATGATTTATACTAAAACAAACAAGATTTCTAGGAAACAATGTAAATGAGATCATCCTTTTGTAAGATTGTCAAAATTAAGATTTAATGGGGCTTCTAGAGGTAATCTACGATAAGAAATCCTAAGATGTAGAATTTATTAAAATAAGGGACTATATCTAATTAAATGTTCCCATCCCTTAAGATTAATGTCTAATAATCTAGTAGAATTACAAGCCCTTATATAAGGCTTAAGACTTAGTTGAGATATCAAAATTAAGAAACTAATTAAAAAGGGTGATTCACAAATTATTTTAAATGTGTTCAGAAAAAAAGAAAACCCCTGATTGGATCCTAAATTCTAAGCTTGAGTATGCCTTAGATATAGTCAATTATTTCATTGAAATAATCTTCAAACAATCTTAGATTAATATTTCATAAAGAAGAACATAACCTTGCCAATAAAGCAATAGATGGAGATGAGATACTAATAAGATAAAATTGATAAGTTAACCATTAGAAAGACTATTGCACTTAGATAGTCAATAATAGTAGAGGGGCCAAATTTATTTGGAAAAAATCTAATAAAAATTAAATATAATTGTTCTAAAAGAATAAAAAATCAAAATCAAATCAAATATAAATATAAATAATCAAAATAACTATCTAAAGCACATTTTGATTGTATGATAGATTAGAAAATATTATCGTACATTTGATAATATATTAGTCATGTTTTTAAGAACTTGATCCTAACATTTTTTTGTACTTTGAAAGGTAGTTCAATAATGATGTCAAAAAATGTTGAACCATAAATATGGAAGTTAAAAATGTTGGCACCAAATGATTAAATTAGTTAAGCTATAAAATTCATCCCTTATCTTATATATCTCACAAAAATGGATATCAAATTGAAATTTAACTATTGGGCTTTATGGCCTTTTACCTATAAACAAAATATATTTTGTACAATATTTTCAAATAATAAATGTGAGATTCTAAATATTATTGAAGAAGTTTTTTGTTAAAGATATAGTAGGGTTTTTACAAGGTACTGGAAACCTTAAAAGTCTTACAAAAACATTTGAAAATAATAGTCCCAAAATGAAACAATGTCCACTACTACAAACACACCCATAGCCAAAGGTAGTACATTAGGTAACTTAGAAATGATGGCAATGTGTATATCTTTTTTTTTGTATTTATGTATGTATTTGCATCTATGTATGTTTGTGTCTATACACATATCTTTGTGTGTGCATGTAAAATATCTTCACAAAGCTATTTTTACATTTTTAACCTTTCAATGAAGGTTCATATCCATTTAAAGGAATTTTACTAATCTTTGAAGACATGTGCTTCTTAATTTTTCCTCATTCAAATTAGAAAATCTAATCTCCCATGTTCTAAACAATGTATTATGAGTTGACTACTTAACCAAATTTACAATGTACATATTGAAATTAATTATATATTTGAAATATGTAGAGTATATCTAAACTAATAAGCTTTATGTTGGAACCTTTTTCTAACAAATAATTTTTTCTTGCTAGAAAATTGTTAGCCCTCTTCATGTGGAATTTTCTTTTCTTCTTATACAATTTAGTTATTTTCTCTTATTTTCATTTTTTTTAATAGAAAACCATATGATTAGAGGTATAGTATGTTAATTTTCTGACTATTATTTTATTGATTAAATTAATTTTTTCATTTTTATAAATTATTTAGCCAATATGATATTTGTGGGAGAATATAATTTTTGGGTTGTTAGTTTTCGTAATGTTATTTTTCTATTTCTATTATTAGATTTTTATAACAGAATTATTTGTTGAAGACTTTTTTAAATATAATATTTAATTATATATGATAAACTGAAGATAAATATATAATATTTATTTGCATTTCCTCAAGAAAGATTAGAGGTTTTCTTGACTCCTTTCTTTTCTACTAGTGCATGCTTGAACATAGAAAAATGTATAAACTTTACTAATTGATTAAAAGTGTTAGACTCGACCTTTTAGTAATAAAATAAATAAAAAATATTTCTAACTCTATTTAAATTTTTTTTTAAATGTTATTTTATTTAAATAAAAAATTATTTAGAATGTAATTATTTAATGAGACTATTTAAAAATAATTGTATCAAGCACTTATTGGCTCATCATTGCAAGCACAAAGGTGTGCAATTGGTAGTTTAGTCCATCATATATTTAGGTAATTTTCTTGTATTATAAATTTATATATATAAATACCTTAAAATAAGTACTCTTTATATAACTTGTACATGCTAATCATTCAATTTAATTTTTATCATTCATTCATTCCCACCAATGATTAAACCAAAATATTCTAGCCCATTCACCATTTTAGCCCTCATTATAACACTCTTATTCTTACTTATTTGCATTCACTACTTATGCCAATATGACAACATATTCATTTAGTTCATGTTTGCTCTTATCAATGTGAATTTAATACATAATTCAAATTTTTAAAATTACTACCTCTTCTTTAGCATAACATGTTTATTTACCGCATATTTTTATAACATGCAAATATATATATAAAATTTACTATACATTAGCTACTTTTAAATTAAATAACTAAAACTAGTTAAAAAATAATAGACACTTCCATTTCTACTAGATTATTATTACTTGTCCTAATTGTAAAAATGTATTTATATTTCCAAAAAAGTTCTTAAAAATTGGTACACAATTGTATACATGTTTATTTATTTTAATATTCAAACCATTCGTTTAGTATGCAAATAATTTTATGAGCATACTAAAAGAAAAATAATTAAAGAATATAATATCTTTTAAGGAAATAGAATTAGATCCATATTATCAACTATGTAATTTTTTTAGTCAAACTCATTGACCCATGTTTCATGAGTAGTGGTTCACTAAACACATCTCTAATGATAATGAAGGGAAAACTTAGCACTCATTGAATCTAGGTGATGCTCACATATGTGAAGCATCGGGACATCCCAAGAGGTTACAGATCTAAATACTACTCCAGTTTGAGAACACTTAACTCTGAGATTTCCTACATGGTTAAACCCAGTCTTCTTGCACCTCATTTATAAAACCTTGACCAAGTGTATTGCCTTATGAACCATTCACTAGAAAGCTCCCGGAGCTCATCAATGGATAAGTAGGAGGTGTTTTCCACATCATGTTTTGTGATATTGCTATCATGATTCAATTGTGTAACTTTTTGAGTCAAACTCATTGACTCATATTTCATGAGTGGTGGTTCATTGAACCCATCTCTCATGATAATGAATGAAAGTTTTAGAAGTGAAGCATAGGGACTTCCCAGGAGGTCACCTACACTAGTATTACTCCATCTCTAGTTTTCTTAACTATGAAGTTTCCTTCATGGTCAAACCCACTCTTCTTACAACCCCATTTGCAAAACTCTCACCAAGTCTTGTGCCTTATGAATCATTTGTCAAAAAGCCCTTTAAGCTTATCAATAAATAAGTAGGGGGTGTTTTCCATAGTAAGTCAAATTGTGATATTGTTATTAGTATCCATCTATGTAAGTTTTTGAATCAAACTCATTGACACATGTTTCATGAGTAGTGGTTCACTAAACCCATCTCCCATGATAAAGAATGGAACACTTAGCACTCATTGAATCTAGGTGGTGCTTATAGTGGTGTAGCATCATAACTTCCCATGAGGTCACCCATCTTAGTACTACTCCATCTCAAAGATGCATAGGGCTTGTTTTGTTATAGGAATAGGAATATGAGAATAGGAATGTGTATTCTAGATTTGTTATTTTGGAATAGAAAATGAGAATATGTATTCCTACTCTCTTTTGTTTAGACAAAATAGAAATTTTTGCACTAACAAATTTGATGACACTCTTGAAGCTGTGTTGCATATCTCTTTGATGACTGGCAACATATTCTTAACGACATGCACATATTAAGTGTCTCATTTTCTTTAAATAACAAAAATGTTGGATTGCTTTTTCCACAAAAGTTTTCATTATAATCCTCAGAGAGTTAGTCCAGCATTTAGGCATGACCATTGGTTTAGACTTGGTTATTTTCATGACAGTTAAATGTAGAATCTTGAATCACATCTTTTATAGAATTCTTAACTAAAAGACACCTAGCTTGAAAAATGAAATGAAATATTTACATGGATTTTCTTTTCTGATTTGCTAAATTTGGGAGCATGTCGACCACAATGCCTAAATTATAAACCTGATTTTTAAACTTACCAGTCATCAAAACATTTGAGGTTGTTATTCATTCATAGTTAACATATACACATGTAACCTTTGAGACGTCAAGTATAAGAACTAATATTTCATAAAGAAATTTTTTATTATCTCGCAATGATGTGTACTCCAAACTCCTTGTCTCACGTATACCTGACTCATAGACCTGAAAAAACTATAAGTTGTGAAAAAATAAGATTGGAATAGAAATTTTCTGGCCAAAATTGAAATACATATTCCTATTCTCAATTCAGATTTGGTGCAGCCAAAAGAAAGATTTATTTTTGCATCTCTTGCTCTTCATCCTGATGATGGATCAAGTAGTGTGATTCAAAATGTTGATTGTAAAAATCTTAACATAGTAGAATCCAAAAACATATCAATGCAACCACAAGAATGTTGTAAACACCTACATCAAATCAGCTACCTCTTTTTGTAAGAGTAACTGGCAATCCTCCCTTCATGCGCATGTTGAAGTCAATAATGTACGTTGCAGCAAATCCCTCTTCACCTTCACGCTGAAGCTGTGCACAACAGCAGCCACGATCGACTTCATCTGAATAAACGCAATCTCTTTACCCAGACATATCCATAGCCCCGCTTTGAAGGCAGGAAGCTTGTATGCATTTTCTCCTACGAGTATTCCATTTTTGAACCATCTCTCTGGCTTAAACTCATTGCAGTCCACATCCCAAATGCGTTCCATCCTGCCCATTGTATATGGACTGTAGTCAACGCTCCATCCTTTTCCAACAAAGCTGCTGTCTGGTAAAATATCATCTTCGAGGGCAATTTTTGAATTGAGGGGCACAGGCGGATGCAAACGCAGAGACTCCCATACAGCTGCGTGCATGAGGTATTCTCTCAGTTCTTCGTAGCTGAAGACAACCTGACCCTTTTCACTTTCTTTATTTTTCTCTAAGATCTCCATGATTTCTTGGCGAATTCCTTCTTCAACTGTGGAATGAGAGGAAAGCATCCAGTAGAGCCACGTCAAGGAATCAGATGACGTGTCCGTGGCTGCCAACATGAAATTAACAATCATATCTCTCAGAAATCGATCTGATTTGTCCTCGGTATCTGCTGATTTGCCAAAAGTTGCAATGAATCTAGAAAGAAGATCGTCTCTGACCGCCCCATGACTTTTCTTACTTTGAATAATACCCATTGTAAATTCGTCCACCACACCGATTGCTTCAGGCAGGCCCCTCTCAGACCCAATATTGAGAAACCTATTATTATTTTCCAAGGAAATGGCACGCTGTAGAAGAATCTCCCTACACTTAGCTGCATGGCATCGTCCAAAGCTCGGGCAAATGGAATTCGAGACATAGAGGGATGTAGATAAGCCAAATGCTACCTTGCATAGACACTCTTTTGACGTTGCAGACATCAAAGAGGACGGGCACTAGGCGATCTCTTATTTTCGAGTGCACCATCTTGAGCACAAAATTCCCGAGGCATTTGGTATTGAATTCATAGCTTGCTGCCCTCCTCTGCATCTTCCATAGCTCTCCGTCAACATTAATGATTCCATTGCCTAGGAAATCGCGTAGAATAAACTTCAAGCGGGGACCTTTCTCGTAGTTTTCGAATGTCGCCTTCAGCACGTGCTCTACAATTCCAGGGTTGGCAGTAACATACCCTTTTACTCCTCCTGGACGGTGAAGTTTGCATGTAGCTGAGGGAGAAACAGAGAGAATGTCTGCAATCAAGTCTTGAAACCTGTGCCGGTTTTTAATCAAGGAAGGGAGAAAGCCAAGTATGGGATAATGGGTCACCCCACCATTGTCGCGTCTTTTGCTGAACAATTGCGCAAACCAGATGAAGGTGAGAAGTATCACTACCATACAAAAGTAGAGGCCATACTCAGCCATGGTTGTGGCTTGCTTGCACGCCTACTATCCCCGCTTAGAACCGTAGCAGGGATCTTATTGTCTTAGCATTTTTTTAAGAGAAAATAATTCTATTGTAAATGTTTGTCTTATAAGGAAATTTTTCTGCAGAAAATGGAGAACAGTCCTATTGACTTACGTTAATGTTCCATAGATGTGCGATGGCCCAAGCAAGTCAATGTCAATGTCAATGGAAGACTGGAAGGATTACGTGTGTTTCTCGAGTTTAACCACGTTAGCTGTTAATCAGCACTTTGAATGGCTTATTCCACTTGAGATGACAGAATTGTCTATGCAGGATCACAGGCCGTATCTGTTAAACCAAAAAAATTAGATGACCAATTCCTAAGCTTTTTTATGACTTAAACAAAATTAAACAATAAAATAAGCATAACTGTTTCAACGTCATTTTGAAAGTATATATAACACTAAAGCATATGCAACACAATAAAAAATTCTAAAATGAAATACAACATGTTTCATAGCATTCCATGCTTTTTGTGGGGCGTTGTCTTTCACATTCTTCATAGGACTTCTATTTAAGATATGTACTACACATGCAATGACTTCAACTCAAAATTCATTAGAAAAATCTTTGCCTTCAACATAGTTTTTGACATGTGTAATACTCTTTATTTTCTATCATTATTAATTTCATTGTTCTCCTTCTATTAGGCCTTCTATGAACTTGCCAACTCTTAGGAATATTTGAAATGTAATATCTATATATGTAGAGTAATTGATTTATACCAGTTAGTGGTGATTGCTCACTTGCATTTATGATGTTTTTATTGCTCTTACTTAGTTTATGAAATTACCTTAATGATGATGTCATATGACATGTCTTCAAAAGATATTTATTGTATCTTCATGATGATGAGATGTTTGTGTTAGAATATGATATTTTACGACTATACTTACCCCATACTAGCATGTGTATGGTGTGCATGTATATTTTACATTTCTATCTGACATGTTTGATGTGGTTGAGGGAAGTAGTTGTAGTCACCTAATAGTCAGGGTCTACATGATGCACCACTCCCCACTATCGCCTATTTATCTTTGATATGTACATGCACATGTATATGCTCATCTTTTATACATATCTGTAGGTACTGGACATCAAATTCTTTGAATTGTCAAGATGAGTGTGCCCTACCACAATAACTCAATGGTAAGAATGGAGAGATAATTATGTTCAAGTCCAATCCCAATCATATCCTTATTACTTGTCTTGACAAGAAGGACATGTATTTAATTGTCTAACCTTTTTAAACCCATGAATTTATCTTTGTGTATGTTGGTTGATTTTGAGTTTTGGTCAGTTTTGCTAACGTTGCTTTTATGTGGATTTGGCTATGCGATTTATTTGGTAAATGATTTAATTATAATATTTGAATTAATCATATTATTTTTCGAATTTTTAAATTTAATTTGGTTTTTTTAAAAAAATTGAAATATGAGAATATTTAATTAATTAAATATGTGCTTTAATTTAAAAGACTTCATTTGGAAGTCTAATTTGGAAAATTAGTTAAAGAGAAATTGAAATGTGATGATATTTAATTAATTAAATATGTGCTCCAGTTTAAAAAATTTAATTAAAAAGTCTAATTTGAGAAATTAAATTTTTTAAAAAATGATTCCTTGTAATTATTTAATTAATAATGATTCGATGAAAGTCATAGTTAAATAATGAATTTTATTTTTTTCTATTAATTAAAGTAATAAATTATGCTTTAAAAAAAATTCAAATTGATCACACTCTTCTAATTAATATTTTCTTGTAGTTTATATAAGTTGTCATTACATCATCATTAGTAGGAATAGAAGTGAATATTCTCAATGTGCTGCTAATAGTTTTTACCTATAAAGTATTGAATAGTTTGAAAACTATATATGTAGAACTATTATATTTAAAAATATAATGATAATTAATGTGAAAATGTATGAGAAGATATAGTAACATTAATGTAGTAGATATACATATTGAAAAATATAAATAAATTTATACAAGTACAAATTAATATTAAAATTTATTTAAATAAATAATAAAAATAATTTTATAAAAAATCAAGAGTTAAATACATTCACACATAGATATATGGGGGTGAAAGTACAAAGTTGTGTCACCTTTCAAGATGACTTATCAAAACAACTAAATTTGAGTATTTCTATCTAAAAATCAAATTTTTTCAAACATGCGATCTTAGATAAAATTATTCTAACGAAGTTAGATATGGTCTCAGATTTTTCCAATTGAAAATGTGTATTAAATGCATGTTTCATACTAGTTAGTATCCAGTTACTACAAAAATACAATCATTTTAGAAAATTGACATTTCAATAACTCTTACTATTTATTATAATATTTTTTTAATAACATATAGACACCATTTTATAGAGCTCAAAGTCAAGAATATTCTCATATAGAGTTCATAGTGTTTTAATTAGATATAGTATATTGTAATTAAAAAATTCTATAAGTACGTATTTTAACACTCGAGAAGATGTTGATTTTGAGAAACAAAAAAATATTAAATAATATGAAAAATTTAAAAATTATATGATATTCTAGATGAGAGAGTCCTCTTCTAGAATCTATAGTTTTTCTTTTGGTTGGAATAGATTTATTTTGAAAAATGCAATGGGAGATGAAAACTATCAATTTGAATAAGTTGAAATTTCAATCATTATAAAAGAGAAAATATAGGTCTAAAGCCCATTTTTATTTTTAATTGTTCTAGTTACAAATATTATTGATATCATAATCTAAGACCAAAGGGAAATAAGTTTATTTCAATATAGTTTTGTGCTAGGAATTAGACCCCTAATTTCTAGCGTTTTTCAACAACTAAAATTTATCTTTAAAAATTTTCTTATTCCAAATAATTATTAAAAAATTTAATTCTAAAATTCATCCATTTCTACACATTTCATTAATTTACTTCATTTTAAAATTCTAAATAATAATACATGTTTTATGTCATTGAATGTGAACAACTACACTTTTGTTAGCCTTTTCCTTTGTGAAAGGGTGACGTAGGTTTGTGCATTTACCCATGTATATCCAACAAAATAGATGATTTAAAAATATTTTCATGTCATAAAACCAAGGGTAGTGGTTCATATTTATTGTCAATAATAGTTTGATGTTGCATTACTACTTTTAAGCTAAAGTCATAGATACATTGTGAAAATTTGTCCCTATCTTCTACACAAAATAACAAATAAGAAAATATTTCATTATGAAACAAATTGAGTAAGTAATGCACAATCAACCACATGAATTGTGAAAATATTTATCTATTAATATTAATATTAGCTAAGGGTTGAATTCAAAACTATGAGCAATCAACACTTTCAACACACATACTAAAACCAATGCTAATTGATCAGTTTTTGAGATAACAATTTACTAGCACTCATTGTAAACTAAATGAATTCAATCTACCACTACCTTAAAAAAATCTATAGTTGAATTTCTTCATTACTACTCTGTATATTTAAACTTATTTAATTTTATATTGTAATCAAAATATTTTTATTGGTGGGGAATAAGCAACATTTAAGAATATTTAATGGTGATTTTGGAAGGCATGCCCTATCATCTCTAGCACAATAATCGATGGTCGACATTATTTATAAATAGAATATGATATTATATTTTTAGGGTCTAAAGTTGGAATCTTTTATTATCCATTTTTAAGTTTAAAGTTTCAATTTATAATTTAATTTAAACATAATTAATTTAAATAAGTTATAAGTAAAATATATTTTTTAATATGTTAATTATATTATTTTTATGATTATTTATTATGATAGGTAATGATTATTTTCATTATTATTTATTATTTTGATTATTAGTTTTTACCAATAAGAGGCTGAAGCCAAGATTAACTATTTTTATTATTATGTCTTGTAATTAGTTATTATTTATCAAGCTCGATTAGATTCAAATCCAACACCTCTTATATAAGAGGCTCACAATTTATCATTGTGTTGTAGGATCTTGACTTATTATTTTTAAATATTAGATAAGTCTAATTATTTTGATTATTTTTAAGAATTTCTTTTTTAAAACAACATTTTTTTGATGAGTAATAAGTCAAACCCAATATTAATAATAATAATAATTTGTTGTTATTAATTATTATTATTTGTCAAGATCGAGTATACTTGAATCCAAAACCTCCCAATAAGAGGCTCACAATTTACAATTATGTTATAGGATCTTACCTAATAAAATATTATTTGTTAATGACTTAAACTTTTAGATTTTTTGAAGTTGTCTTGAATAAATAGGTCATTAGAAATTTAGAAGTTGTAAATTTTTATGTGAATTGTTGAGTAAATGTTTTTCACTTACATTATTATTGACTTGAATAAATATGGAATATTTTTCAAGTCAATTTATTTCAAGTGGAAGCATTACTAGAAACTCTTACAAAACTAAATAATGTAGTGATTTTAATCCATTAATTTTTAATTAATTGATCTTTAGTATTTCTCAAATTATATGATATTAATAATTTTATAAAAAAATTAATTGAAATAAAATTAATGTTTTCAATCATACTAAATATTATTTTTCTATTTTTAGATTTAATTTTTTTTTTTTAAAGTATTAGATATTAGCCAAATGAAAGAGGGGTTGATCCTAGAGTACAAAAAGGTTGAACGATAAGCTAGAGGTTACCTCCCACTTATCTAACCAATACCAATTTTATAATCCAAGAAAGAAATAAAGACAAGCTCTAAAACAAAACAATCCATACCATCGGTCCTATTACTAACCAACAAATATAACATAAAAACATACCAATAACAATGGGACATATTGTTATTAGCCCAGTACCTGAACATATACATATATAAAACAACCTCGCAGGGCACTGAGTTTAGATTGATCCAAAACATGAAAACTATAATATATATATATATATATATATATATATATATATAAGAATGGTTAAAGCTAAACTGCTTGAAGTCCAAGCAAAATTGGTACTCTTTCAACCGCTGTGCTAATATGAGATGGGTTCAAAGGCATAGTTGGAGGTTAATTTGATATATAACATTCATATCAATGGAATTATTCAATCTATCTACTGAAAAATAGTCCTAATCTCCCATCTAATACAATTTTTGGGGTTTAAATGCAGAACCGACGACCTACACAAAAGTGAATTTATTCAAGAAAAAAATACGAAAAGAAAAAACAACAACTCAGTTGATAACAAAAAAGCCCTTTTGGCAAAAGAGCCCTTCGTAGATTTCGGTCTTTGATAGATTGATTTTTTTTCTAATTTACATAATATAAACAAAAAGGGTAGGCTTGGTAAAAAAAGCCAAGTGGGAAAGCCAAATGAATCGAAAGATTCGTGTTCAGTTTGGGAAGAGATTATTCGTTCAACTTATGAATAGAAAATCTACTTTCATTAAGTAATTTATTAGATAACCGTAAACAGAAAATAGTGAGTACTATTCAGAGTTTTGAAGAATTATGTAAAGGAACTGCTAATCAGCTTGAGCAAGCCTAGGCTCGCTTACGGGAAGTAGAAATGCGAGCGCGTGAAATTCGAGAAAATGGATACTCTCAAATAGAACAAGAAAAAGAGGATCTTATCAATGTTGCTTCTGTTAATTTGAAACAATTAGAAAATTTAAAGAATGAAACCATTCAATTAGAACAACAAAGAGTAATTGAATAGGTTCGACAACAAATTTCTCACCAAGCTGTCCAAAGAGCTCTAGGAACTCTGAATAATCGTCTGAATAGTGAGTTACATTTACATACGATCGAGCATAATATCGACTTGCTGCTAGGCATGAAAAACATAACTGATTAACGTTATATATATATATATATACTAGGTCTTATTTTTCAAAAGAGAATTAACTAGTGTTAATGGTAACTATTCGACCTGATGAAATCAGTAGTATGATACGTAAACAAATTGAATAATATAATAACGAAGTCAAGGTTGTTAAAGTAGCTAAAGTAGTTATAAATCCCATTAATAAAATAAGTCCAATGGAAAATCCATCAATTCCCAGTTTCTAATGAAAATGAATAAGGCTTATCCAGTTATAATCCTCTTCCAATTGGATTAATGAATTATCAAAATGATAATGATCATGGAATATATAGGTCATTAAAAGAAGATCTAATAAGCAAATACCTAGAGTATGCCATCGAATCATTTTATTTCCTTTATGGGGAAATAAAGGGATTAATAACCCCGTAGATATGGGCAAAATAACAATTATTGTTAACCAAGGTAAATTACTCATAATGAAGAGAAAAGAGACTTTCTATATAAAAACCCATGCTTTCATTTTTGGGTCGAGTATGGGTTTTGATCAGTGAAAGAGGAAAAGGAGAATGAAAAATATGTATGGGATGAATCTAACTATTTTTCTTTTTTGATGGATCAGTAAGCTGGACCCATACTGTGCGTTGTTTCATGCCATAAATAAACACGTACACTTAAAAAATCCATTGGAAAAGCCGATTCACACCTCTTACAACCTACGTAGTCTTCTATTCTTGGAGCAGAAGCAATTTTCTTAGCTTTACATCCTTCCCAAGGTATCATTTCTAATACATCTATGGGACACGCTCGTACACACTAGGTACAACCAATACATGTATCATAAATTTTGACTGAATGTCCCATTGAATCTAAGAACTCCATTAGTAGAAAAAGTGTTTCATTGAATAAGATTTTTTTTGAAATGCAGCAATATTAATAGCCTATTTAGTTACGAATTTTGTTTTTAAGTAGAAAATGTCAATTTGGAAATTGTTACAGATTCCTTCTGAGGAATCATGATATAGTTTCATTTAATTTCTCGATTCTTTTGGAATTGGAAGTTCTTACAATTTCCCTTCTGGATAAGGATAGGAAAGGGATATAACTCAGTGGTAGAGTGTCACCTTGACATGGTGAAAGTCATCAGTTCAAAATTGATTATCCCTAGTTCTCTTTGTTATTTGCTGTTCGCTCCTTTTTTATATTTATATCGTGAATAAAAAGACGTTAGGGGGTTACATTAATAATATATTGATAATGTAATTTAATGTAATAACAATAATCCACCAGAAAAGAAGATAAAGTGTAACGTATCATAGAAGATTGATACGTATCAACATTTTAATTAACATTCTGTCCTATAATGGAGCTAAAAAAAACTCATAATTACACATCCACATAATTCAATAATAGAATAAATTATTGTTAATAAATATAGAAAAAAACAATTAATCTATAGTTCCATATTCTAATCCATATTCTAATAATTAAAATTAATAATATATATATATATAACTAGCAAATAATAGAATATATATATATATATATATAATGAATCTATAGTTCCATATTCTACTGACTATTTAGAATATATATAACCTCTTTATATATATATATAACCTCTTAACTAGAAAATAACCATATAACTACTAATATATATCTATATATATGTATATAATTAGTAAGTTAATATATAACTATAACTAGCAAATTTAACAATATATTACTATTTATAATTACTATTTTAGGTTAGGTTTTGAATATTTAAGAAAGTTTAATATTTAAGGTTTAAGATATATGATTATACATATATCATACAGATGATAGATAATTTGTAAATCGACTTCGTCCACGAAGAAGGGAGCTATAAGTAATTAAATAATGAAACTCTGAATTCCATTGAGAGTTTGATCTTGGCTCAGGATGAACACTGGCGGCATGCTTAACACATGCAAGTCAAACGAGAAATGGTGTTTCTAGTGGTGAACAGGTGAGTAATGCATAAGAACCTGCCCTTGGGAGGGGAACAACAGCTAGAAATAGTTGCTAATACCCCATAGAATTTAGTACCTCTATGAGGTAGGCTGAGGAGCAAAAGGGAGGAATCCGCCCAAGGAGGGGCTCACGTCTGATTAGCTAGTTGGTGAGGCAATGGCTTACCAAGGCTCCGATCAGTAGTTGGTCTAAGAGGATGATCAGCCACACTGGGACTGAGACATGGCCCAGACTCCTACGAGAGGTAGCAGTGAGGAATTTTTTGCAATGGGCGAAAGCCTGACGGAGCAATGCCGCATGAAGGAAGAAAGCTCACGGGTCATAAACTTCTTTTCTTGGAGAAGAATAAATGATGGTATCTGAGGAATAAGCATCGGCTAACTCTATGCCAGCAGACGCGATGAAACAGAGGATGCAAGCATTATACAAAATTATTGGGCGTAAAGTGTCTGTAGGTGGCTTTTCAAGTCCGTCGTCAAATCCCAGGGCTCAACCCTGGATAGGCGGTGGAAACTATCAAGCTAGAGTACGGTAGAGGGAAAGGGAATTTCTAGTGGAGCAGTGAAATGCATTGAGATCGGGAGGAACACCAAGGGCGAAAGCACTCTGCTGGGCCATTACTGACACTCAGAGACGAAAGCTAGGGGAGAAAATAAGATTACCCCAATAGTCCTAGCCGTAAACGATGGATACTAGGTGTTGTGTGTATCGACCAGTATAGTACTACAACTAACGCGTTAAGTATCCCACCTGGGAAGTACATTCGCAAGAATGAAACTCAAAGGAATTGACGAGGGCCCACACAAGCAGTGGACCATGTGGTTTAATTCGATGCAAAGCAAAGAACCTTACCAGGGATTGACATGCTGCGAATCCTTTTGGAAAAGAGGAGTGCCTTCGGTAACGTGGACATAGGTGGTGCATGGCTGTCGTCAGTTCATGCCGCAAGGCGTTGGGTTAAGTCTCGCAACGAGTGCAACCCTCGTGTTTAGTTGCCATAAAGTTTGGAAGTCTGAACAGACTATCGGTGTTAAGCTAGAGGAAGGCGAGGATGATGTCAAGTTATCATGCCCCTTATACCCTGGGTGGCACACGTGCTACAATGGCCAGGACAAAGAGTTGCGACCCCGTGAGGGTAAGCTAACCTCAAAAACCTGGCCTCAATTCGGATTGCAGGCTGCAACTCGCCTGCATGAAGTAGGAATCGCTAGTAATCGCCGGTCAGCCATATGGTGGTGAATTCATTCTCGGGCCTTGTACACACCGCTTGTCACACTAGGGAAGTGTGCCATGCTTGAAGTCATTATCTTAACCGCAAGGAGGGAGATGCCCAAGGCACGACTAGTGACTGGAGTGAAGTCGTAACAAGGTAGCCGTACTGGAAGGTGCGGCTGGATTACCTCCTTCTTAGGGAGAGCTAATGCTTGTTGAGTTCATACACTATTATGCTTGCGAAAGAGAGCGAGTGACACGAAGATGCATTTGCAAGAGATTAAGTCTCTTGTCGTTTAACAGCTGTGAAGTTCGTTATAGTCATGTAAGTAAGAATGAAGTTCATAAGTAAGCTCCTTTTCCCAGGTCGAGACAAGTGGATAATCTCCTATTTTCTGTGCTTGTTTCAGTTTATTCAACCATTTAGTATCTTGAATTTATACACTAGAAAAATAGAAAAATCAGTATTTACAAAACAAATAGAGACAATAGAGACAATGATTTCAATTTTGAAATCATTGTTTCTATTTTCTTTTTTTGTTTATATATATATCTTTATCTTATATTTAACAATTAATTATTCATTTATTGAAGGAGTATTATGATTCATTTATTGAAGAATTTTATAACTTTATTTAAAAGACTTATAAAGTTAGTTTCTTATTTGCTTAGGGCATTTTTAACTTTATTTAAGAAGCTTATGGCATTGGTTACTTATTTATTTAAGAAGCTTATGGAATTGGTTTCTTTATTTAATTTGCTTATGTCATTAGTTTCTTATTTGCTTAGGGCATTTTTTACTTTATTTAAGAAGCTTATGGCATGGGTTACTTATTTATTTAAGAAGCTTATGGTATTGGTTACTTATTTATTTAAGAAGCTTATGGAATGGGTTACTTATTTATTTAAGAAGCTCATGGCATGGGTTACTTATTTATTTAAGAAGCTTATGGTATTGGTTACTTTTTTATTTAAGAAGCTTATGGCATGGGTTACTTATTTATTTTAAGTAAGAAGCTTATGGCATTGGTAAGTTCAGTTTCATTATTTAGAATTATAGAATGAATAAAAGAATACATACAAAAAGAAGGTATCAAAAAACAAAAGGCAAGCAAGTGAGCTTGAGGATTTCTCTTGCTTTTGGCAGGCATCCCCTACTACTGGGGGGCCTACTAGGCTATTAGCTCAGTGGTAGAGCATGCCCCTGATAACTGCGTCATTGTGCCTGGGCTATGAAGGCTATCAACCACATGGATAGTTCAATGTGCTCATCAACGCCTGACCCAGAGATGTGGATCATCCAAGGCACATTAGCATGGCGTACTCCTTCTGTTTGAACTAGAGTTGAAAATTGACTTTCTTTTACTAGGAGGATAGATGAGGTGATTAAGGTGAGATCGAATGTAGACCAAATTTTCTATTCATTCGTGGGATCTGGGCGGTCCAGGGCAGCCATGTATTTTGGCTAATTTTTTTTGAGAATCCATGCATATCTTATCAGTGTATGGAAGGCTATCTCTCAAGCACAGGCTGAAGTTCTTATTAATTAAGCCTAAATGTTAAAAAAACACCTAACAACACATCTTCACAGACCAAGAACTACGAGATCACCTTTTATTCTAGGGTGACGGAAGGATCATATCATTTGAATTAATGCTTTTCTCTTTGCGTAGGATGCGAGAAATATAGTAAGTATAGGTCCAGCCGGGAGACTTTTTCTTTCTAAACCTAAAATAGTGGATAGTTAAATACTTGCTCGGTCTTCGACTCGTTCAATTACTATGAACAATTTCTGGATCAATAGATTAGGAAATCGTTATTCGTCTCCTAATAAACGATGAGAAAAGCAGGATCAAAAAAGGATCTTGGAGTGTCTAGGATTGGGTTAGGAGGATCTTATTAATACCTCCTTTTCTCTTCTCATCCAAATTTTGACTTCTTTTCTTGCCATTGGTGAAGAAAAAGGAAGGAGAGCAAGTACACTTGGAGAGCACAGTACAACAAAAAATTGTATGCTGTGTTTGGGAAGGATGAGTTGCTCCTAAATGAAGAGAGAACTTATTCTCCTCGAATCATAGGTGCGATTATTTACTTCACGGGCGAGGTCTTTGGTTCAAGCCCAGGATAGCCCACCCATTATGTGCTATGTAGTAGGATTGTTGTCTGCTTCATTTGATATCTACGGGGATATAGCTTAGTTGGTAGAGCTCCGCTCTTGCAATCGGGTCATTACGATTATGGGTTAGATGTCTGATTGTTTAGGTGGTAATGATAGTATTTTTACCTAAACCAGTGGCTCACTTTTTATCAGTAATGGAAGAAAGGACTGTCACATGCCACTAAAAAACTCTATTAAGATGAAGATAGACTATCAAGAATGTAGAGAAGGTAGGGTGGGTAGTTGGTTAGATCTAGTATGGATCATACATGGTCCATAATTGGAGATGGCGGCTCTCCTAGGGGTCTTTCTTATAGGATCCTCAGGGAAGAGGATCAAGTTGGCCCTTGCGAACAACTTGATGTACTATCTCCCTTCAACCCTTTTTAGCCCAAAAAATGGGGGCAGAAGGAAAAGTCATGCCATGGACCGACCCCATCATCTCCACCCCATAGGAACTACGAGATCACTCCAAGGATGCTTTCATCATCCAGGGGTCACAGATTGACCACAAACCTTGATTTGAGAAGTGGAACGCATTAGCTGTCTCTTCTGATTGGGCAGGAAGGGTCAGAGAAGGGCAATCTTTTTAAGATAAGACCAAAGAGTCAGTGGAAAAAAGAAGAGCTTTTTGTTCCTGGTTCTTCCGGAGTTTTTTTTCTTAAGAACTTCAAGAATTCCTAGGGTCAAAAACTTATTTCTTTTCGGAGGAGTTGCTCTTTGGAGAGCACAGTACAATAAAAATTGTGAGCTGTGTTCGAAGGGAAGGCTATTGTTAATTGTGGACCTTGTATGGTAGACTTAATCAAGAGGGTTCAATAGACAGTGGTTGACCCTCTGGCAGATGCCAGCGGTTCGAGTCCGCTTATCTCCACCCCGTGATGATTCTGCGGAGCAGATCAATCATAATCAACAGTTTTATCTATGATTTATTTTATCATTCATGGACATTGATAAGATGCTTTCATGCCTTTTCTTTAATATTAGTAGCTCCTTAAGATGGCCTTGAGCAACAAGGTTCAAAAAACTAAGGGTGTACGGTGGATACCTAGGCAGCCAGAGATGAAGAAGGGCATGTTAATCGACGAAATGCTTCAGGGAGTGGAAATTGAACATAGATCTAGAGATTCCCGAATAGGTTAACCTTTTTAACTATCTGTTGAATCCATAGGTAGACAAGGGACAACCTGGCGAACTGAAAAAATCTTAGTAGCTAGAGGAAGAGAAAGCAAAAGCGATTCCTGTAGTAGCGGCGAGCGAAATGGGATCAGCCTAAACTATTAAAACGGGGTTGTGGGAGAGCAATCTAAGCATCATGTTGCTAGGCGAAGTCTATTTGAAATAGTGGAATATAGCACCCTAGATGGTGAAAGTCTAGTAGTCGAAAGCATCGTGATAGTTTACGCTCTAACCTGAGTAGCATGGGGCATGTGGAATCCCTTGTGAATCAGCAAGGACCACCTTGCAAGGCTAAATACTCTTGGGTGACCGATAGAAAAATAGTATCGTGAGGGAAAGGTGAAAAGAACCCCTAGTAGGGATTGAAATAGAATATGAAACCGTAACGCTTTCAAGCAGTGGGAGGAGTCGACCTGCTTTGGTTCCTTATTATGACAGAAACAACAAAATAGAAAATGAATGCACTTGTTTGGTAGAAACAACAAACATGAAATGTAGAAAATTGTTTTGTTTGATAGAAACCGAATGAATCAAGCAAGAGCTGACGAGTAGGAGAAATGGAAGTTTGGGCTCTAGAAGGTTTTGGTGTTGCTTATATTTTACACGAGATACTTACTTTAAAATCTGATCATATGGACACTTGTGAAAAAATATTTGGTGCCATTTTCAACGGAGAACCAATGCCTAAACCTACCACTTTTACAGAATCTTTCTGATTGCTCAGTCGAGAACTATGATCTTTAGCTCTAGAATTGAATCATACTACTCTATCTGAGATAGACTTTTAGATAGATAAGAAGGAAGTTTGATCAAAATGAATCAAAATTTATTTATTATGAATGACCAGAATAAACATGAACAACTTCAAATTGGATTAGTTTCTCCTGAGCAGATTCTCGCTTGGTCTGAAAGAATATTACCTAATGGAGAAAGAGTCGGACAAGTGACTGCAGAATAGATTTTAGATTATAGAACTTATGAACCAATAAGAGGTGGATTACTTTGTGAAAGGATATTTGGACCTAGGAAAAGGGGAGTTTGTGCATGTGTAAAACCTCCAATGATAGAAAATGAGAAGGAAAACTATGACTCCAATTTTTGTACTCAATGTGGAGTTGAACTTGTTATTGATCCTCAAATTTGAAGATATCGAATGGGATACATTAAATTGGCATGAACAACTTTTCTAAGCCTTTTATAAGATCTAATCATTTCTCCTACTCTCTTAAAGCAGTAGGAATTATACTGCAAAACTCTGATGAGATAGAAGTTCCTATAGAACTTAATCAACAATAAAGAAATTATGGAGGAAATATAAAAGAAAAACCCAATTAAGATATAAAGAAAAATATAATATTCCTAAACATTATGTATATATTTCCATACATCAAACGATATTGATAGATCCTTCCCCTGAAGTACTTGTCTAAATACTTCGTCATTTGTTTCTTGCAATATTTTGTCAATATTCCAGCGGGATAACATAATATTGAATATAGGGAGAATTTGATCATTCAATATCTGGAGAATTTGATTATTTAATATAGGGAGAATTTGATCATTTAATATTATGAGAATTTGATCATTCAATATTGTGATAATTTTATCAATTTTATCTCTAAATTCCCACTTTAGAACTTTCCAAAATTGATGATAAAGTGCCCACAAAATATTCAAATTGTGATTCCAATTTTGCCTAATATTGTCCGGGATTGATACCAACTGATTAATATTATTTATTGGTATTTCTATTTCTGAAATAAGAGTAAAAAATAGATTTTTAGTATATTTCCACCTTGTGGAAGTAAAAAACCACAACCATGACTTATGTGTTTGAAACAAACCCCATTTCTCAAAAATAATATTTCTTTTTATTTGATCAAAAAGAATATTTATTTGATTTTGATTAAAAGAAATTATTCCAAAACACTTTAGTTTTGAAAATACTAACTTTAGTTTTTCTTTGTCAAAAAAGTCACCTACGGATTTGAATTCCATAAACTCGCCTATGGCTTCATCTTCCATAAAGTCACCTATAGTTTTGTCTTCTATTATATCTCTTTCTGTTGAACTATATTTTTCTTTTTCTGCAAATTGATTCATTCGCAAAGATATTTCAAACAATAGATCATCTTGATAAGATTGAGTTTGAATGAGATCTATGTTTGAACTAAAACTATTTTGAGAATACTGGCTAGAGGTCTTTTCTTCTAAATCTGAACTATTTAAAAAAGGATAGCAAGAGTTTTTGTCAAAATTGACAATTTATAGGCTTATTAAAGGAGTTTTAGAAATATCTCCAATATTCAACTATAATCGCAAAAATTTGATATGCCTTTAGAGCTTTTTGAATGAAAGAAAAAAACTTCGTCCAACGACTGAAACGTCTAGGTTTTTCTAGCTTAACTAATAGCCCATCTATTATATCTCTCAGGAAACTTAGAAAATTGACGAGTTTCACTCTAATTTCATTTATAAGGTTTGTTAGAAACCTCATAAAGTTGATACGTTGAGTTTCCAACTTATTTATGAGAGGATCTATCAATTTTCTCAGTTTCTTTTTAAGCGTATTTAGAAATCTTTTCAATTTAAGTTTAAGTTTAGAAAAAAGTTCTCTCATTGATTTGATAATAAAATCTTTAAGAAAACTTATCCGCTTGATAAGAAAAGCTCTAAGTTTAGAAAAAAGTTCTCTCATTGATTTGATAATAAAATCTTTAAGCGAACTCATCTGTTTGATAAGAAAAGCTCTAAGTTTTAAAAAAATGAACCTATCCATCCCCTAATAGAATCTCTAAGCGAACTTATTATTTTTTTGAGTATCGTAAGAAGCTCATTGTACGGGGAGGGGTCAAAAGGAAGGGATGAACTTATGCTGCAAAAAGAGTCTTCTTTTTTATGCTTTACTTCATTTAGAGCTTCGTTTTGTCCAGCAACCGACGACTGTTTCGTACCCAATAAACTTTTGGCATGATTTCCAAATTTTTTAACAATCTCTCTTATCGAAATAAAACTGTGCTTTAGCCTTAGAAAATACAAATTACTTTGAATATGTTCCCAATGATCTATTTTAGGATACATGTGTACCCTCAACATAGCAGATCGACTACCAATATTGGTATTCCACCAAAATCTATTCATGCAAATAAGATCTTCGAATCGATAACGAGGCCAAAGAAAACGTCTTATCTTTTGCCTTGTATCTACAATCAGATGTTCATTTATTTTCATTAGACCTTGGTCATTTGGTATCTCTTGACTACTTAATCTTACACTCTCATCCAAATGGTTTTCCAGATTCAAAAGATTCAAAATTCAAAATTCTCTGCGACGTCTTGGAAGAAAAATATCTTCGAAAATGAAAGAACTTGAAATATTTTCATTTATTCTTCGTCATTGAGATCTATCAAAAACATTGACATTAATCTTTTTCTTCTTTAGTTTGAATAAAAGACTTGCAATTTTATATACAAAGAATCAGTCATCAAAGTACCCCGGTACAAGTGGAATAGATCTTCAGGCTGCCTCGCAAAAAATTCTACGTATATCATTATGTTTCGGGAAGACACTTTTGAGATACAATACAGTATCCAAGAATTCCAAGTCAAGATCTCCGTTTTCAGCATATGGAAAAACTAAGTTAGCTACTACAGTTTCGCTGCCTAATTTTTTCTTATCAAAAAAATGAGCCGCATGTCTGAACTTGGAAACCCAAGGAGTTAGCGGCAGTTTTTCGAGCTCGAATTTCATTCTCCAAGTATAAATATTTTTGGCCATTTCCCGATAGGCTAATTTTTCTTTTTCTAATTGTGGTTCCACTACTTCTTCTCCCCTAAGTTTCATCTCCTCCTTTAACTCTTCCTTCCTTGCAAGGCGTTTTGCCTCCCATCGAAAGCATTTCTGTTCTTTAAGATATTCAGTTTTGGCAGTTCTGAAATCTATCTCTTGTTCATCGGCTTTCTTGGGTTTGGTCTTGGTTTCGAAAGGTTTTTCTACTTCGTATGTCTCATCCAATTTTGATTTAACCTAGTCCCATGCTTTCTTATCACCCTATGACGCTTTCTTAGCATCTTGTCTCAAAAAAATCTCCTTTATTGCTATTCGGACGTCTTCTTTTTCTCTATTGATTTTATCAATATTTATTTTTGGATGATAAATATCACAGAAGTCTCGAACTAGAAAATCTCTCAATTTTTTTGATCTTTTCGAATTTGAAGATTTACGTTTCCGACTTAATGCCATCAATTTACGTCTCCTCTCTTCTCTATTTTTCTCTTTTTCTTTTTGGGCAGCTACTTTTGCTAGATTTATCCTCTTTTTTCAAGGTTTTCATAATTGGACCTTGAATCCATTTCATATGATGGGAGTTGCCGGAGTATTGGGTGCTTCTCTTCTATGTGCTATTCACGGTGCTACGGTAGAAAATACTTTATTTGAAGACGGTGATGGTGCAAATACATTCCATGCTTTTAACCCAACTCAAGCCGAAGAGACTTATTCTATGGTCACTCCAAACCGTTTCTAGTCCCAAAATTTTGGGGTTGCTTTTACCAATAAACGTTGGTTACATTTCTTCATGTTATTTGTGCTAGTGACCGGTTTATGGATGAGTGCCATTGGAGTAGTTGGCCTAGCTCTAAACTTACGTGCTTATGATTTTGTTTCCCAGGAGATTTGTGCAGTAGAAGATCCTGAATTTGAGACTTTTTATACAAAAAATATTCTTTTGAAAGAAGGTATTCGTTCTTGGATGGCGGCTCAGGATCAGCCTCATGAAAATCTAATATTCCCTGAGGAGGTTCTACCCCGTGGAAACACTCTTTAATGGAACTCTAACTTTAGCTGGTCGTGACCAAGAAACCACTGGTTTCGCTTGGTGGGCTGGTAATGCTCGACTTATTAATTTGTTAGGAAAATTACTTGGAGCTCATGTGGCTCATGCCGAATTAATTGTATTCTGGGCTGGGGCAATGAATTTATTTGAGGTGGCTCATTTTGTACCAGAAAAACCTATGTATGAACAAGGATTGATTTTACTTCCCCATCTAGCTACTCTAGGATGGGGATTTGGTCCTGGTGGGGAAATTGTGGACACTTTTCCCTATTTTGTATCTGGGGTACTTCACTTAATTTCTTCTGCAGTTTTAGGCTTCGGTGGTATTTATCACGCACTAATTAGACCTGAAACTTTAGAAGAATCTTTTCCATTTTTTGGTTATGTATGGAAAGATAGGAACAAAATGACCACAATTTTAGGTATTCACCTAATCTTGTTAGGTGTTGGTGCTTTTCTCCTAGTGTTTAAGGCTTTGTATTTTGGTGGCATATATGATACCTGGGCTCCCGGCGGTGGAGATATAAGAAAAATTATGAACCTTACGCTTAATCCAAGTACTATATTTGGTTATTTAACAAAATCCCCTTTTGGAGGGGAGGGATGGATTGTTAGTGTGGACAATCTAGAAGATCTAATTGGATGACATGTGTGGTTAGGTTCCATTTGTATCTTCGGTGGTATCTGGCACATCTTAACAAAACCTTTTGCGTGGGCTTGTCGTGCGTTTGTATGGTCTGGAGAAGCTTACTTATCTTATAGTTTGGCAGCTCTCTCTGTCTTTGGTTTCATTGCTTGTTGTTTTGTTTGGTTTAACAAGACAGCTTATCCCAGTGAATTCTATGGACCTACCGGCCTAGAGGCCTCTCAAGCACAAGCATTTACTTTTCTAGTTAGAGACCAACGTCTTGGAGCTAGTGTGGGGTCTGCCCAAGGGCCCACTAGTTTAGGTAAATATCTTATGTGTTCTCCTACTAGAGAAATTATTTTTGGAGGGGAAACGATGCATTTTTGGGATCTTCGTGCTCCCTGGTTGGAACCTTTAAGAGGTCCTAATGGTTTGGACCTGAGTAAGCTTAAAAAAGACATACAACCTTGGCAAGAATGACATTCAGTAGAATATATGACTCATGCTCCTTGAGGTTCTTTAAATTCTGTGGGTGGTGTAGCTACTGAAATTAATGTAGTCAATTATGTCTCACCTCGAAGTTGGTTAGCCACTTCTCATTTTGTTCTAGGATTTTTCTTTTTCGTAGGTCATTTGTGGCATGTAGGAAGAGCTCGTGCAGCTGCAGCAAGATTTGAGAAAGGAATTGATCGTGATTTTGAACCTGTTCTTTCCATGACCCCTCTTAATTAAACCAGAGATAAAACTATAAATATCTAATTTATTTTTAGATATTAGAAGGATAGTTATATCCTTTGCCATTATTCTTCCAACTGAATCCTTGTTGCTCGGCTATATATAGTATAGCCGAGCATTTTTTTTTGTACTGAACTAAGTTCTATCTAGGATTTTTTTTTTCATAAGCTAGGTTAAATTGTTTGATCAACAAAAGGAGAGAGAGGGATTCGAACCCTTGATAGTTTTTAACTATACCGGTTTTCAAGACCAGAGCCATCAACCACTCGGCCAACTCTCCCCAATGAGCATAACTCATTTTATCCCGACAGATAATATCTCTCTATAGGGCTAATAGTTATATATATATATAACTATTATGATGATAAAAATAAAATTTTCTTATTATTTCTTTATACTCAAAATTCTCAAATTTTGATTCATTTATGATCAAATAAAAATCCGTAGTGCATTTTAATTAAAAAGAATAGATAGGGATCGAATGGTATAGCCTTTTGAATCTGTTGGAAGCTTTTAAGATTACAATCATGACTATTGCATTCCAATCGTCTGTGTTTGCATTAATTGCGATTTCAATTCTACTAGTAATTGGTGTACCTGTCACACTTTCCTCTCCTAATGGCTGGTCAAGTCGAAAAAATGTACTATTTTCAGGTGTATCATTATGGATTGGATTAGTCTTTTTAGTAGGTATTCTAAATTCTTTCATATCTTAAGATATATTGATCTTTTTATCCTTCCTCCCCCTGGGCCTAAATTAATTCACAAAGGAATTTAATTTATGATAAATAAAAAAATGAGGTAATGAAAGTAATCAAGGGAGAGGTTATTTATTAATATGATTTATAATTGATCAATAAATCTATTGAAATAGAAAAATTGACCTCCATAGAATGGTAATATATGGGTATTAATATATACCCATATAACGAGTCAAATGCAGGTATGGTTGAATGGTAGAATTTCTCCTTGCTAAGGAGAAGATGCGGGTTCGATTCCCGCTACCCGCCTATCTGTAGAATAGAAAGTTATCGTATTGGTTTAGTCGTATTTGTATCCTATTTATACATACAGCCAAGATATATGAAATTTATTATGTCTTTGCAGAGATGGGATTTGAACCCATGACTTCAAGGTTATGAGCCTTGCAAGCTACCAAACTGCTCTACTCCGCGTTATCCCTTCATATTAACCTTTCTTATAATACCATTATAATGGGTACATCGAACAATCCCTTGGGTATTCTATTCTCCCTCCCTTATATAGGGAGGGACTTTTCTATCGTAACAATAACTTTATTTCTATCATAATAATAACTTTAAATAATTCGTTTCTTTACCTTACCAACTCGATTTTGTTACCCCAGCCAACAAACATGCGTGAGCCATTTCACAGATTATATATCTGGATAATTCAAAGTCTCTATAAATGGCTTTGGGTCTTCTAGTCTTCAAACAACGTCGACGAAGATGTGTAGGTGCACTATTGCATGGTAGAGATTGTAATTTTCTATAAATTTCCAATTTTTCATCCAGTGATGAGACTTTGCTCATCTCTTTTTTCAAAGATTGGTGAAGAAAATTATATTTCCTTTCCAATCTTTGTTTCTTTTTCTCTCTTTGAATGAGACTTTTTCTTGCCATAATGATTCAGCTACTTTATATAAAGAATATAGATCAAATTTGAGATGGAGAAGTATTATGTGGATTACTCCTTCTTTTTATACACAGAGATTGGATTTAAAAATCTAAAAACTG
This sequence comes from Cupressus sempervirens, assembly GCA_028749045.1. Classification (NCBI taxonomy): domain Eukaryota; kingdom Viridiplantae; phylum Streptophyta; class Pinopsida; order Cupressales; family Cupressaceae; genus Cupressus; species Cupressus sempervirens. The sequence continues at coordinate 434,087,512 of CM053785.1, forward strand.
TGTATAAAAACAATTAACCGAATTTACCTGATGTAGAGGCGATTAAGAAAGCTGCATAGGTGAATATATAGCCTACAGAAAAGTGAGCTAATCCAACTAATCATGCTTGAACAATGGGAAGAGCTATCGACTTATCTCTCCATCGAACTAAATTAGCCAGAGGTGTGCGTTCATGAGCCCATGCAAGAGTTTCAATCAGTTCTTTCCAATATCTACACCAAGAAATAAGAAACATAAATCCAGTAGCCCAAACAAGATGTCCAAATAAGAACATCCACGCCCAAACAGATAAACTGTTCATACCAAAAGGAATGTATCCATTAATTAGTTGTGAAGAATTTAACCAAAGATAATCTCTTAACCACCCCATTAAATAAGTGGAAGACTCATTAAATTGAGCTACATTTCGCTGCCATAAGGTTATATGTTTCCAATGTCAATAGAAAGTAACCCATCCAATGGTATTCACCATCCAGAAAACTACTAAATAAAAAGCATCCCAGGCTGAAATATCGCAAGTACCACCCCGTCCTGAACCATCGCAAGGAAAACTATAACCAAAATCTTTCTTATCAGGCATTAGCTTAGAACTGCGCGCATCTAAAGCACCTTTTACTAAAATCAATGTAGTTGTATGCAAACCTAGAGCAATAGCATGATGAACCAAAAAGTCTCTAGGACCAATTGTTAAGAAGAGTGAATTTTTATTATCGTTAATAGCATTCAACCAACCAGGTAACCATAAGCTTTTTCCAGCATTGAATGCTGGATAATTTGTTGAAGATAAGAGCACATCAAAGCCATATAAGGCCTTACCATGAGCAAATTGTATCCATTGAGAAAATATAGGATCAATCAAGATTTTCTTTTCTGGAGTACCAAAAGTGAGCATAACATCATTATGAACATAAAGTCCCAAGGTATGAAAACCTAGGAATAAACTAACCCAACTCAAATGAGATATTATGGCTTCCTTATGCTCCAACATTCTCACCAATACATTATCCTTATTTTGTTCTGGATTATAATCTCTAATGAGAAATATAGCTCCATGAGCAAATGCCCCCGTCATAATGAATCCAACAATGTATTGATGATGAGTATATAAAGCAGCTTGAGTAGTAAAATCTCGTGCTATGAATGCATAGACAGGAAAATAATACATGTGTTGAGCTACTAAAGAAGTAACAACTCCCAAAGAAGCTAGAGCAAGACCTAATTGAAAGTGAAGAGAGTTATTGATTGTGTTGTAAGGACCCTTATGCTCGCATCCTAATAAGCCTCCCAGAGGAGCATGTGCTTCTAAAATATCTTTCATGCTGTGTCCAATCCCAAAGTTGGTTCTATACATATGACTAGCAATGAAAAACACAAATGCAATAGCTAAATGATGATGTGCGATATCAGTTAGCCACAAAATTTGTGTTTGTAGATGGAATCCCCCCGAGAAGAGTTAGAATAGCAATTCTCGCCCCTTTAGTGGTACAAAATAAATGACTGTTGGAATCAAGATTTTGAGCATAAAGATTCCACTGACCTGTAAAAAGTGGTTCCAACCCTTGGGGATGTGGTACTACATCTAAAAAATTATCCCACCTTATGTGCTCTCCTCTTGATTTAGAAATAGCCACATGAACTAAATGCCCCGTCCAAGCCAAAAAATTGACTCTGAAGAGCCTTGATAAAGGATGATTTAGATGAGATTCAGCATTTTTAAACAATGAAACACTTGGTTTCCATTGAGGTTGTAGATGCAACCAACCCGCTGGTAAAAAGAGAGCAGAAAGAAATAGTAAGAAAAGAGCTCCGATATAAAGATCTTCATTAGTGCATAAACCAATTGTATACCACCACTAATAAACACCAGAATAAGCAATATTTACTGGACCAGGAGCACCTCCTCAAGAAAAGGCTTCTACAACGGTTGACCAAAATGAGGATCCCAAATTGCATGAGCAATAGGTCTTATATGTAAGGGGTCATGGACCCATGCTTCGAAATTTCCTTGCCAAGCTATGTGGAACAAATTAGTAGAGGTCAATAGAAAGATTATAGCTAACTAACCAAAGTGAGAAGCAAAAACCTTTTGATAAAGGTGCTCTTCGGTAATATCATCATGACTCTCAAAGTCATGTGCAGTAGCAATACCAAACCAAATACGACGAATAGTTGGGTCCTAGGCCAAGCCTTGGCTAAACTTTGGAAATCTTGATGCCATAATGCTTTATCCTCCTAGCCATTATCCTACTGCAATAATTCTTGCTAGGAAGAATGCCCATGTTGTGGAAATTCCACCCAGAAGGTAATGAGCTACTCCTACAGTGCGTCCTTGAACAATACTCAACGCTCTTGGCTAGATAGTAGGAGCAACTTTTAATTTATTATGGGCCCAAACAATAGATTCAATAAGTTCTTGCCAATATCCACGGCCACTAAATAGGAACATTAAACTAAAGGCCCAAACGAAATGAGCACCTAAGAATAAAAGACCATATGCAGATAATGAAGAACCGTAGGATTGGATTACTTGAGAAGCTTGTGCTCATAGAAAGTCACAGAGCCACCCGTTAATTGTAACAGAACTCTGCGCAAAGTTTCCTCCTGTAATATGAGTTAGCACTCCCTGATCACTTATACTACCCCAAACATCGGACTGCATTTTCCAACTAAAATGAAATATTACTACCAAAATTACATTGTACATCCAGAATAACCCTAAGAAGACATGATCCTAGGCAGATACTTGGCATGTTCCTCCTCTACTAGGCCCATCGCAAGGAAAACAAAAACCAAGATTTTCTTTATCGGGTATTAAACGAGAACTACGAGAAAATAAAACACCTTTAAGTAATATTAATACAGTCACATGGATAGTAAATGCATGAATATGATGCACTAAAAAATCTGCAGTTCCTAATGGAATAGGCAACAAGGCCACTTTGGCACCTACTGCTATCAAATCACCACCTCCCCAGGTTAAGCTGGTACTTGTTGTTGCATCAGAAGCTGTCAAACTAGGTGCTAAAGAATGAGTGTTTTGTATCCATTGAACAAAGATAGGTTGTAATTGGATAGCAGAATCTGAAAACATATCTTTAGGATGTCCTAAAGCACTCATAGTATCATTATGAATATATAGACCAAAAATACATGCCTAGTTGAGGTGTGATACAATTGCATCACGATGTCTCAGAACATGGTCTAAAAGATTGTTGTACTAAGTAGTCGGATCATAGTCTCTTACCATAAAAATAGTTGCATGTGCAGCAGTGCCAACTATGAGAAATCCACCAATCCACATATGGTGTGTGAACAAAGATAGTTGGGTACCATAGTCAATAGCTAGATATGGATAGGGAGGCATAGAATACATATGATGAGCTACGACAATAGTTAAAGATCCTAACATAGCTAGGTTAAGAGCTAATTGAGCATGCCATGAAGTAGTTAAGATCTCGTAAAGACCTCTATGTCCTTCCCCTGTAAATGGACCTTTATGAGCCCCCAAAATATCCTTGAGGTTATGACCAATAACCCAATTGGTTTTATACATATGACCAGCGATTAGAAAAAGAACTGCAATAGCCAAATGGTGGTGTGCAGTATTAGTCAGCCACAGACCCCCTATTACTGGGTTGAATCCTCCACGAAAAGTCAAAAAGTCTGAATATTTCGACCAATTCAGAGTGAAAAATGGGGTCAATCCCTCAGCAAAACTGGGATAAAGTTGAGCTAAAAGCTCACGATTGAAAATAAATTCATGAGGAAGTGGTATCTCTTTAGGGTCCACTCCAGCATCTAAGAGTTGATTAATAGGTAAAGAAACATGTATTTGGTGTCCTACCCAAGATAGAGAGCCAAGTCCTAGGGGTCATTCACCAGTGTTAGAATAACTATGGAGGATAGTTAGAATCAGTTGGTCAATGAAATTCAAAAGATTTATGGATCCCGGGGGGTACAAATTTTTGATAAGCATATAGAAATTATTGTGCGCCAAATTACATCGAATGTTTTATTTGTAGATGTCGAAAAGTCTGAAAATAAAAACCTTATATCCATAAAACATTCGACGTAACATTGATAACAAATAAATGGGAGTTAATATCATTCCAATTGCTGCTATAGTAGTAATAATGATCCGAAAGGTTGAAGAATAATTATGATTAGTAATTATGCCCAAAAATATCATAAATTCTACTACAAAACCACTCATTCCTGGCAATGCAAGAGAAGCCACTGAAAAGCTACTGAACATAGTAAAGATTTTAGGAATTGATATAGCGATTCCTCCCATTTCATCAAGAAAAAGAGTACGTATCCTATCATAACTTGTTCCTACTAAGAAAAAAAGTGCAGCGCCAATTAATCCATGAGAAATCATTTGAAAAATGGCTCCATTGAGACCTGTATATGTCATGGAACCAATTCCTATAATTACAAAACCCATATGAGATATTGATGAATAGGCTATCCTTCTTTTCAAATTGCGTTGACCCATAGAAGTTAGAGCTACATAGATAATTTGCACTGCTCCTATGATAATCAACCACGGGGAAAACAAAGAATGAGCATGAGGTAAGAATTCCATATTGATCCAAATCAACCCATATCCTCCCATTTTCAAAAGAACTCCGGCCAAAAGCATACATGTACTATAATGTGCTTCCCCATGAGTATCTGGTAACCAGGTATGTAAAGGGAAGATTGGTAATTTTATTGCATAAGCGACAAAAAATCCTAAATATAATAGCATTTCAAGTGTGATGGGATAATCTTTTCTAGCTAATAATTCAAAATCGAATGCTGGTCCATGAGATCCATAGAGACCCATGATTAAAGCTCCCATTAAAATAAAAATGGAACCACCCGCGGTATACAAAAGAAATTTTGTGGTTGAATAGAGACATCTTTTCCCCCCCACATGGATAAAAGTAAGTACAAAGGAATTAGTTCCAACTCCCACATGAGAAAGAAAAGAAGAATATCTCGAGAAGCAAATAATCCCAATCGTCCGCTGTACATTGCCAACATCAAGAAATATAATAATCGTGGATTTCGAGTAACTGGCCAAGCAGCTAAAGTAGCTAAAGTAGTTATAAATCCCGTTAATAAAATAAGTCCAATGGAAAATCCATCAATTCCCAATTTCCAATGAAAATGAATAAGGCTTATCCAGTTATAATCCTCTTCCAATTGGATTAATGAATTATCAAAATGATAATGATCACAGAATATATAGGTCATTAAAAGAAGATCTAATAAGCAAATACCTAGAGTATACCATCGAATCATTTTATTTCCTTTATGGGGAAATAAAGGGATTAATAACTGCGCAGATATGGGCAAAATAACAATTATTGTTAACCAAGGTAAATTACTCATAATGAAGAGAAAAGAGACTTTCTATATCAAAACCCATGCTTTCATTTTTGGGTCGAGTATGGGTTTTGATCAGTGAAAGAGGAAAAGGAGAATGAAAAATATGTATGGGATGAATCTAACTATTTTTCTTTTTTGATGGATCAGTAAGCTGGACCCATACTGCGCGTTGTTTCATGCCATAAATAAACATGTACACTTAAAAAATCCGTTGGACAAGTCGATTCACACCTCTTACAACCTACACAGTCTTTTGTTCTTGGAGCAGAAGCAATTTACTTAGCTTTACATACTTCCCAAGGTATCATTTCTAATACATCTGTGGGACACGCTCGTACACACTGGGTACAACCAATACATGTATCATAAATTTTGACTGAATGTGCCATTGAATCTAAGAACTCCATTAGTAGAAAAAGTGTTTCATTGAATAAGATTTTTTTAATATATGGCCAGTGATGATATATTATGAATATCAAGCAAATCAATAATTGTATTATCGGTGATATAATGAATAGATTCATATTCTATCTTTTTGCTTTATAAAACTACTCTAAACGATATGTCCAATTAGGCGAGACTTTCTAGTCTATGGCCGCTCCTTTATGGTACTAGTTGTTATTTTATCGAATTTGCTTCATTAATAGGTTCACGATTTGACTTTGATCGTTACGGTTTGGTGCCAAGATCCAATCCTAGGCAAGCCGATCTACTTATAACAGTCAGAACTGTTACAATGAAAATGGTTCCTCCTTTAGTGAGATTATATGAACAAATGCCGAAACCAATATATGTAATTGCTATGGGAGCCTATACTATTATAGGAGGAATATTTAGTACAGATTCTTATAGTACCATTTGCAGAGTAGATAAGTTAATTCCTGTGGATATCTATTTGACGGGTTGTCCTCCTAAACCAGAAGCTATTATAGATGCTATAATAAAACTTCGTGAAAAAATAGCTCAAGAAATATCTGAAGATAGATATGATTTTCAACAAACAAAGAGGTATTTTAGTAGAAAGCATAGATTTCATATTGGATCCAGTATTATTATTGAAAATAAGGAGGATAAGTTTTTTCATCAATCTTATGAATCTCGTAAATCAACTTTAGAGATCACTCCCAAAACATCTAAATCGATTTTCGAGATATCATACCCTTTGAAACATTTTAAAATATGAGAGTTTGCTGGCGAATGAATAATCGTTAGTAAAAAGTAACAAGCAGGAAAAAAATGTTGAAAATTCCATGAAAAATGTCAAATCCTTATGTAGATACTTTGACAATAAATAGTAATCAAATGCAAGGTCGGTTATCTGCTTGGCTAGCCAAGCATAAGTTAGCTCATAAACCTTTGGGTTTTGATTACCAAGGCACATAAACATTACAAATCAAATTTGAAGATTGGGTTTCTGTAGACATTGCTTTATATGTTTATGGTTTTAATTATCTCCGTTCTCAATGCGCTTATGATGTAGCACCAGGAGGTTCCTTAGCTAGTGTATATCATCTTACCAGAATAAATGATAATGCAGATGAACCCGAAGAGGTGTGTATAAAAGTATTTGTCCCAAGGGAAGATCCCAGAATCCCGTCTATTCTATGTATTTGGAAAGGTGCTAATTTCCATGAATGTGAATCTTATGATATGTTGGGAATATTTTATGAAATTCATCCATGTCTAAAACGTATATTGATGCCAGAAAGTTGGATTGGGTGGCCTTTGCGCAAAGACTATATTGCACCTGATTTTTATGAAATACAAGATTCTCATTGAGTGCAAAAAAAAAAAGAGAAACATACTTTTTTCAAAAGAGTTTATCCACGTAAACATAGATCTATATGTATTGATCTATGTATATCCCATCTAAATAGATTAAAACATTCAAAATAAATAGCAATATTCTATAGAATTCTATTGAATATAGATTTTAAAACAATCTATTTATATATAGATTCTAAAACAATAAAATTTATCAATTTCAATTCCATTCTATTAATAATAGAAAAATATAGTTTTGATATCAATTTTTCTAATCTCGTGCTTTATACGTACCTCTACACTACATTTGTCGAAGTTTATCTCAAAAAAGAAAACAAAGAATGTTATAGAAATGACTTTAATACAAAAGTCATATAATAACGAGAGATTTGAAATGATTATAGAAATCATTTCAAATCTCCCATTATTATAATAATAAGAATTAAAATCAAATTAGATGGATTAAATTAACTTAAATTTAAACTTCTTCTTTTCTAACCAAAGTGGTTCGACCCAAGTCTTCTAAATTTTTCTGACGACATACAGGTCGGGTAAGCAATTCAAGTACATCTCTTGCATTGGCAAACCCATGAATCTGGGCAAAAGTAAATTCCACTGACCATTTAGTACTAATTCCTCTTGCTTCTAGCAGGTTAGCATGAGCCATTCTCGTGATAGCTAAATCAGGTTGTAATTCGCGTATATGTCGTATTTGATTCGAATTATCCGATTTCTCCATAATTCGTGGTATTGGTACACACATCTTTATACATGTATCTTGTAAAAGTGATAATTCAGCAGTTTGATATCGTTTATCCATATATGGAATGCCAATTTCATGAACAATCATTCCACATCTAATTAAGAATCTTGCTAGAGAAACTTCTAGCAGATTATCTCCCATGAAAAAGACAGATTTACCATCTACCAAATCAAGATAATCTTTTAAACTTTCCCATATTTGTTCCTCCCTTTCCTCCAAACCTTGGGGTTCAACACCAAGTACAGGAAAAAAAATTTCAATCCAAGCACGCGTTCCGTCTGGACCAATAGGAAAAGGAGCTGCAATTAATTTACATTTTTCGCGTCCTATCAAAGTTGTTGCTGTCTAACTCAAAAATGGGTGAACACCACAAACATAAACTCCGTCACCCAATGATGGAAGATCGGTATATTTTTGAGCAGGTAACCAACCTGATACCTTGATGGATTGACATTTTATTTCTAAATTTAGTTGAGAAGCAACGTTGGACAACAAAGATCCAAAAAGAACTAAGGGTGATTTGCATATTCAACCAATTCCTCTTTTTTTCTAGAATGAAAAGTCAAAAAATGTTGTATAGTTTCTTTTCGTTCATGAATGGAGAATTCTGGTTCTGGACAATGATGTGCCATGGCAGCTAACACAGTATCTTCTCCTTGAGTAAAGGCATAATCGAGTCCATTCGCTCTTGCCACTAGAATTGGGATTCCAATTTCCCATTCTAGTTTGGGTGCCATACCTTCCAAATCCATTTTGATTATCTCTGTAGTACAAGTACCTATCCATATAATCATGCTAGGATCTCTATCTTTTCTTATTCGAATATAGAGTTTTTTTAATCCTTCATAATCATTCAATTGAGCCGAGATATCTCCTTCTTCCAATTCTGCCATTGCATAGCGAAGTTCTGCAAAACTCATTACTCCAAGTGCATTCTGTAGAAAATAACCGCATGTCTTTGTACCCACAACTAAAAAGAAACTATCTTCAATTTTTTGATATAACCAAGATACACAGCTAATTGGACAAAAAGTATGATAATTACCTATCTCACATTCGACAATGAGAGTTTCATCAATTTTCACTAACATAAATTATTATAACTATGTGGATTAAATCGTCATAAACGCAAGTAAATTTTCCTTATTATTTTGATGTTTCCCCTCATCAATAGGATTGAGATAAAAGTCAGAGAGTAGATTGAATAATTCCTGATCTGGAATCTCCTTTGGCACAATACCTTCTAGTTGGGACAATATTTGATCCGCTATGTTTAAATAATATTCACATACATAGTTAAGAGATGGTTCGGATCCAACCATTTCAAATAAAGTTTTCCGCTTGACCCTCGAAATTGGTTAGATTATAGAAAGATATTGCTCATCTTAAACAAAGATCCAAATTTTTATCCCTAATACTCCATAGACGGTTTGAACCACATAATAACAATAATCAATTTTAGCTCTAAGAGTCTGTAGGGGCACTCTACCTTTCATAGCCGATTCTTTCCGGGCTCTCTCAATTCTGTTTAGACGCCCTTTAATTTTTATTTTAACACCTTCAATAGTTGCCTTTTCAGCTAGTGAATACCTTTTTTCATTATTTTTCTTATTTCAACTCTCTCCTTTAGTTGTAGAGCAATATATTCCGCAAGAATTTTGGGTTCTCTATAAGGTGTATCCACCTTTTCTATAGAAATCACAAGTTCTCTGTTTACAGAATTAAGCATACTTTGTACAAGCATTTTTTGTACTTCCTTTCTTAATTCCTTCATTTTTTCTTTTTTTCGTAGTGCTTTTTTTTCAATAAACAAATCGAAAAATGCAATATATATATTTACCGAAATTAATCCGGTCTGTTTCAGAATCTCTATACGTGTAATTCCCCCATAACTAGAATTTATAGAACTTTTGATATGTTTTACATAATTTTCAATGCAATTATATATTCTCTCATCTTCTCGTAGATCTTCGAAATAATCCCTTTCTTCAAACCAAAGGGAATAATGGTTTTGAGTAAAACCAAGTGGATTTATTTTGTTTCCCATACATATTTTTTTAGTACTTTAAGTAGTAGTATATTTGCGGCATAAATGGATCATCTATTTGGATATTTTGTTTCTATTTAATTTTTCATCATACTGTTATGTAATCGTGAGTTGAATTATAGAAATCCAATGATGTATCATAAAATAATGTAATACTTATATGACAAGTAGATTTCTGTATTGGATAACCACGACCCCGAGCTCTAGGTCAAAATATTTTCAAAGTAGGACCTTCATTCACTTCAGCCGCAAGGACAGCTAAATAGCACTTATGTATACCCATAAATGAACACGCATTTTTGGCTGCAGAAACAAGTACTTTGAATATAGGCTCACATACTCTATAATCCATGAAACTCAGTATCACAAGTGGCTGTATATAGGTAGAATTACGAAGTAAATGAGCTACTCTACATGCTTTATTAGAAGACATACATACATGTTTAGCTACAACTCATATTCTTATAGTTGAATTTAAATCTAAATCCCTATTTTGAAATATCAATTTCATCTTCATCCTCCATAATGAATTAATGTATACTATTTACAACAAGACTTTTTTATTTATCGTTTCTCTCTTTCTTTTTTGTGTGTGTGTGTGTTTTTTTTTTTTTTTTTGTTGCTTTTTTCTTCTTTTTTATTTTTTTCATTTTTCAATTTTTTATCCTTTTTCGCATGTCCCTGGAAAATGGAAGTTGGTGCAAATTCTCCTAATTTGTGGTTTATCATACCATTTGTTATAAAAATGGGTAAATGTACCTTTCCATTATGAACAGCAATGGTATGACCAATCATTGCGGGTACAATGGCAGATCTACGAGACCAGGTTACTATTATCTTCTTCTCTTTAATCATGTTTAGATTATCAATTTTACTTAACAAATCATTAGATACAAAAGTATTTTTTCTTAGTGAACATGCCATGGTTAATTAATTACCTTTCTTTTTATTGATAGAAAATAAAAATGGATTTACAACTATTCCTATTTACGTCGACGAAGAATTGAAACATCACTATATTTATTTCTCTTTTGACTTTTTCTTCCAAGTACGCTATAGCCCCAAGGGGTCAAGGGTTTTTTTCTGCCAATTGGAGCTCTTCCTTCACCACCCCCATGAGGATAATCTGCAGCATTCATAACTATTCCTCTTACTTCAGGACGTTTGCCCAACCAACGTTTTGACCCAGCTTTACTTAAAGTACGAATTTTCCATTTAATGTTACCTACTTGTCCATTTGTTGCTGAGCAGTTCTCAGATATTAAACGAACCTCTCTAGATGGTAATCTTAATGTGGTCAATCGGCCTTCTTTTGTGATCAATTCTGCCACAACACCCGCTGATCTAGCTAATTGTCTCCCTTTTTTGACTTGTACTTTGACATTATGTATAGTCGTGCCTAAAGGTATATTGGTTGAAGTAGATCTTTAATTTGTCAAAATCGATAATTCAATTTATTATTAACGTCTTTGATAATGGAAAAAATTACATGTAATTATTGGAACTATTTAATAATGTGGGTCTTTCAGAAATATTTGATAATCAAGACAATTGGTTGAATCCTTTAAAACTCTCTAATTAGAATTCATTGAGAGCTTCTTTTCACAAAGCAAATACCTTTGAATTTTTAGATTATTTACACCGTCCTCGTCTTTTTTATAAAAAAAGATTGGCTTCTTACATGGGAAGGATTCATATCAAAAATAAGAATGTAACATATGGACAATTATTAAATTTAGTTTTCATTCCTAACAATCTGGTTTCTTCATCTATTAACGAAATGAGAGCTGTGTACTCAGAGAAAGAAACTATCTCACTCATAAAGTCACAAGTCAATATATTATTGGATAAATATTTATGTGACAAAGTGCTAATTCATGATTTGCATAAATCGTCTAATTTCTTTGATAAATTAAATTCTATTATTCGTAGAAATATTAATTTCTCGATTGAAGATATTTCTAAAACTCCTTTAATAAGCCTACAAATTGTCAATTTTGACAAAAACTCTTGCTATCCTTTTTTAAATAGTTCAGACTTATATATATAGGGCTAGTTGCCCACATTCTTTCCCAATTCCTCATTCTCCTCCTCCTTAGTCTCTTCCCTGTTTAAGTCCAATCCCTCCTCTTTGATAGGTTTGTCAAGAAGTATCTTCAGCCAATCCTCCACCAAGAAGCCATATATGAAGTGGGTAGTTTTTCTCTCCTTGCCCAAATCCTTCTCATCCTTATTCACCTATAGGAAATAGAGAGTAGTGGTAGTTGAGTGCATGACCTTCGTGGAGAACTCAACTAAGAGGTCAAATTTTTGGCAAATGCCAATGTGGTTATCCACCATCTCCCTCAATGAATACTCTAGCCTCTCAAGTCAGGCCTTTCCTTGGCTCTGGTTATGGCTATGTTTCACTTTCTTCACCCAAACTTTGGGAGTGCCTTTCATGGGGGAGGTGATTTCCTCCCCCCACTTCTAATTGAGGATGGGATGACTTCCAGGGTATCTGAGATATGTGAGGTACTAGGTGGGATAGAGATAAGCTTCTTTCTAGTGTCCTAGTGTGGTCTTTTCCTCTTGGTGGGACTTTTCTCACCCTCAGTAGACCTAGAGATAAAGTCCTGCTTAGGAGGCAACTTGAATTTCTCTATTTGGAGTAATTTACTAGCTCTCTAAGTAGTTTACTTACTCCTCCTTGTGTCCATATCTGACTCAATGAGTCTTATTTTTACCTCAAAGCCAGGTTTTTTTTAACTTTTTTGTGGCTTGAGCTAGGGCTAGAGTCCATGGAGATTTTGGGAGTAATAGTAGCCAATGGGTTGACTAGAAGTGATAGGTTTAAGGAAAGGTGGTGTTTTTAAAGTTTGTGCATGAAACCCTGGTGAATGATATAAATGGGTTTGCCTTCATCTTTCTTTTTCCTAGCCTTAAAGACACAATCTTCCATGGAATATAGAATGAGGTATAGAAAAGAAATTAGATCAAGGTTCTTGAAATGGTTGAGAATGGGGAAATGGTAGTAATATAATACTTGGAACTGATCTTCAAGGGTAATATACCTCGTAATTACATAGCAAATTACATCCCAGGGCTTCTAAAGATCCTCTCTAGAAAACCCACCACACATGCAAACCAACTCCTCATTAAATTTAACGAACTTCCTCGAACAAGTTTCATCATTCACCTTGACCTACTTATGCCAATTCTCACCCTCCAGGGAAAACCCTTCGACTCTAGCAACAAGCTCCTCCATGATTTCAAACACCATCCCATTGATGTTCACTTTCTTTCCATTCCAAGAGTTGAAGAATTGCATCAAGATGTGCTCATCATATTTTACCATTCCTTCCATGAACTACAATAATCCTCCTTCTCAAAGATAAACCACAACAACTTCACTCTTTTAGATGCAAGCCTCATCCCCCATTGATTCAATGCAGGCACTAGCACCCATTTCTTCACCCAACACAACCACCAATTTCTCAAAAAAATTAGACATCTCCTTATTACAAACCAAATTTTGACAGTTACAGTAGGTTAAATAAATTGCACCCAAGTTGAAATTGTTAAGACAACAAAAGCCCATCATAAGATCACAAGGTTTCCCAAAAATTGAAAAACCTCTCTTGGTGACACGTGTGATCACTACGTTTCCTTTCGAAATTAACCATCGTGCACTGTAGTTGGAGTGGGGTTTGATTAAAGTGTCCTTGTCATCCATCTTTGTCAGTTTCTTATATCTAGACAAATCCACACCACTTGTCCTTTTCTGGAAATAATTAAGGCTCAAGATGAGAGGATCACAAAAGAAAATCCTCATGCAATCTTGCCAAAATTTAGCTTTATGAAAGAAAATCTGCTAGCCTTCCTGCCCACATAGATTCATAAAGGCTCACCACCTTTTGTAATGATTCATATGACATTATGAGAAGTGTGCTTGCATTCCATCATCACTTGATTTGATGATGGAGTTTGGCCGATATCCTCCCATTTTATTATTCATGTGACATTATGGCCAAATTTCACCAACTAATCTGCCAAGGACAACATAAGTAGAGGTGGACACATAGACATAAAAAGACATAGTTTGAAACCTAGTTAGTTTACCTAGAACCAAAACCAATCATTGCCATGTAATCAACCTATAATTAGTAGTTTGAAGCACCAATTGCGGAACTAGATATGGAGATGATGACAACCCAAATTCAATAACTTCCCATGTAGAGCCTCACTAATGTAACATTCTTGTTAAGCCTTAGGGGAAAACCCTATTGATGAATTATCCATAATATAAGAAGGAAGGAAGGGTGGAGTTGCTCACCAATAAAGGACCCTACCATTCTATAGGCTCTACCACTTCTTCTCTGACCCTTTGGGCTTAATGCATACCCCTCTGAGACCACTTCATATATTGGTTGTGATAATTTAGAATCAAGCCCCTACTAGGACCCTATCCTATCCTATCCTATAAAATTATAGCTCCCGCGCCCCCTTCCCCCGCCCCCCACCAAAATTTTAAAAAAAAAAAAAATTTATGGAAAAATTTTTCTATGGCATTTTCCTATTACTGTAGGGGTAGGCCTATAATGGTTGGTTCATTCCAACCAAAACATAGTAAGAAAGGGTTGTTGCATGATAAGAAACCCATTTTGACTCTCAAAACATGAAATAGGGCTTCCTCATCACATTTTTGGTAAATAAGGTTAAGAACATTATAAACTATATTAATGGAGGATAACATTCAAAGAAAACCTGTGTGAATTGTGAGAGTATTTAGAACAAGAAGATTGCATTCCCACTAGTGTTGATATTTTTCTATGGCTACTAAGAGAAAAGAATGCGATGTTAGTTGCTAGTTTTATATTTAGTAAACACTAACAAACATTTTTTGTTGATAAAATTATAATAAATACGGAGCTATTATGATGTAGGAAAATTCTTACATAATTATTTGCAATAGAGAATATATATAATACAAATATGTGTCGATGGAGACCATAATGTCCTATTATAAGATATTGTGTTTGATAGAATATACAGGTGGCCTAGGTCCGTGTAGGTGTCTAGTCTTAGACAATTGAAGGTAGTTTTTCCTCCAATGGAAATGCTAGGAAATTACCTTGTGGACCCCATCTTTGTACAATTTTTTGGTTCCATTGGGTGTTTGATTCATATGCAAATGGTAAATGATAGATGCAAGTGTGGTAGTGCAATCCATGTAGACCAATGGCATTGGTTTGTGGCATGTGGAGCACCATTTGAACAAAATTTATCCTGTTCCTTGCAAGATATACAAGTATTCTAGTTTCGATGGTATTGAGTGTAGCTGGAACCATATATTGCTTGGTATATGGTGTATTTCTAGGTGATTGTGGGTTGTACAGGTTACCATTTCTAAGGTGTATGGATCTTTGTAGAGGTGGGTAAAATTTTGCATTGGAAGTGCTCGATATGTTATTAGTCTCATTTGTTGCAGGGTCTATTTTGTTGTTACTCATGTAGATATTTCTTATTGGTGGATGTTGTGGAGGTCCACATCTTGAAAGAAGTTGTTGACCATAATTGTTCTCCTTTGAAACATATCTACACAGGTCAAGAGGGTGAGCCATTAGTAGGGATTTTATTACAATTCTAAAACTAAAAATAAGTTGAAATTTGTGTAAACATACAAACACTGGCTGAATGAATAACATATTTTGCAAAATTGTCAAAAACAATCTTCCCTGGTAAGATAAGTTAGATCAAACTATCTAAAGAACAACCTCAAATTGCATAAATCCACAAGAAGCATCACTTAATAAGTAAAATATTTTTTGTAACTTATTGTCAATAAGAAATATTTACAAATAATTTTAAATGTATAAACCTAGAATATTTTGCCTCTATTTATGATAGAGTAAATGTAAATAAATATTACAATAATATGCCTACAAGCTCTACTTGGTCATTACAAATTGTTGTTGAGACACTGTATGCTTGTTAGTGAAATATATATTCAAAAAATTCCTATCATGTATAGTACAAATTATAAAGTCCTCAAGATGGCTATTATGTCTCATAATGATGTAGGGTGCTCCCCAAAAAAACAACAACAATTGTGAAAAAAAAAAATGAGCTTCTTATTATCATTGTAAATGTAGAATTACAGAATTTTGAATTACAATATGCTACTCTCCAAGGAAAACCTATGAAATACCACCTTGAGTTGTCCTAGACAATATTTAGGCATTCTTAAATAGGTAATTTTATGCTACCCAAGAAGGTTTTCGACATTCAAACTTAATACTTAGTGCAGATAGACCCCAAATATATATATATATATATAAATTGACCAAATACATTTTTGACATTTGTTTTGGATGTTTTGTTCAACCCAACATAGGAAGATGATAACTTGTTGTGATATGAAGCCTAATAAGACTTAGAGGTTTATTTAGCATGGTTTTCTCGCCATATTATTTCTACAGAGGTTTGGGGTCAAGGGGCAGCACCCCTGTGGGGTCTTGGGGCAACGCCCCAAGTGTGCTTCCTTTCACAGTACAAGGTGGGGTCGAGGGGCACCGCCCGTACAGAGGTAGCACCCTCAAACCAAAAAATGGCCTTATATTGTAAAAGGTGTTGGTTACTATTTTTCTATTATTCTAGCCCTAATTTTGTAAGTAACAAAAGCTTGTATCAAAAGGCTTAGTGTTAGGGATTTCATAATGTAATGGTAATATTGTAGCTTCTTGCAGTGGTATTGAGCTGTAAGGGATTTTAGATTATAATCACTAGATAATAATAATATTGGACTTGTTGTTGGTGGATGTAGCCTAGTGATTGGGTGAACCATGTTAAAGCTTGGTGTCTTGTGTTCTATTTTATGCGATCTATTATTTTTTGATATTGGTTATATTTGCATGTAACTTTTATTTTTGTCTGAGGTTAATCCTAAGATAACTCTCAAAAAATGAGTTTGAAGTTTATATACCAAAATTGCAAACCAAAAATCCACAATAAATCTATGAATACACATGATATGAAACTGAGCTTCAACTGGTAGGCTAATATATCCAAGATGAATATCCAACTCTAAAGTAGGACATTCTGAGCTTGTATGACAAACTTACTAAAAATAGTAAGTTCCTAGAAATAGTAACCCCTTCCTTGTCTACTAGTCTTGATTAAAATAGAAAAGGTTGAAAATAAAAATATTTTTGCATCATGTAAGATTTTCCTCACACCCAGGATGCTCTTGCATCAGACACCCAGGGTAATTTGAGAAGTGACCCTATCACATCTCAGGTGTTCAGAGGAAAACCAAGATAGTTAACCTCCTCCATTGCTAGCCATGATGAATCCTCTACTAACCTCCCTTTCCATTTGACTAGGTATTCTTCATAAGTTTTGTTTTTTATACTTTTGTCAGCATGATTGTCCAGTATCTCCTCATTCTTCTTTGTAACCGAACTAGCTTCTGGAATAATCCACCGCACTTCTACAACTTCATCTCCATCACCTCATTCATAATACTCTATTAAATATGAAATGTTGAATATTGGTTAAATCTTCAATTCAGCACACAACTTCACTTCATAGGCATTTCCAGAATCATGCTTTTTCACTATCTTGCATGGTCCAAACTTTTTCATTTTCAATTTATTATATGTATCTATTGGAAAACACTCTTTCCTAAAATCATCTCCAATCTAAAATTCCTTATACTTCCTTTTCACATTTTCCTTAGCTTAATACCATGTATTCATCTTTATAATGTGCTTCCTCACCTCCTCATGAATGTTCTTCAAATGTTTAGCAAATTCTTCTACTTCAACACTACTTATCTATCCTTTATCCAACTATCACAATTAGAAGCATTTCTAGGACTGCTTCCATACACAATATGGAATGGTGATTTACTACTTATCTTTAAATCCATCTTCAATTTCTTCTATAATGTATGCCAAAAATACCCAAAAAACTTGGTATTTTGATCCAAAACTATACTCTTTGGTAGACCATGCAGTCTCACCACTTCTCTAAAAAAAAATTCTGCCACATGAACAACATCAGTAGTCTTCTTGCAAGGAATAAAATGTACCATCTTTGAATATTTTTCAAACACCACAAAATAGAATCATGCCCATAATGTTTCCCCTCTAATCCAAGAACAAAACCCATACTGGCATCCTCCCATGGCTTTCCATAATGGTTGATACAGCCCTATATTTTGCTTCACACCTTTAACCATTTGACATACTCTGAAACTCCACAAAAACTTCTTCACATCTGGCTACAACTATTGCCAATAATAATTCTCAACAACCAAAGCAATGATTTTATCTCTACCAAAGTGTCTAACCAATCCTCCACTATGCTTCACCTTGATGAGATTCTCTCTCATTGAACTCCTTGGAATGCACAACTGACTTCCTTTAAACAACATACCATCTGGATTATGAAACCCAACTACTTTATCCTGTCAAGAGTAATAAGTTCTATATAGGCCTTCCAAGTTTCACCAAAATTAGGATCCTTTAGATACAAATTATTGTGTTCCTTGAACCCAACCACCACAGTTTGCATTTCTATAAGCAAAGTTGTCTTCTACTAAGAGCATCTACAACTTTTTTATACTTCCCATTCCCATGTTTCAAAAAAAAAAAAAAAAAATCTACAAAAATTCAATCCACTTCAAATGCCTTTGATTTAATTTTCCTTGACTATTCAAATATATTGCAAAGCTTGATGACCAGTATTAAAAAAAAGTTCCTTAGGAAGAAGATATTATCTCCACTTCATCAATTCTTGAAATATAGCATAAAATTCCTGATCATAAGCATAATATTTTATTTTGGAATCATTCAATTTATCACTTAAGTAAGAAACAAGTCTACCTTCTTGGCCCAAAACAACTCCTATTGCAAGACCATTAGCATGATAATCTACTTGAAACACCTTGTTAAAATCTGGAAGTGCTAAAATAGGTTGCTCTATAACTTTATAATTCAATAAATTAAAACCCTTATCTACTCCTACAATCCACTTAAATTATTTCCTATCCTCTCTCATTATTTCAGTCAAGGGTCCACAAATACTACTAAAACCTCTTATGAAATTTCTATAAAAACCAACCAGTCCATGCAAATATTTTACCTCTATAGCACTCTTTGGAGTAGGTCATTCAAGGATAGCCTTCACTTTCTCTGAGTCCATTTTCTGACCTTCTATCAGGAGTACAAATCCTAAGTACACCAACTCCCTCTTCACAAAATTGCAATTCTTCAGGTTTATCAACAACTTCTCATGCCTCAACTTATCAAACACCTTGCATATATGCATCAAATGTTCCTT
The DNA here is from genome assembly GCA_028749045.1 of Cupressus sempervirens. Taxonomy (NCBI): domain Eukaryota; kingdom Viridiplantae; phylum Streptophyta; class Pinopsida; order Cupressales; family Cupressaceae; genus Cupressus; species Cupressus sempervirens. The sequence goes on from CM053785.1 coordinate 434,106,792, forward strand.
CAATGTCTTACTAAAGATCAAAATATCATCTAGGTAAACAATGACACACTTACCCATAAACTTCTTCAGTATCTCATTCATGACCCGCATGACAGTGCTCGACATATTGGTTAGCCCAAAAGGCATGACTAATCACTCATACAATCCTTCCCTTATCTTGAAAGTAGTCTTCCACTCATCATCTTCTTTGATGTAATTATGGTGGTATCCACTCTTCAAATATTTCTTTGTGAAATACTCAGGCCCACTCAAGAAGTCCATAATATCATCTATCCTTAGCAATGGAAATCTATACACAATTATGATCTTGGTAATAGCACAAGAATTTATGCAGATCCTCCATTCTCCAATATTCTTTGGTCCTAATACTACTGATACAACATGTAGACTCAGACTCTCTCAAATTAACCCCTTCTGCAACAACTCATGAACTTGGCTATTCAACTCTTCACTTTCTACTGGCGTCATTATGTGTGTTGTCTTGTTTCCAAATTGGCTACTGGAATCAAATCCATCTAGTGACTGATCTTCCTCTTTGGGGGAAATCTATCAAGTACATTATCTAACACGATATTAGAAAACTTTCCAAACATATCTGTAACTTTTTTAGGTACCTCCTCTACTTCTTCTTTATTATCTTTTGGAATTATAAAAAAGGACATATGATCATGCTTTATACCTTGGAGAAACTCCTTTCCATCAATGAAACATATTCTGGTAGCACTACATACCTTTTCTTCTTTCTCCTTCAATGGCTTCAACTTATGTTTCACTCCATCCTTGGAAGAGTGTAGGTATTTTCTTGCTCATCATGTACAACATGCCTGTCAAACTACCACAGCCTACCCAACAACATATGACATGGGTAAGTACACCAAGATGGTGTACAAAAAAGTGGACACCCCCCCCCCCCCCCCCCTCGAGAAAAAGAAAAAATTTCAATAACTCAATCGGGTTTTAAAAAATTGGATATGGTTATATGGAATTTCTAAAAGTGGTTAGGATTGGTTACTAAACCTAGCAAAAATACATAAAAAACAAAACCTGATCGAGTTATTCAAAACCTAATTAAGTTATTCAAAACCTAATTGGGTTTTGAAAAAATAAAAATAGGCTCCACTTTGGAAGCCATGACTTTCAAATCTAAGCTCTAATTGACTCCATTCAAAATGTGTTGGAAAGATATTGAAGATATATGCAATATTATGCAATTTAAATAATAGTAGGAAATTAATAATTTCTTTACCATCCATTATAATCAATCATGATGTAAAATAACTAGTCATTATTTTCCAAACATGGGGCAAAAAGTTAGGTAAGAGTATTATGATAATTTTTATCTTTCTATCATTTGTCTCACTCCTTTTATCCCTTTCTCACACATAAAATCACTCACTCATTCACTCACTAGCTCCTAATCTCTCTCTCTTGCTAACTCTTAGCTTCTATCATTCTCACACCAACTCCTAACCTCTCTCTCTCTCTCTCTCTCTCTCTCTCTCTCTCTCTCTCTCTCTCTCTCACCCACACACACATATTACCTTGTCTCTCTTTCTCTCTCTATCGTATCCCCCCTCTCTCCATCTTATTCTCCCCCCCCTCTCTCTCTCCATATTTCTCACTATCTCCATCCTATCCCCCTATCTCTTTCTCACTCTCTCTTATCATATCCCCTCTATCTTTTCCTACCCCCTCTCTCTTCATATTTATCACTCTCTATCTTACCCCCCCACTCTCTCTCTCTCCATCTAACCTTTTATCTTCATATTTCTCACTATCTCTTTCCATGTAAAATCCCCTCTCACTTTCTCCATCCTATCCCACTCTCTCTCTCTCTCACCCTATCCCCTCTCTTTCTTCCCATCCCCTAGCCTCTCTCCCTCTCCCTCTCTCTCTATGACCCCTGATCCCTAACTTCTAATATTTGAAATGAGAAAGTCACGTAGAGAGAGAGAAAGAGAGATAGGGAGAGAGAGAGAGTAGGGGACATGAAGAAGGAGAGGGGATAGGATGGGAGAGAGAGAGAGAGAGAGAGAGAGAGAGAGAGAGAGAGAGAGAGAGAGAGAGAGAGAGAGAGAATGGGGTAACATGGAGATAGACATGGGGGTGATAATATATATATATATATAGAGAGAGAGAGAGAGAGAGAGAGAGATTTAGGGTTTAGTGAGAGAGGGGTGGCTTAGGGAATACTTGGTGAGAGATAATGTGGAAGGGTAGAAATTTAGAGAGAGAGAGAGGTTATTAGTTAGTTAAATAATGTGAGAGGTTAGGAAAATTAAGAGGTATATCTTAGGATTTATTTAGTTAGTGAGTGATTGTGTGTATGCATTTTTGAGAGAGAAAGAATTGACTCTATGTTAACATTCCAATTTACCTATTGATTATGCATTTGGGAAACAATGACTACCTATTTTAGATTATGCTTAATGAAAATTAATGAAAATAAAAATTTTGATGACATAAGATTTATTTATCTACATCATGTTGTATATCTCATCAATATTTTTCCAACACATTTTGAACAGAGTCAATCAGACTCTCTATGTGAAAGTTATGGCCTTCAGAGTAAAGCCTACTTTGAGTTCTTCGAAACCCGATCAAGTTTTGAATATCCCAATCATGTTTTGAATCCAATTTTTCATTTCATAACTAGATTGGGTTATTTAAATCCTAGATTCCTGATTGGGTTATTGCTTGGTGATTGCATAGGGAAATGACCCAAAGGCTTGGAAGACTTTTTCCCTCTATTTTTTTTTCCTTTAGAAAATTTTTCATCTTCTAAGATGGATTCTTCTTTTTGCGTTCATAAGGTTTTCCAATGGTGAATTGATTGTCTCTAAAATCACCACCATAATCTTACACATCTTCTTATCTTTCTAACCATATAATTTTATTCTTTTTGGGAAACATTAACATTGCAAACTTTAATTACTTTTACCAATGTCTTGACATTCTTCATAGACATATTTATACCATTTTTTAATAACTTTTTATATACTTAACCAAACTAAAAATAAATTATACATTACTATTCTATACTTGATTCTATATACTTAAAAAAAAAAAATTGATTATTTTGATCTAAGTTATACTTAGCACACAAACAAGAACCAAAATTTTAGGATGTAGTAAGTTCAATAATTCACAATAAAACAATAGTCATCAAAAAAAAAATGTAACTTCTAAATATGAATCTTTACTATCATCCTACCAAAGGGATATGACATATACTAAATACAACTTGATCTTTTGTGCTACATATGAAAACAACTATGTTATGTTTTCTAAAAAAATCAAGGACTCTTTTTTGTGTGTGTAGGGTATGACCCATCTAATCTTATCCATTTTGTAAAAAATCTAGTATTTTAGAAAGTAGATTCAAAGTACTAAAATTTATATGTTTTATACATTATGTCATTTTTAGTGGATGACCCTCAAATGTCTCATCCATGTTCAGGTTTGCCTAATTTTAGAAAAAGGTGTCCACTTATACCCTTCTTTTTGTACACCATCTTGGTGCATTCACCCACATATGTACATAGGTATGATATCACAAAGTACCTCATCCTGTTAGCTTCCATTTTTTAACTTTATTGATCTTTAGTCACTGACCATGACTTTGTGGTCATCTTGCACCCAAGCAATTCTATATGGATGTGAGTGCTTCTACCTCTTTAGCTTTAGCTTTGTGATCATCATTTTTGACACCATATTTGCAGTACTTCCATCATAATTGATCACATCAAAACACTTATCTTCACATTTGTACCTTGTGAGAAACAAGATCCTTCTTTGATCAGGTTCATTATCACCACTCAACAGGATTCTTCTGTTAACTAGGACTTCTCCTCTTTTAGCATCTTCATTGACATGTGAAACTTTGACTTGGCCTTTTTTTCTTCAATTTTTCCTTCCTTGGTGCTGGGAACATTCAAATTCTCTACGCCCTTCTTCTCCGTAGTGAAGACATTTCCCATGGAAGCCTCCTCTTCTATATCCTTGTCCTCTGCCTCTTCTTCTCCAATCTCTATTCTTTTTTATCATGGAAATTATTGGAATTTTTTCCTCTTTGGTTTTGATTGCTACTTCCAGCCTCATCCTTGTTCTTTTGATCATCATTTTGGCCTCCATAAGATTGTGTGCAAATCTTCCACCGTGACCTCTTCCACTATTCTTGTTGTCAAATTTTTTGCTCAATTTCTCCCCAACTCTTAGGGAAAATTGGTATGCCCCCTCAATAATGGTCACTCAAAAAAGGACTCATGTCATCCTAAATGCTTGTACTTAACCCATTAATATAATGGGAAACTTTCTCCTTATTAGCTTCTACATGATTGGTTCTAATCAAAAGTCAGTAGAGCTTTTCAGTATACTCTTGAACATATTTTCCCGCTTGCTTCAACCCTTGCATTTTCTTCAATAGATCATGCTCATAATCCATAGGAATGAACTATCACTTCATTTTTGCTACCATCTGATGGTTTTGTCCTTTCTTCTTTTATTTCGATCCAACTGGATCCCTTGCCACCAGATCTTTGTATGACCCTTCAGTTTGGCTTTTGCAAACTTGACTCTATCTAGATCTTCAATATATTCACATTCAAAGTACTCCTCCAATTCATTGATCTAGTGAATCAATTCCTCTGGGTTGAGATTTCCCAAAAATGTTGGAACATGAAACTTAGATTATTTTCTAATTCTAGAAATGACTTTTAAAAACTTTGCCTCCTCTAGGTTAAGAACTTCATTTACTATGTCTGGGTCCCCATTTCCTTCTCCTCCTTCATCCTCATTTTCATCATCTCCTATGACAAGATTCATTCCTATCTGTATCTTTTCTTAAATTTATTACATTTTCCTCTGTAGGGTTGTAAAATCTTCAAGTGCAAAACCTTTGACTCTTCCACCACACTCTCTTCATAAAGGCATTTTTGCACATCCTCTAAAACCCTAGTGTAAAATACCTCATAATAGGCAATTTGTCTATACACTCAACCCAAATCATGGTCCTATTGTGAACTACGTCATTGTCGACAATTTGTTCACACACTTAGGAACTTTAGCTTTGATACCACTTGATGAAGGGTGCTCCCCTAATACATAATACAAACAAAGAAACAACAACAATTGCGAGAATAAATTATGAGCTTCTTATTATTGGTGCAAAAGCAGAATTAGAGGATTCAAAATTACAATATGCTAACCCACATGGGCACCTTCATTATAGTAATATGAAAGACAAAACTATGAACTATCACCTAGAGCTATCCTAGACAATGTTTGGGCATTCTTAAATAGGCAATTTTATGCTGCCTGGGAAGGCTCTAGACATTCAAAATTAATAGCTAAGGCCAATAGACCCTAAAAATACATATACAGTTGGCCTAATACATTTTTGACATTTATTTTGGACATTTTGGTTGGCCCAACTTTGGAAGACCATAAGTCTCAAACCAATTCTTCGGTTAGCTATTATAACAACTTTTAGAAACCTCAGCTCTTGATCCACATTAAATCCATGAATATGCATGATATGGCACTGAGATTCAATAGGTAGGCTAATATATCCAAGATGAATATCCACCTATGAAATTAGGAAATTTTGAGCTCATGTGAAAAACTTACTAAATATATTAATTTCCCAGAAATAGTAACCCCTTGTCTACTAGTCTTGATTAAAATAGAAAAGTCTAAAAATTAAAATAGTTTTGGGTGATGCAAGATTTCCCTCTCACCCAGGATGCTCCTACATTAGATGAACTATTGCAAATATGAAGAAACATCAATAGAACAAACTTAGAAAAATAAGGACTCTGATAAGCATAAAGATTCAAAGCTCATAAGAAGAATCTCATTTTTTTTCATAAGTTGTTTGCACCTAAAAGATTATTATTTTTCTTTAAAATGTTGTATATGACTCTTGGAGCACTACACAAAGTAGCCATGTGAAGGTTGTGGCATGCATAATGAAATGGAGCATTGAAATATAAAAATGGGAAGGAAAATTTATGTAAATATCATTATCAACCTATCATAATAGTTTTGTTAGAAAGTGAGCCATGTGAAGGTTGTCCCATGCAAATATAGGGAAAAGTAACAAGTCTACAAGTTTGTGCCAAGTAGTTTATTGGATGTATGAGGCCTAATTCTTAGTTTGTATAACTTTGTGACCTAGTAGTTTTCAATGAGGACACCATTATTTTTGAAGTGGAAGTATTTAAGTGTGCACAAATATCCAACAACAGTGTTATGTTGCAAGGTTAGGCTAGAAAGAGAGCATCCTGATATTTTAAGGGTGAATGGCCAAAATCATTTTGTTTGCTAATTAGTTCTTTACTTCAAGCCTTACAAGATAGAATATAAAACATCATGCTTCTATTTACCACTCTTTTCTTTTACAATAGGAATTGGACTATTTATTATTATCAATTCATGCATCCCTTTTATCAACACACCCTTGCTTTCCCTACCACTACCAAAAGTAATTGCTAACCAAAACAAGTCACTGCCAGGCCTAAAAAAGTATGCACAAAAATTTCAAGGACAATTAAAAACATCATGAATTATTTTCACAATAGATATTTATGATTATGTACTTTTCTAATCTACATTGTATTTGGCTAAAATAGGGATAATTTAACATCATCCACATTTAAATATGCAAGTTCAACCTTCATGGTTGTTCTAATTTCCTATTTCAAGCACGAAACTGTTAGGATAAACCACGGACAGAAATAAAAACTACATGCAAATATAACCAATAACAGAAAATAATAGAACCACTTGGAGACTGATCCTGTAGCAATACAACTACCGCATGGGGCTCCCACTGGATCAAACCACCCTAGATTCTGCTGTTCTTTTATTCACATTTAGTCTAAAAGACCAACTGAAGCTGAAGAGGAGTTCAGCTTCTCCCTTGTGACAACCTTTGTCAACATATCTACTGGATTTTCATTGGTATGTATCTTCTCCAGCTTTAACTGTCCATCCTGCAAAACTGACCGAATGAAATGGTACCGCAACTGTATGTGTTTGGTCTTAGAATGCAGAGCTGAATTCTTAGCAAGATGAATGGCACTCTGACTATCTGTGAACAAAAAAATAATCCTTCTGAGGATGTCCCAATTCTTCCAAGAAGAACTGAAGCCATATCATCTCTTTGGCGGCCTCTGTAGCAGCAACATACTCTGCCTCTGTAGTGGAGAGAGCATTAATCTTCTGTAGCCTAGAAACCCAGCTCACGGCTGCCCCACCAACAGTAAAGACATAACCTGTAGTACTCCGCCGGGTATCAATATCACCAGCCAAATCTGAGTCAACATAGCCCTGTAAATCAGTAGTAGAGCCCCCAAAGTGTAAACACTTATTGGATGTTCCTCTCAAATATCTGAGAATCCACTTGATAGCATTCCAATGCTCAAAACCTGGATGACTCATATACCTGCTAACGACTCCCACTGCATGTGCAATATCTGGCCTAGTGCATACCATAGCATAAATCAAACTTCCTACAGCTGAAGCATAGGGTACCTTGGACATCTTATCCTCCTCTTCCTGTGTCTTGGGACACATCTCCTTAGTCAATTTCAAATGACCAGGTAAAGGTGTGCTGAAAGCTTTAGCATTCTCCATAGAGAAACGTTGCAACACCTTCTCAACATAATCAGCTTGAGATAGCGTCAATGTTCTATTCTTCCTATCTCTGCAAATCTTCATACCAAGGATTTGTTTTGCTGCCCCCAAATCCTTCATAGCAAATGCATGTGCTAATTGGCGTTGCAGCCCCTTAATATGATCCATGTTAGACCCAGCTATAAGCATATCATCAACATATAAACATAAAATAATGTAGCTATCATCATCCAACCTCTTAAAATAAACACAGTAATCTGAATGACACCTATTATATCCATGCTCATGCATAAAACTATCAAATTTCAGATACCATTGCCGAGGTGCTTGCTTCAGGCCATATAAACTTTTCTTCAATTTGCACACTAAGTTCTCCTTACCTTTGACCTCAAAACCCTGTGGCTGAGCCATATATATTTCTTCATCCAAATCACCATGAAGAAAGGCTGTTTTAACATCCATCTGCTCTAAATGCAAATCTTCAGTAGCCACAAGACTTAAAACAGTACGAATAGAAGTCATTTTAACAACAGGAGAAAATATTTCATCAAAATCAATTCCTTTTTTCTGTGCAAATCCTTTTACAACTAACCTGGCCTTAAATCTTTTCTTACCTCCTTCCTCTTCTTTCAACCTGTAAACCCATTTATTCTGTAAAACCTTTTTACCTGCAGGCAACTTGCACAAATCCCATGTCTTATTTTTCAGCAAAGAGTCCATTTCATCTTTCATTGCAGACTCCCACTGAATCTTAGTATCCACCTGCACAGCTTCATTATAACTTTCAGGTTCACCAGCATCAGTAAGTAAAATAGAATACAAAGAGGGAGAAAACCTTTGTGGAGGTCTAATTGGCCTTGTTGACCGTCTAACATTCAATGGTGTATGTGGTATTTGTTGTTGCGGTTGTTGCACATCATGAGGAATGGCTGGAACATCAGCTTTTGGAGTATCATCTAGCACTACATAATCATCTTCTTTCTTCTCATGTTGCTGCAACAGATCTTTGTACAACACTTTTTCATTGAATATGACATCCCGGCTTCTTATAATTTTATGATTTTCAAAATCTCAAAGCCTATAACCAAATTCATTAATGCCATATCCAACAAAGACACATTTCTTTGATTTAGCTTCTAGCTTGGTTCTATTTTCAGAGTCTATATGAGCAAAAGCTTCACAACCGAAGGTCTTGAGAAAAGAATAACTCACCTTCTTGCCAGTCCATGCTTCCTCTGGAATACCACAGCCCAAAGGAGTAGAGGGACCTCTATTAATCAAATATACTGCAGTATTGACAGCCTCCGCCCACATGTGTAAGGGCAACCCAGCATGCAACCTCATGCTCCTTGCGCGCTCCATTATAGTCCTGTTCATGCGTTCAGCCACTCCATTTTCCTGTGGAGTCCTTGGAACAGTTTTTTGTCTACGAATACCATTAGTGGAGCAATAATCTTCAAATTCATGACTGCAATACTCACCACCATTATCAGATCTGAGACATTTTAATTTCTTACCAGTCTCATTTTCAACCAAGCATTTCCATTTCTTAAAAGTTTGAAATACATCAGATTTCTGTTTAAGGAAATAAACCCATACTTTTCTAGTTGCATCATCAATAAATGTAACATAATAATGAGAGCCACCAAGGGAAGATACCTGAGCCGGTCCCCATACATCTGTATGCACAAGTTCTAATTTCTCCTTTTTGTTTTCCTTCCCTGTCTTTAGAAAACTCACTCTCTTTTGTTTTCCATACACACAACTTTCACAGAAATCCATATTCACACATTTTAGACCTGGTAAAACTTTCCTTGAATGAAGTACTTTCATACCTTTCTCACTCATGTGCCCAAGTCTATTGTGCCACAGCGCTGTATCAGAATCCACAACAGCTATTTGTTCTCCCTGCTCATCTGCAGTAATTGTTCCTGAATATTCATTTTTCTCTGAAACAATCAAAGTAGAAGGAACAATATGACCTGTACAAAGATATAAGGTGCCTACTTTCACACCTTTTGCTACTACAAGGGAACCTTTTGAAACCTTCCAATTTTTATCATTAAAAGTAACTACACAACCCTCATCACCGAGTTGCCCTACTAAAATTAAATTTCTACTTAGTTTTGGAACATGTCTTACCTCATGTAGTAGCCAATGATTCCCATTCTGCAACTTAATCTTAATTTTTCCCTTTCCAACAATCTGACAGGGTTCATTATCCCCCAAATAAACAAGCCCAAAATCCCCTTGGACATAATCAATGAAATAACCTCTATGAGGTGTAGCATGAAAAGAAGCACCAAAATCTAAAACCCATGAATCATCAACACTCTCTAAAGACAGAAGCAAAGCATCCTCTTCGGATTTGTTACTTACCACATTTGCCTCTTTGTCTCCATCTGATTTATCTCCTTCATTTTTCTTTCGAGTCCAGAAATCTTTCTTTTTGTGCCCTGGTTTCCCACAGTACCAGCAATCATTTGGTCCTCTCGATTGAGACCTCCTCCCCTTTGACTTTCCTCTTGATTTCCCACGATTTCCAGAGTTACTTCCTCTTTTAGTCGTTCTGCCCCTGCTTTGTGCATTTAAAGCACTTCCTGATGTAGATCCACCTGAGGATTTTCTACGAGTTTCCTCACTTAAAATAACACTGATCACATCATCATATTTTAGGGTACTAGATCCAGGAACAGAATTACTCACCGCCATTACCAAGCCATTCCAGCTTTCAGGCAAAGAACACAAAATCAAGAGAGCCCTAATTTCTTCATCAAAATTGATACCCACAAAAGATAATTGACTAGTAATAGTATTAAACTCATTTAAATGATCTGCAACAGATCCACCTTCTGCCATTTTCATATTAAATAAACGCTTCATGAGAAATACCTTATTTGAAGCGGAGGGCTTTTCATACAGTGTCGCTAGGGTTTTCATCAAATCTTCTGTCGTCTTTTCTTTTGTAATATTAAATGCCACCGATGGTGCCAAGCATAACCGAATGCTTCCAAGTGCCTTTCTGTCCAAAATATCCCATTCAGCCTCTGACATAGTTCCCTGATTCTTGGCTTTTCCTTCCAACGGCTTCCACAAATCCTTCTGATATAAATAGTCTTCCATTTGCATCTTCCATAACTGGAAGTTCTGCCCATTAAACCTATCAACCCTCAGCTTACCATCATCTGCCATTGCTCCCACTCAACCGTGAGACTCCCACTTAACCGTGAGACTTTCCTGCAGAGGATAACTAAGAAACAACTAGGCTCTGATACCACTTGTTAGGATAAACCACGGACAGAAATAAAAACTACATGCAAATATAACCAATAACAGAAAATAATAGAACACACAGAAATGAACACAAGGCACCAAGATTTAACATGCTTCACCCAATCCCTGGGCTACGTCCACCAAACAGCAAGTCCGATCTTATTACAATCCAGTGATTACAACCTGATTACAATTCGTAATCCCTTACAGCTCAATACCGCCGCAAGAACCAATTTCGTATCACCACATATCAAAAAATACCCAACCCTAAGCCCTTTTTATACAAGTATTAAACCGCTTTAGGGTTATAACATGTCGGCCATATGTCAGCCATAATATGTCGGCTACCATGTCGATGTCGGCTACTTCCAAAAAAAAAAAAATTTCGGGGCGATGCCCTGAACCCCACTATTTATGAAGTATGTACAGTACTTTCCTGATCAGTCACCACAATCTAACAGACACATCCTAATGTCATTTAGTTAACTAAAGAAAATGATTCACACAAAATAAGACTCCACATATTTATCTTAAATGCAATGGGGATGTTGAAAAATCATTAAAAAATATCTAATTTATAGGATAATGCATACAAGGGATTAACTATGGAAGCTCTATATTCGACATTAATGCTTCCCATTTACATAGAATGTCACAACATACATCCTAAGTTATTACGTAGATTTTATGTCAACTCCTTTTATTCTACCTCTTTTAACTCCTTTTTTAATACAAGAGATTCAACAAGATACTAGCTGACACTATGCTCCCATAAAGAATCTTCAACTATTGATGATTATTTGTAGAGGAGTTCCTTTACCTCAAATGATTGTTCCCCCATTTTTTCTTCTACCATGGATTTTGTGTTGGATTTTTTCTAAGATAATAAGTAAAAGTTAATTAATCTCCCTAAAGGTCTGTGAGCCCTTCCATTATCGCACTTGGTAGGACAATATTGCAATAGAGAAACAAATAAAAGATATACATACTTATGTGACCACAAAAAGGTCCCTAGAAGATGATTTTAATATCCTTCCTTCTAAAGGAAAGAGCTTTTGATGAATCTTAGAGGGCAATGAATACTCACAAGTCCTTATTTCCTAGAAATTAAACCAATTTTGCCTACTTAATCCACCCTTCTAGTTAGATCCAAGGGACACGAAAAAATAGTTTTCCTCAGTGAGAAACTAGAGAGGTCAACTCTTAAACTTGGGTGTTTGGACATCGATATAGCCACCTTGTAGCCTTTGGATAACTCTATACATATAAGATAATGCATCTTTATGGCTAAAATCCTTGTAAGGCCTCCTACATCACTATCAACAATACCATATTTTCACTTGGGTGAAAAACATTTTAACAATACACTTGATGAATTATAAAATTTAGAAAATCACTCTTGCATACAAGTGTGCAACCCCTATTGGAAATAATTCCTCAATTGTATGTTTTCATTGATGTTACACAAATGTCAGTATTAACCAAGTAATTAAGACTTTGCGATACTAACCTTGCATATTTTAATATTGACCGAGCAATCATGTAAATAACTTTTAGTGTTAATTGAGAAATGAGTTAATGAAGGGTATCTTGCTTGCAGTATTGATCGAGTGATAGCAGAATGCATTTTTTCAATAATTAATTGATTGGGGTTGACTATTTGGATGGTTATTGATTATTTGGAAGGGTAATTAAGCTGACTTGTCATAGCTTATGATAAATAAGAAAGGTCAAGTTATGAGGAAAAATGTAGAAGTGAAATATGAAATAAGATGGATATTTGAGTGAAGGAAAAGGTAGAGCATGAAAGTGTGGAAGATAGGCTACAAAGAACATCTAATTAACAAGGATCCAGAGATCAAGTCAGAACATAAATATGAATTTGGAAAGATAGTTTCTCCTTCAATAAGGTCAAATTGTTGTTACCTTCTAACCATTATAGAAATAAAGAAATATCTTAACAGAGTTGACTTAATAGTCGTATTGTAAATGTAAGTTGAAGAAATAGATGTAGGATATCAAAAGGGAATTTGATTAGCTTAGTAGGACTATTAGAGGTGAGAAAACATTAGGGTAATATTTGGATAGGCTTTTAGATATAATTAGGAATGTTTAAGAAGTTAAGAATTTAATAAAGAGAGTCCCACCTCTAGAATTTAAGAATAGAGCTATGGAGAAAATGGTAAAGGACATGTAGAAAAAGATGGATGTTGTGGGGAACACATCTGACAGTATTAAGAATGCGTTAAAGAAACTAGTAGATCAAAGTAGTTCCATCTTCAAGACTATCATGGAGAATATCAAGAATCTGTTAGATAAGATGGATCAGAGAAGAAATTGGGTACCAAAGAAATGAAAGAGGATCAAGGTCCTAGTAGACACACAAGGAAAAATTCAAAGAAGACAGAGGCCATGGACGAAAAAGAAATTGATGAGTTGAGGACCTCTACTATGAATATGAATATCTTAGTTGATCAGGCTACTAACTAACTAAAGACCTTATAGCTATCCTGATATTGTCTTTATGTTGTCTTCCTTTTTCATTGCTTGCTATTTTAAGGATACTTGCTATAGTTTGTATTGTTTTTTGGTGTTGATGCATAGTTTCTCGAGGGCTCTCATAGATTTTCTTCTTGGTACTTTGTAAAAGGTTTCGGCTCCTATCAAAACCTACTTTTACTTTATAAAAAAAATTATATTGTAAATCCTCTAACAAGGTGACATTTCAAGACTAAAGTGTTTGAAGGCCTCTAACTAGGCCACTCCTAATAGGGTGATCCAAATCTCTAACAAGGTCATGCTTAACAGTATGTATTGTAACCTTTAATAGGGTTAGCTCCTATTAGGGCTCACTTCAGAAGAGTGAAAATATTGTAACTAGTTGTATGGTAGTTTTCGCAAATTGGGTTTCTAATGTAGCGGCAACCTAGGTTTCCTTATAATCCTTCACTTTTATTATTTCTATTATTTGCTACCAAGTTTTAGTTACTATTGGGAACCAATTTTCTATTGCTAATGTGTTCTTAGTGGATGCCAAACATTTGGCGGATGCCGAGTTCATAGATGCTTCCAAGTGATTCATTTGGTTTCCAAGTATCCCTTTGGTTGTCGAGTGATCCTTTGGTTGCTAAGTCCTTCGTGGTTACTGAGCTTGAAGGATGTTTAGTTCATAGTTGATGCTGAGTAACTCTTTGGATGTCAGTCTTGTGAGGTTACCAAGTGCTAGTATTTAGTGAAGTCTTCATTTGCCGAGTTATCTGTGTTTGGTTCCAATTTGGGTTAACCTTTCTTGCATTTAATTTTGGTATAGGTAGGTAATATCTAATGTGAGCTGACTTGTGGCTATGCATGCATTTAATGTGAGGATTAATTTTGTGATAGGTTGACCTATGGCTACACAAGGATTTAAGGAAGTCTAGGGTTGAGTTTTAGGATAGATTTTTGGTGAAGAGACTTAAAGGATTGGAATGCAAATGTGAAGTTGGATTGTGAATCTGGAAGCTATAATTTTATATTTGGCCATAATCTAGAAGGCCTTATAACTAGGCATGTATGTGGATTATCTCATGAATCAATAAGAATTTAGTTCTATCCCTCCTTGGTGTTGTTCTTGGTTGTTTGTTTCCACTATGTTAACTCTTATAGGGTGGATTGGATAGTTGGGTGTGTCTCTAGCCTTAGTTATTTAGTTCCTCCTTACACCAAGTTGTATTAGAGCTTGAGTTTTGTCCTTGTAGTGATTGAATTGTGTAGAACCCTAAGTACAGATTTGACGTATAAATTGTAGAGGGTTATGATCTTGTTGTTAGATTGTGGTGACTGATCAGGAAAGTACTGTACATACTTCATAAATAGTGGTAGCTGACATATTATGGCCGACATATGGCCGACATGTTATAACCCTAAAGCGGTTTAATACTTGTATAAAAAGGGCTTAGGGTTGGGTATTTTTTGATGTGTGGTGATACGGAATTGGTTCTTGCGGCGGTATTGAGCTGTAAGGGATTACGGATTGTAATCAGGTTGTAATCACTGGATTGTAATAAGATCGGACTTGCTGTTTGGTGGACGTAGCCCAGGGATTGGGTGAACCACGTTAAATCTTGGTGCCTTGTGTTCATTTCTGTGTGTTCTATTATTTTCTATTATTGGTTATATTTGCATGTAGTTTTTATTTCTGTCCGTGGTTTATCCTAACACTTGTAGGAACCTAATTTGAAAAGATGGTTTGAGGTAGAGGAAATGTTGATAATGCAATATTGGATACATTGAGACAAATTAATGCTACATTAGATGCTACAGAGATAGCCCAGAGGAAAAGAGCACATCTTGATGATGTAAGTGATGATGAAGTAGTAGGAGCAAACCCTAATCCATAACCTAAAGAAGATCGAGATAAGGAAATATTACTAAGAGTATTGTCTAGAACACATTCAAAGCCTATTGTAGAAGTTGTTCCTTATGATGGAAAATTGGATACCAATGCTATGTTCGATTGGATCTTGGATATGGAGAAGTTCTTTGAGTATGAAAGCACACCTAATAATAGGATGGTGAAAATTTCTATTACAAGGTTAAAGGGTCATGCCTCATTATGGTGGGAGCATCTGCAAACTGATAGACAGAGGAGAGGTAAGGAAAAGATAAAGACTTGGCATAAGTAGAGTAAAGAAAAAATTCCTTCCTACTGATTACCAAGAAAGATGCAAAATATGAGACAAAGAGACATGAGTGTGAAGGAGTATACTAAGGAATTATATACATTGGACATTAGATCTGGACATGTGGATGATGATGTTGAGAAAATTGCAAGGTAGACAAATGGATTGAGATCTAGAATTCAAGATGAGATAAGCCTTGTGAAATTGGAAAGTGTAGAAGAATCATATCAATATGCCTTGAATGCTGAGGAGATCTTGAAAAAGAAGCATGAATAGAGACAAAGAGGTAGAGATGGTAGATTCTAGAGAGATAGAGGTAGATTCTATGGAGAAGGTAGTAGATCTGACAATTTTATGCAAGATAATGGAAAATTTGAATGGAAGAATGATGACAAAGGCAAGACTAAGTGGAAAGGTGGTGACTCTTATTGAGGAGGTATTGATTTTTACCAAGGAAGAGGAAATTATTATTATTGAGGTGGTTTTCATGGTAATTTTTTTAGGTTTGGTAAAGAGGGACACAAATCTTTTGAATGTAGATCCTTTGAAGGTAGGAAAAGTAACAAGAATGTTGTCATTCAAGGAGATGATGATGGTTCACCAAGTGGACCTGAGGTTGGAGAAAATATGATGGCAAGAAGAACCTTATGTAATAAGGGAAGTGACGAGGAACCTATTTTGAGAAGAAATATTTTCAAGAGAAGATTTAAGATAGCAGGAAAATGTTGCAAGTTAATCACTGACAGTGGAAGTTCTAAAAATTTGGCATCAAAAGAACTGGTTACAAAGTTCCAATTGTAAAGATTGAACCATCCTAAACCCTATCATGTTTCATGGATCAAAGATAATCATAAGATATTGGTAAGTGAGAAATGTGTTGTGAAGTTCAAGATTGGACATTACTTTGATGAAGTATTATGTGACATTATACCTATGGATTGTTGTCATATTTTGTTGGGTAGACCTTGGCAATATGATATATATGCTAGACATGATGGAAGATTGAATCAATGCACTTTTTGGGTGAATGGAAAGAAGTAAATATTTTTACCTTTTATTAAAGTCTAGATGAAGTTAATTGTACTACTATGAAAATTGGCATGGTTAATGAGAAGCAATTTGAAAAGGAAGTAAAGAAGAATCAAGTTTGTTTTTCTATAATTCCTAGAGGACCATGTTTTTCTAGTCAAGATCGAGTGACAATAGAAACTAGTAGAAGCCAAGTACCAGTAGAAATTGAAAATTTACTAAATGATTATAAAGACATTGTTGTTGAAGATATTTTTGATGTTCTACTATCAATAAGAAATATAAGTCATTGTATGGATCTTATTCTTGGAGCTAGTTTTTCAAACAAAGCACCACATAGATTGACACCTCCAGAAAATGAAAAACTTAACTAACAAGTGTAGGAGTTATTGGAGAAAGGTTTGATTAGAGAAATCTTGAGTCCATGTGTTGTACCTATTGTATTAACACCTAAAAGGAATGGAGAATGGGGACTGTGTACTGATTCTAGAGTGATAAAAAAGATCATAGTGAAATATAGGTTTCCTATGCTGAGGATGGATGTCATAATGGATTGTTTGAGTGAAGCAAAGTATTTTACCAGGATTGATGTGAAGAGTGGCTATCATTAGCTCAAAATCAAGGAAACTGATGAGTGGAAAATTGCTTTCAAGACAAAAGATGGTTTGTATGAACGGTTGGTTATCCCTTTTGGTTGGACTAATGCACCTAGTACTTTCATGAGGTTGATGAATGAAGTTCCAAAAAGATGCTTGGGTATGTTTGTGATTGCTTACTTGGATGACATTTTTATATTTAGTAAGACTAAAGAAGAACATCTTGAGCATGTTAGACAAATATTGCGAAGATTGAAAGAGGAGAAGTTGATGATTAATTTGAAGAAGTGTTCTTTTATGCTAAAGGAGATTGTGTATTTGGGATTTGTGATTTTAGCTGATGATTTGAAGATGGATCCTGAGAAGGTTAAACAAATTTTGGAATGGCCTACAGCTAAGAATGTGGGTGAGGTAAGATCATTTCATGGTTTGACTAGTTTTTACAGGAAGTTTATAAGAAATTTTGGCTCTATTTGTAAGGCTATGACTGAGACAATGAGAGGAGATAAAAAGGACTTTAAGTGGACACATGGAGCTGATAACATTTTTGAGACTTTGAAATAAAAGGTTGTTGAGTTACCTATATTGGCTTTTCCTGATTTCAATAAAGTATTTCAAGTTGAATATGATGCAAGTAGTAGTGCAATAAGAGCTGTATTGAGTCAAGAAGGAAAACCTATTGCTTTCTTTAGTGAAGAGTTGAATGATGCTAATAGAAAGTATTCCATATATGATCAAGAGTTTTATGCTATTATTAAAGCATTGAAGAAATGGAGACATTATTTGATTCCTAAGGAGTTTGTGTTGTATACCGATCATAAAGCTTTACAATACTTGGGAAGTCAACATAAATTGAATCATAAACATATGAAGTGGATTAAGTACTTGTAGAGTTTCATATTTTTCATTAAGCATAAGAGTGGAGTTACTAACAAAGTTGTTGATGGATTGAGCAAAAGATGTTCTTTATTAACTGCAATGAAGGTTGAAGTTCTTGGTTTTGATGAAATGAAAGAGTTGTATGATACTAACCCTAATTTTTCTGAGGCATGTACAGAGTGCAAAGCACCAAATCTAATAGATTACATAAGTAAGTATGATGAATATTTCATTCAAGAAGGTATTTTGTTTAAAGGTATTCAGTTTTGTATCCTTGGAAGTTCTATGAGAGTTAATTTGATCAAGGAAAAGCATAGTGGGAGACTAGCTAGACATTTTGTAATTGATAAAACATTGAGTTTGTTGAAATAAAAGTATTATTGGCCATAGATGTATAAGGATGTTTAGAAATTTGTGAAGAGTTGTGGAGTTTGTCAAGTTGCAAAGGAGTAAGTCAAAATATTGGTTTGTATACACCTATTATTGTTCCTATGAAACCTTGGAGTGACATTAGTAAGGATTTTGTTCTTGGATTACCTAAGACCATGAAGGGTTTTGATTCCATATTTGTTGTAGTGGATAGATTTTCTAAGATGGCTCATTTCATACCATGTAAGAAGACATCAGATGCTGAGCATGTTGCTAAATTTTTCTTTAAAGAGATTGTGAGATTGCATGGATTATCAAGAAGTATTATTTCTGATAGAGACAACTTAAGTTTGTTGATTATTTTTGGAAGACTTTGTGGAAGAAGATGGGTACTGAGTTGAAGTTTTGTTCTACATTCCATCCACATACATATGGATTGATAGAGGTTCTGAATAGAAGCTTGGGTAATTTGTCAAGATGTTTAGTTGGAGAAAAGCCAAGTAATTAAGAAATGGTATTAGCACAAGATGAGTTTGCATATAGGAGTACAAGGAATACACCTTTTGAGATTTTTACTAGAATGCAACCTAGAGGAGTATCAAATTTAAGGGATGTTGCTGGTGAAGAGAAGAGAAGTGTTACAGGAGAAGAATTTGTTGATTTTATGGAGTCTTTGGATAAGGAAGTAAAATTGGGGTTGGAACAAAGTAATCAGAAGTATAAAAAGAATGCTAATAAGTCTAGAAGACATCATGTTTTTCAAGTTGGTATTGAGGAGATGGTTCATTTGAAGAAAGAAAGACTTCTGGTTGGAACATATAGCAAGCTAAGGATGAAGAAGTTTGATAGTGGTAATGCTTATGAAGTTGAGTTACTCAAGGACATGGAAATATCTCCTAAATCCAATGTTTTTTATTTATATAAGTACCATGAGTCAAATGATGAAGAAGTTGAACAAATATTGGATTAGAGAGTTGGTAAGAGCACAAGAGGAAAAGATTATAATGAGTATCTAGTGAAGTGGAAGAATAAACTAATTAAAGATCCTAGATGGATTTCTCAATCAGATTTGGATTTAGCTTAGGTTGTGACACTTGCATAATTTAGGAGAATCATTTCTTCCAACCTTAGTTATCTAATGTAGGAGCATCCTAGGTTTCCTTATAATCCTTCACTTTTGTTCATTTTTCAGTTGGTACCAAGTCTCAATTATTGTCGGGTTCCAATTTTCTATTGGTGTCAAGTTTCCAGTAGATGTTGAACATTTGGTGGATGTTGAGTTCATAGTTGTTTCAAAGTGATTCTTTTGGTTGCCAAGTGATCCCTTTGGTTTCCAAGTGATCCTTTGGTTACTGAGTCTTTTGTGGTTACCGAGTGTGAAGGATGTCAATTTCATAGTTGATGTTGAGCGATTCTTTGGATGCCAACCTTGTGTGGTTACCGAGTACTAGTATTTTGTGAAGTCTTTACTTGTCGAGTTATCCATGTCTAGTTCTAGTTTGGGCCGACCTTTCTTGCATTTAATTTTGGTATAGGTAGTTAATATATGATGTGAGCTAACTTGTGGCTATGCATGCATTTAATGTAAGAATTAATTTTTTGATAGGCTAACCATTGGCAACACAAGTATTTAAGGAACTATAGGGTTGAATTTTAGGAGAGATATTTGGGGAAGAGACTTAGAGGATTGGTATGTGAATGTAAAGTTGGATCATAAATCTAGAAGCTATAATTTTGAAATTGGCCTTAACCCAGGTCTTACAATTGGGCATGTATGTGGATTATCTGATTAATCAATAAGAATTTTGTTCTCCTCCTCCTTGGTGTTGTTCCTAGGTTTTTTTTTCCACTATGTTAACTCTTGCAGGGTGGATTGGATAATCGAGTGTGTCTATGGCCTTAGTTATTTAGTTCCTTCTTGCACTGGTTTCCATATTAAACTGTGGTATCACTTGTATTCATGTTATTTGTTTATGCTTTATGGTTCTACAACTAAGTTACTAAAGGACAAAATGCATTACTAATCATAAGATTAGTTTTATAGCTAAGTGAGAGTAATGTTCTAGTGTTAATTGAGTTGGATAGTACTGCATGACCAGTGGAAATATTGAATTGACATCTAGGGACAAGGAATTATTTTTATGGTAACTAATTCACCCCTCCCCTCTAAGTTACACTCTTCATTTACAAAAATTGGTAGTAGATCATTTTGTGCTTTCAGGAAAGGTTTCAAGAACCTAAGCTAAAGATCAAGATGTCATACAAAGGGGAGATTCCCAAATTTAACAAAGACAAATCTTTAACATGGTAGGAATTGATGAAGCTACATCTATCAAGCATTGGAGATGTTGGTCTGTTCTACTTGAAAAAAAATATGCACAACCACCTAAGCCTATGAACATGGAACAAATGAAAGAGGCAAAGCAGCAATTATAATAATGATTGACATGGCTTCCTCTCTCAAATATTTTGAATTTGATAAGGTTAAATACTATCCTAATAGATTTGAAATGTGGGAAAAGTTGTAGAGAGTCTATGGAGATGATAAAAGTGCCCAAAGAGACAAGGAAGAAATTTTAAGAGGCAAATTTAATCGAATGAAAATGACAGAAGGTGAGAACATTATCCAATGCAATGAAAGAATCAAAGAAAGTGTGAACACAATAAAAGTTGCAAGAGGAGACATAAATGATGAAACAATGGTTAGTAAGGTACTAAGAAATATTCTTCCTATTTATGCTATTAGAGTTTCAATGATTCAAGAGATGGGATGCAATCTTAAAAATAAAATAACTTTGGATGTACTTGTGGGAAGATTAACTTTTGAGTTGGATAACTTTGATAACTCTACTCCTACTTCTAGCAATCATGAATCTCCATTCAAAGACAAACTAACTCTTGGTAGAAAAGGAGGAAACTCAAAAATAAAATAGGTTGATAGTGATGAAGAAGATTATTTAGATGAAGAACTTGAAGTCATTTAAGCCCTACTCTTAAAAAGAGTATCAAAAGGGAAAGGAAAATTTAGAGGGATAAAAGTACAAAGTTGTGTCACCTTTCAGGTTGACTTATCAAAATGACTAAATTTGGGTATTTTAATTTAATTTTACTTTTTCAAATATATGATCTAGATAAATTAATTCTAACTAAGTTATATATGGTCTCAAACTTTTCCAATTGAAAATATCTATTAAGTGCATCTTTAATACTACTTTGTATATAATTACTAAAGAAAAAAAAAATTCAGTAAACTGACATTTCAATAACTCTTACTATTTTTTATGATATATTTTTAATAACATATAAACACCATTTTATAGAGCTCAAAGTCAAAAATATTCTCATATAGATTTTATAGTTTTTAATTGGATATAATATATTATAATTAAAAAACTCTACAAGTACATATTTTAACACTTGAGAAGAGGTTGATTATGAGA
The DNA here is from genome assembly GCA_028749045.1 of Cupressus sempervirens. Lineage (NCBI taxonomy): Eukaryota > Viridiplantae > Streptophyta > Pinopsida > Cupressales > Cupressaceae > Cupressus > Cupressus sempervirens. Next base: position 434,128,677 of record CM053785.1, read on the forward strand.
AAGAAAAAATTATTAAATCATATGAAAAAAATTTAAAAATCATATGACATACTATAGGAGAGAGTCATTTTCTAGAATGCATAACTTTTATTTTTTTTAGAATAGTTTTGTTTTAAAAAATGTGGTGGGAGATGAAAACTATCGATTTCAACAGAGTTAAAATTTGAATCATTTTATAAAAGATAAAATATAGGTCTAAAGTCAATTTTTATTTTTGATTTTTCTATCTATATATGTTATCTATAACATAATATAATATCAAGGGGAAATAAATTTATTTCCATATAGTTTTGTGGTGAGAACTAGACCTTTTATTTTTAGCATTTTTCAGCAACTAAAAATTTGAATTTAATAATTAGAAAAATATATCATTTCTTATTCCAAATAATTATTAAAAATTATAATACTAAGCTTCATATATTTCTATTCATTTCATTAGTTTACTTCATTTTCAAATTCTAAATAATACTACCAGTTTTATGTCATTAAAGGTGAACAATTATACTTTTGTTAGCCTTATCCTTTGTAAAAGGGTGACACAAGTTTGTGCTTTTACCCAGAGGAAAAATCCCATTGGTTTTTTTTTCATGTGAAGTGGTTGGTCATATTGCTACAAGATGTCCAAACAAAGAAGATAAGATGAGCAAAGGAATATCAAGCTCAAAGGAAATAAAGACTTCAAAAGCTGCAAGGACTACAAAGACAAAGATATGAAATCTTATTATGTTGTTAAAGATTTTGATAGTGATGATAATGAAGATGAAGTAGTTTATATTTCTATTAAGGATGACTTTGATAATGAGAAAAATGAAAAGATGGCACTTATCTCTCATGTTAGAAAAAATGATACATGGATCATAGATAGTCGCTTTTCTCATCACCTAATTGGTGACAAAACTAAGTTTGAACATTTAGAATATTATGATGGTGGAAGTGTTAGATTTGGAAACAACGAACCATGTTATGTTAAAGAAAATGGATCATAATATTAAATGAAGGAATCAAATGTGAATATGCCTACTAGGTTGAAGGGTTAAGACATAATCTACTCATGTAGTACAATTGAACCATATAGGATACATGGTTGAATTTACGAATGGAAAAGATAAACTATTGGATGGAAAAGGAAACCTGGTTAGAACTGGCAATTAGACAAAAGGTAATTTGTTTTAATTAGATCTCACTAAAAGTACATGTTTTCTAGCTTAGATAAAGAAAAATTTTATATGACATAAAAGAATGTGTCATCTTAACTTTGATAACCTAGTTACCATAAGAAAGAACAAAAGAGTTAGAGGCATACACTATCTGAACAAACATGATATGGGCATGTGCAAACAATGCCAAATTGGAAAGATGACTAAAAAAAGTTTCAAAAGTAAGTCCAACAATTCTAAATAATTTTTGGAACTAGTTCATACATATCTTTGTGGAACAATAGGTATAGAAAGCTACTGTGAAGATATATACTTCATTCTATTTGTTGATTATTATTCTAGAATGATGATTGTAATATGGTTGAAAGATAACTCTGATGCTTTCCAAAAGTTCAAATGGTGTTTCGCTAGAGTTGAGAAAGAAACAAGGAAGAATATCAAATTCTTGAGATCAGATAGAGGAGAAGAATTAATTTCAAATGAATTTGATGAGTTCTGCAATAAAAGATGAATAAAAAGACATGTATCAACACCTAGAACTTTAGAGAAAAATGGTATAGCAAAAAGATAGAACAAATCCATTATGGATTGTGCAAGAACACTAATGATTGAGAAGAATGTTGCACACAAATACTAGAAAGAAGCAATCAACACAATAGTTCATACACTTAACTAAGTTCAACTAAAGAAAGGTACAAGAAAAATACCTTATGAATTATGGTAAGGGTACAAGCCTAATGTTTATTATCTCTTAATATTTTGAAGCAAATGCTATATCTTTAAAGATGTAAAGAAAGGAAATATAGATGAAATAAGTGATGAAGGTATATTCTTAGGGTATTCCAATAAAAGTAAGGCATACAATTGTTTGAATCTTAATACTCACAAAGTCATAGAAAGTGTACATGTGAAGATTGATGATTTTGTAGAAATAAGTGAAGAAAAAAGAAGCAAGGAGCAAGGAGACTAAAAAAAATTTGTTTACTATGAGGAGGAACCTAAGACTTTACCTCAAATTGTTGAAGCCAATCAACAACAAAGTGAACCTAGAAATTCACTGGTAGTACAACTTGAGTCATAGACAGTTTAACCTAAGTTCAAGCCATATGCAATGCAACTCAAGTCACGTGTAGTACAACTTGAGTCATAGTTAGAGGAACTCGAGTTATAACCAGATTAGCCAAAGGAGGACAAGAAAAAGGAAGAAGATCATGGAGAACCAAGTGAGACAATTTTAGAGTCAAGAAAGAAAGATCTAAGACTTGCAAAATATGTCAAAAGACATCATACACCTAAACAAATAATTGGAGGAGAGATAGAAAACATACTGACAAGGAACAAATTAAAATGTACATGTTTGCTTAGTAAATTTGAGCTTAGATCTATAAAAGATGCATTAGAAAATGAAGGTTAAATAGAGGCAATGAATGAAGAAATTGAAAAAATAGAAATGAATAAAACCTAGTCTCTTGTAGCTATGACTGAGGTTAAGAATGTGATTGGTACAAAATGGGCATTCAAAAATAAGTTGAATGAGAAAGGAAAAGTAACAAGGAACAAGGAAATTGTATGCAAAGGTTATGCTCAAGAAGAAGGTATTGACTATGGGGAAATGTTTGCCCCTATTGAAAAACTTGAAGGAGTCGGAATACTTCTACCATATGCAACACAAAAAGGATTCAAAGTATATCAGACGGATGTTAAATCAAATTTCTTGAATGGAGTCCTAGAAGAAGAAGTCTACATTGAACAACTTAAAGGTTTCATTGATGCAATAAAAAGAGACATGGTATGTAAATTTCACAAAGCATTATATGGATTAAAGAAAGCTTCTAGAGCATGTTGAATGGATATCTGGTAAGAATTGGTTTTGAAAATATAAATGACAATAGTAATTTGTATATTAAAGAAGGACCACAAGACAAGATATTCTTGTAGAAAGATTTGTAGATGATATTAGATTTGGAGGACATGAGATGTTATGCAAGTCATTTGCTAAAGGAATGAGGACATAATTTGAAATGTCTATGTTTGGAGAGATAAAATTATTTTTTGGTCTTCAAGTTCATCAAATGAAGGATGGCATAGACATGACTCAGTCAAAATACATTAGGGAAACATTAAAATTATTTGGAATGGAAGATTCCAAACCAATTGGAATACCTATGTCTACTAGACATAAAATTTCAAAGAATTATGATTCAAAGGAGGCAAATTGGATTACTTACAGATTGATGATTGAGAAAATTCATTATGTGGTGCACACAAAACCTGATGTTGCATTGGAAGTTGGCATATTTGCAAGGTTTTTAACTTGAATCCTAAAGAAAATCACATGATCGTAGTAAAAAGAATTTTACGGTGTCTTAAAGGAATTGAAGAATATGGTTTATGGTATAAGAAAGGAGGAAATATTGAGTTGAGAACCTTTACTAATGTAGAATGGGAAAGAAGCATTTATGATAGAAAAAACACTAGTGGAGCAGAATTCTTTCTTAGAAAGAGGTTACTATCTTGACAAGCGAGAAGTGGAATTATATTTCTCAATTTATAGCAAAAGTAAAGTATCTTGCTAAAAAAATCAATTATTCTAACATAATATGGATCAATCAATTATTATTAGGCATGAAGGAAGAAACCAAGGAACTAGTGGTTATCTATTGTAATAACATAAGTGCAATCAATATATCCAAAAATCCTGTGATGCACACAAAGAAAAACACATTGCAATCAAATATCATTTCTTAAGGAATTCGGTTCAAGACAAGGAGATAACTATCATAATCTCAAATCAATGTATAAATTCTTTATATTAAAAGCATATATAATGCCATATCCTTAGAAACATTTCAATTATAATGATAAGTAATCTCATTTCAATACACAGATAAGTCTAATGTAAGCTAAATATACTTGTAGTATTCAAATAAATAATATTATGATTAATTCTAATCATATATCTAAAATAAACATGTATAAATTTTAATATTAATATAATATTAACTTTTATAAACATCCATATTAGTTATAATAGTAAATAATACTATACTGATTACATGTTATAAATAATAAAATGCTTAAATTGTAAGGAACAGGTTGAATAGTCATGATCCAAAATGGACATTTAAATAAGGAGAGGTACAAAGAGAATAAAGGGTGGAGGCAGACAAAAGAAGATCTAAGGGGATAAACATTGCAGACGAGATTTGGTATGGGAAAATGACATGAGCATCACCAAGTAGAAAGTGTAACAAGGTTGAAGGATAAAAATTCAAGGAAATCATGCCAAATCATGGGTCTACACCCATACCTAGATCGTTGATGAAGACAACATTTAGAGACATTAAATAAGTGGCAGACACCATTCTAAATTTACCTCTACCCAATTTCAAAGAGGTTGAAACTTGGACATCATAGTTGGAAAAGCTTAGATTCAGTGCCATAAGCACCATCATATCTAAGGAGGAAGATTAGTGGGCCTAGATCTGTTAAGGTAAGTTAGTATTATGTTCCTTAGTAACATTATTAATGATTGAATGTATATGTAATGTAGTAATAGGTGCTCTTTGATAATATTAAAGGAATATATGTGTAATAAGATATCAAATATTTTGTGATTACATCTTTTAAATGATTATTTATAGAATTAATTGTGATAGAATAAAGGAATAAGAAAATATAATCATTGAGCATAAGATCCAAGTTGAACTTAGTGGAGGACATTCGTTATGAATGTCAAGATATGATCCAAGTAAGCTTGGTGGAGGGCATTTGTTTTAAATGTCAAAAATGATCCAAGCATAGCTTGGTGGAGAATGATCCAAGTATAACTTGGTGGAGAGTTTTCATTATGAATGTCATAAAATGATCAAAGTATAACTTGGTGGAGAGCATTCATTATGAATGTTAATTGTAATATTTAATGTGAGCAAGTACCAATTTTTTATAGTTATGACGTGTCTCATACTAATCCTAATAGTGGGGACATTATAGTGGTATCAGAGCATAATCATGCCATCTTGTGGTATTTGTAAGTTCACACGTCAACATATCTACAAGCATAATGGTAAGAGAACTAGCCCAAGAATTAAGAATTTTTATGGAAAAAACTAATGAAAGAATTGAAAACTCAATAAATTACTACTTGAAGCTATTCAAAAATTAAGCGACAATAAAAATAAAAGTGGAAGACATAACCCACAAAGGGAATGTCATTCTAATCATGATGGAGATGCACCATCATTGCAAAGTTTAGCTCTGCAAGATACATTTCCCTCACTCATTCCAAGAAAACATATTGAAGAAGAAGAAGAAATTGCAAAAATTTATGCGAACTTGAATCCAAATATTTGACAACTTATTTCCTTTGAAGTATAATACATAACCAAAATCATGGATAATAAAAAGAGAAATCATGTAGAAGAATACCTTTAGCAGAAAGTATATAAAGTAAAACTACCATATTTTGATGGGTTGGGAAAGGAAACTCCTCAAGCATGGGTGCAAAATTTAGATACATATCTATCGTACAATCTTATTGTATATGAGCAATGTTAGTATGCTAATAGAAACCAAATTTAAATCAAGCTTCTACAAACTAAACAAAATTCATAAACTTCAAGATAGACTAAGATGAACTCTCAATTGAGAATATGAGCCATTATTGGACTCTCTCAATGAGAAGCTCTCTTGTTGAGTGGCTTTGTCTAAATAGATAGGATGTATCCTCAAGCTTATGCTTCAAAAAGGGCTACAAATGGAGTTGGAATTTGGGTGTGGCTATATGGTTTTGATCTAAAATGGCTTCTTAAAATGGCATTATGACTTTACTTCATGAATTGTGTTATTTTTTAAAGGGGAAGGATCCAATTTATAGGCAAGAGGCTTGACGGATTGAGGGCTAAGATGCAAGGATGGGGAAAAGCTCATGGAGGGCTCAGATTGCATGAGAAGAGAGCACATGGATTGTGCTTCCTTACAACAAATCAAGGAGTGACACATGTCACATGGTGAGAGGATGGAGGAAAGGGGAAGGATGAGTCAACAAAGGAGGATCAAGGGATAAAATCTTCATAAAGACCCTCATAATGGCTTGTAAGAGCAATAAAAGGGCTTGGAAGAGTCATTTATGGCCTAGTGGGCTTCATAAAGTTTTATGGTTGAGATATTTTGAGGGAGATGAGAGCAATTTCGACTTGGACTTGATTAAGAAGGTTTTAAGCTTGCTTAGGATTGTGCAAATTATTAGAGGATGGATTAGGATGGTTTAGGATTAGCTTAGGGATAGGCAAGTGGATGGCATTTAATGAGGGTGGGTGAAGGAGGAGATATTTGTTAACTTTGGCTTGGGTTAGTAAGTCTTAACCCATTTTAAGGGAATGTGACAAGGTTAGGAGGGGACTAGGATTAGGTTTAAAGACATCTTCTAGAAGAGTCTAGACTTTGGATGAGGATAAAGACTTTCTAGAATAGTCTAAAATTTCCTAGGATGAGGATGAAGACTTTCTAGAAGAGTCTAGAACTTCTTAGGATGAGGATAAATTAGATTTTTAGGAAATAAATAAAGTTTTATTTATTTCAAGGGTTTGGGTTGAGGAGATATTTATTAAAACTTTTTTAATAAACATGAGGATTAATATTTAATCTTAATTAAATATTTTGAGTTGGGATTAGGGGTAGGAAATGATGGGATTAGCCTTTAATCAAAATTAAAGAAGGATTAGAAGATTTTGGAAGAGGTTAGTGGTCTTAAGGAAATTGGCCAAGTTTTGGGCAAAAAATAGATTTTTTATTTATTTTGGGTTTTTTGGTCAATTTATTAATTAAATAATTAATAAATAAGGAAATAATGTTTAAATAAGATTTAAAAAAATTTCAGAGGGATTCCTTAATTAAATATTTTTAATTAAGATAAATGGATTTAATGGCATAAAAAATAAATAAATTAATTAATACATGATGATGTCATGAAGATTTTTTCAAAAAATAAAAATACTTTATTTTCTAAAGGTTTTTAGGTGTCTACATTTTGCTCGTCTTTGATGTGATGCCGCAAGTGGCATGGCATCAAAGATAAGAAAATAAGATGCCCAAGTCTAGAGCAGAAGAGGAGAGAATGAACTGTGAGATGCCCCCTCAAGAAGGCGGCGAGGAGAGAAAGCGAGGCTCGATGGCTTCTTGAAAAGTACAAGAATCTCAGATGAGCAGGGAAACTTAGATTGGCAAAGAGAAGGGGCTGAATTAGCTCAAACTCTCACTATGGGAGAATGATAAAGGAGAATCAGATGCACAAGAGGAAGCAAGCTTAAGACTTTAGGGAAGGTGGAGGATGAAGGAGCAGAGTGCTATAAAAAGGAATCTAGGATAGGGAGATGGATGAGGGGATTATAAAGATGATTCAATAGGATTTCAAAGAGTCAGATTGGCGGAAGATGGGTTTCGGAGATCCCTAGGACTAGGATTGTGGATCTCGAAAGATGAGGCTTGGTGGATTGATTTGGATTGGTGGATCCCTAAGACTAGGATTGTGGATCCCTAAAGCTAAAGGTGAGGAGTGATTCTGAGAGATACAATTGCACAAGCTGGGGTAGGAGAGATAGATGCTAGATATGGATGGGGGATAATGGAGATGAAGGGAATCCATTGAAGCTTTTTGAGCAGGGGGATACTTCAAAGAGAAGTATCACCATGTAGTTGAGCACTAGATTTGCTATAGAACTGTTGGTTAATTGCCAAGGTTACCAAGAACATCAAGGCCTTTTCACCAACTATCAAGAGGACTGATAGACTGACTCAAAAAAAACACGCAAGGATTGCCCCAGCATCACACATGAATCTCGAAAGAATCAGAGTGGAACCGACACTGGGTAACCCACAAGCAGAAAAGAAAAACAAACAAAAGACTTGATCAAGACCTTATGCCCAAATTGCCCCATTCGTAGTATACCATGATATGGAAGATCATGGCAACTTTAAGGAGGGAACAAAAGGATTGTTTGAAAAAGATATTTCAAGACCCAACAGGGAAGAGTCCAAATCAAAAGAAAGTGAAAATTGAAAAGAGAATTGTTTGCCAACGAGATGGGTAGGACAAGGTACTAACGGACCAAGATCAGACATGAGGAAAGCTATATCCTACAAGGACCTATCGAAGAGCACCTAAGCTGATGGATCTAGATGAGTGATGTGTCTAGCAAGCTGAACTAAGAAGGATAACACTTTGGTGACAGGAGATCTAGCTAAAGGATGCATTGGAATAGCTAACCAAGAGTTGTGTGATGTGTGCAAGATGCTGAGTAAGGACGAACTGACACAAAAGCTGGATAGATACAATGATACTAAGCTAAAGAGGATGTACAAGCTGACAAACCAAGATATGGTACAAATGTGCAAGTTGTTTTGGACAAGATTGGATATACAAGCTATGATACAAGGTATGATACAAGCATTGGATACAAGATTATTTACAAGCTAAAGCTTACCAAGATAGTTACAAGAAAGCAAAAGCTCAAGATGATAGGATAGCGAGATGGTTCGATGTTGTGCAAGATGCGAAAGCTAAGGGTGGGGTGATAGTGAAAGATATGGATTTGGCAGGATGCATCCAATGATGATGAGAGATTTTGTGACCAAGGATACCTAGAGGAGCAAGATGAGATGGCTGGATAGGATGGTAGATAGCTAGGATTATGATGGATATAAAGAGATGACATTGGGATTGCATGAGGATAGCCTAGAGCTAGATACCAATGACAAGGGAGGATGGACAAGACAAGATCTCCAAGGAATATAGTGCCCCCAATACGAAGATAACATGTGGACGGAGGTCTTATGATGGATGTGATAGGATTGAAGCTAGGATGGAAAAAGCTGAAGGGGCTAGGGAGATGGATGATTGCTGGGATGGTTGGTTGAAGCTGCAGGAGATAAGTGGATGGTGTGAGATGGAAGATGGAGGGTGGAGGATAGGTGAATAGATTGGAAGATGGAGTTGGATGTCAAGAGATGACTAAAAGCATGAGGGTGATAGGCTAAGCTAGGGATGGTGAGATTACACATGATGCTTGTTTGCCAAGTTTTCATCATGGTACTTGTCCAAGGCACTTGAATTGCCAAGTTTTCACCAGTGGATGCTTTATTTTTCTTTTTTAACATTTTGACTTTGGACTTAGCTGGAATGATTTTGGCTTTCTTCAGCTATTTTTTGTCTTTTTTAGGATTTTTCAGTGGCTGTTGGAATGTTCAATTTTGTTGCTAGCTGTTGGTACACCGGATGTGTGATTTATGCAATAGATCAGATTAGATAGGATTGATGGTAGGAGATGGAGGGATGAAAAGGCTTGAAAGGAGCATGAGATGGGGATGCTTGCAAGAGAAACATTGGCACATGTTGGGATGGGTATGAAAAAAGCATATGGGGGTTAGATGGTAGATGCGGGCATGATGGAGGATTTGTTGAAGCGTGCTTGGGGATATAGGCACCCAAGATGGAGTTAGGAGATGGGGGACATGAGTCACTGGATGGAGGATTAGCAATGGTGGATGCCATTATGCATTGGGTTTCAACTTTTTTCTTTGGGATCCACATGGTTTTGAATTTTCTTGTCATAGGCTTTTGCATTATTTTGCATTCTTTGATTGGATTTTTTCCTTTTTGGAGTATGTCTTTTAGAATTGACATATGATTGCCTAGTATGTGGATTTTTAGCTTTATGCATTTTGAAGTTGGCATTTACATTGCTGTGGTAAGCTTTGTGAAGATGGTTAGGAGAAGCTTTGTGAGATGGAGAGGATATGGGAGAGCGTGTAAGGGGATGATGATGGATGATGTGCCTCGATATGTGCCTTTGCTGATCTTGCATAGGAATGGAGGGAATAGGATTTGAATGATGGATGATAGGGGGATGGAGGATGGTAGATTTTGGGACATAGGGACCCAAAATGGATTTAGTGGATGAAGGGGGGATATGGTAGGATTTTTTAGGTTGCAAAGATGGTGGAGGGGGGATGACATAAGATTTCTTGAAGGAGTGATGGGAGGCTAGCATGGGGGATTTGGAGATAGGCTTGGTTTGGGGGTGTGGTGTACCAACACCTTTAGATGGTGAGCCTTTGGATACATATCCAAGACCATGAAATCTGAGATTTTTTTGTGCAATAAGAGGCTTTCTAATTTCTTTCTCTTGTGGTCCTAAACCTTGACCTTGATAATTCCATCGATTGAGCATTTGAACTAGCTGGGGATACTTTTTGCTTGCAAAAAATGGTGGAAGTGCTTTATCAGATGTACTGCAATAGGGAGATACTATTCTTAATTCTTCTGCTGAGAGGAGGCCACTATGGATGAATGTAAGTGAACCAAGAGGGTATATTATAGATGGTGAAATAGCTTGGATAGGTAGTAAGATGGAAGCATGTAGTGGAGGAGATGGTAGGATAGGATCTTGATTTAGCTGATGGGATGAAAAGATATCTTGCAGTAGAGGAGGTATGGCTTGAGGTTTTGGAGATGAAGGGGATAGTGACTGCACTATGGATGGAAGACATGGTATGATGATATCTTCGCTTATGCTTTGGGGGATGTCAACATGCTTTTGGGTAGGATCTTGATAGGATTGTTTTGGAGTGGTTGGTGCGATAGGAGGTGAAGGGATGGACTCTTCAAAGGCAGCAGATGGAGAGATGGGAGATTCAGTAGTGGAGATGGGTGAGTAGAAGATGGATGCATAAGGATCATTATGGGAGATTTGGGAAATTCTTGGAGGTGATCTGCATAGGATTTGAAGGGTTTTGATAGATGGTGGGATTTTGGTGCTTGCGGGAAGTGGAAGGATTTTAAGCAATTTGATGGATGGTATGGGGATGATAGCTATGGGAGATGGAGGTGATATTATAGATGGGGAAGCTTCATTACTGACTACTTCACATGGTTGGATTAGATGACATGGCTTATCGACTGCTGGAGGTGACTTGTCTTGTATTTCCTCTAGGAGATTCCTCGGAGACTCGTGTGTCGGAGGTGGAGGTGGATTGATAGGAATAGCTAGTGTGATGGGGGTGGAAGATTGGAAGCTTGGTTGATTGGGTGATGGAGGAGAAGCTGGGATATCAGATGGCATGACTAAATAGTTTGGAAGAATGCATGGATTTTGTGGGATGCTTGGGGGAACATTTCTAAGGCTTTCAATATACCCGTCATAGTCAACAAGATTTTCAACATCATTGGAATAGGAGGTGGCAGGAGCAAGGACAATACGATCGAACACATCATGATAGGTTTGGGATTTCATGTTTTGATGATGAGTTGGATGGGGATGGGGTCTTGCATATGGATGAACACAGAAGCTCATGGTTGGATTTGGATTAAGCACAGATTTTGGATTGGCTAATGAAGGATTTCCTAGGGAGAGTCAAAGCTGTATGACAGACCTAAGGAGGATTGGCTAGAGATTTTTGGCTTTCCTGTGGATGGAAGACTTCAAGGGCATGCTGTCAAAAAGTGAGAGTTTTTCTTTCCTATGCGCTAGATTGGTGGAGATTGTGTCAACTTAAGAATACACTAATGATCCTATGGGCATGACACGAGATTGACCACTTGTGGATCCCAACCTTTAGCTCAAGGTGATGAGGGATAACAAGTGACAAAACTAGATTACCCTAGACAAATCTCTGTCAAAGGGATAACCTTGGTGAGGCTGGTGGATTGGTCGAATTGATTGGATAGAAAATTCTAGCAGAATGACAACAACTCTCTAAAGGCTTGGGTGTGATTTTGAATTGGGTTGCTAGCTGGATGGGGGGGATGATTTGGAGAGACTTTGGATTTGGGATTTTTCTAAAGCAAGGAACTAGATAGATTCAGTTGCAGCGGGGGAGCTTGGATGATTTTCTAATGAGGCAGTGACTACGCTAAGTATGCCTTGAGCTGGGAGATTTCTGCTTTTTTGGGATTTTGACCAAAGTTGGCAAACATTCATTCAAAATTTATGAACAAACAAGCAAAAAAAAGTTTGGAGCAAGCACGTCAAACATACCAACATCCTATGAAGCTTTCTACAAGGATGAAATTTGGTTTAGCTAGGGTGTCCTCGATATACGCAAGGTACGTGAGGCCCAAATCTGTAGATGAAACTAAAAAGATGTCACACAGCCGAGAGGAGCGGTAACCCACTTCTCCTCTTTCACTTCTCAAGGGTATAAAGTTCCTTGAGGCTTAGCCCGAGTGACAAAATCTTGATTCCAAGAGAGGTGTCTTTAGATTCACCTCCTGATTTTTATACTTCGTCGGAATGCTGGAGTTGAGGTCGTCCCAAGGGGTGATGAAATCCCCAAGAAGGCCTCCTAAAAAGTGTAAAACAAGACCACATACATGATCTTGGGCTTTAAAAGACACGCGTTTATTCCAATTGATGATTTAGATTTTGTAAGCTATGATTGAAGACACTTGTGATTATGGCATACAATGTTCATTCCAATTTGACAGTGTCGTTAGCATAATGGAAGTCGAGAGATCGTCAACATAAGAAATGTGAGTGTCATTGAAAATGCATCAAAACCACGCGATGTTCATTGATTGTTAGGCATTCAAGATTGAGTGTGAGTTTGCTTTAAGCCTAAAACAAAGATATGTGAAACTCGATTTGTCAAGCGCGCGCTCGGAGGCCCTCCGCGTCAAGAGTTTGTTCAATTTTAATGTCAAAATAAAGTGTTAGCGAGCCTAATGTGCATTCAAGAAATTTTCTAACTTAGAAAAACCACTAAAGACCCAAGTGAGTTGAGTTTGATCTTTGTGGAGCACTTAACACACTCTTAGGTAGACCCATCCCCATAGATGGCGCTGAGATTGCAACCAATGGTTAAATTGATGGGTAATTAACAAGGGTGAGTCCAACTACAAACTTACTCAAAGCGTCTTTATTAGTTTTTATAACTTAGAAGATTTCAAAAATGTGGATTCTTTTTATGCTCCAAAAGATGATTATTTGATCTATGGCATTCAAGATTGGATTTGTTGTTTTAATCATGCATTCATAAAAAAAAAAAACTTGATTTTAATCCATGGCACTCAAGAGTGATTCAAAGACAAGTGATTAAACATTCAAGTTTTTTCATTTGAGCATTTAAGATTGAGATTTTGTGTGTTGTTTTAAGAACTTTGAAGTGCTTTGTTTTAACCTTAGATCATTCAAGATTGTTTTGGACTCAAAAGTGAAAATGACTCTTTGGAATTTGGTTTTCATTCAAGATTTTGTGTTCTAGTTTGCAAGTTTTAAGCCCAAAAATGATATTCCTAGGTTGTTTTGATGCATGAAAAACCTAAGAAACATTCAAGATTTTGCAACAAGACATTTGTTTGGAACAAATAACAAAGCTTTTAGGACAATTTTTGGCAACCATTTAGGACTCTTAGTTTTCATGAGATTTTTAAAAGAACTTTAAAATATTTGCAAATGAGGTTCATTTTATCCTTGATTGATGCTTTGAGTTTGATTTAGATTTTAGTGTGCACTTAGTGTTGATTTTGAACCTTTTGAAATGGAAACTTGAAGTTCTTTTTAAATTTCCAAAAATGAAGTGTTCCTAACTTTGCATGAATTCATCTAAAACCTTGATGTTGCAAGGATGCAAATGATTGAATTGGTTTAGTTTCACTTGTTAAAAGGCTTTTTTTTTTGTTGCAAATTTTTAGTTTTTAATGGATTTAAGTATGATTTAGGGGTTCATTTTAAGCACTAAAAAGAAGTGTGTATGATTTTACTTCCTTAAAAAAAAATGTCCAAGATCTCCCACAAGAAGAAGAAGAAGAGATAGATGGAATAAGAAGAATATAGACAAGAAGAGGAAGAAGAATTCCAAGTGCTTTGTCCACCTATAAGCTTGAAAAATCTGCAAACACTATGAGATAGACTATGAGTTCCTTTGTCTTCTTCATGCTCATGTGGACCTACAAAACCAATTTATACAATCCTACCAATCACAAAAACAAGCAAAATTAGTCAAAATTAGCAAATGACATACAAAACTTGACTAAAAAAGCTAATGAAGATGACCCATGCGGGGTCCCACTGGGCATGCCAAAATGTATATGAGCAATGTTAGTATGCTAATAGAAACCAAATTTAAATAAAGCTTCTACAAACTAAACAAAATTAATAAAATTCAAGATCGACTAAGATGAACTCTCAATTGACAATATGAGCCATTAATGGACTCTCTCAATGAGAAGCTCTCTTGTTGAGTGGCTTTGTCTAAATAGATAGGATGTATGCTCAAGCTTATGCTTCAAAAAGGGCTTCAAATGGAGTTGGAATTTGGGTGTGGGTGTATGGTTTTGATGTAATATGGCTTCTTAAAATGGCATTATGACTTTACTTCATGAATTGTGTTATTTTGCAAAGGGGAAGGATCCAATTTATAGGCAAGAGGCTTGAGGGATTGAGGGCTAAGATGCACGGATGGGAAAAAGCTCATGGAGGGCTCAGATTGCATGAGAGGAGAGCACATGGATTGTACTTCCTTACAACCAATCAAGGAGTGACACATGTCACATAGTGAGAGGATGGAGGAAAGGGGAAGGATGAGTCAACAAAGGAGGCTCAAGGGATAAAATCTTCATAAAGACCCTCATAATGGCTTGTAAGAGCAATAAAAGGGCTTGGAAGAGTCATTTATGGCCTAGTGGGCTTCATAAAGTTTTATGGTTGAGATATTTTGAGGGGGACGAGAGAAATTTTGACTTGGACTTGATTAGGAAGGTTTTAAGCTTGCTTAGGATTGTGCAAATTATTAGAGGATGGATTAGGATGGTTTAGGATTAGCTTAGGGATAGGCAAGTGGATGGTATTTAATGAGGGTGGGTGAAGGAGGAGATATTTGTTAACTTTGGCTTGGGTTAGGAAGTCTTAACCCATTTTTAGGGAATCTGACAAGGTTAGGAGGGGATTAGGATTAGGTTTAAAGACATCTTCTAGAAGAGTCTAGACTTTGGATGAGGATTAAGACTTTCTAGAATAGTCTAGAATTTTCTAGGATGAGGATGAAGACTTTCTAGAAGAGTCTAGAACTTCTTAGGATGAGGATAAATTAGATTTTTAGGAAATAAATAAAGTTTTATTTATTTCAAGGGTTTGGGTTGAGGAGATATTTATTAAAACTTTTTAAATAAACATTAGGATTAATATTTAATCTTAATTAAATATTTTGAGTTGGGATTAGGGGTAGGAAATGATGGGATTAGCCTTTAATCAAAACTAAAGAAGGATTAGAAAATTTTGGAAGAGGTTAGTGGTCTTAAGGAAATTGGCCAAGTTTTGGGAAAAAAATAATTTTTTTTTTAATTTTGAGTTTTTTGGTCAATTTATTAATTAAATAATTAATAAATAAGGAAATAATGTTTAAATAAGATTTAAACATTTTTGGGAGGGATTTCTTAATTAAATATTTTTAATTAAGATAAATGGATTTAATGGCATAAAAATAAATAAATAAATTAATTAATTAATACATGATGATGTCATCAAGAATTTTTCAGAAAATAAAAATACTTTATTTTCTAGAGGTTTTTAGGTGTCTACACTTATGACTGAAAAAGGTGCTATTAAGTTTGTGATACTTCATTTCAGAGGATGAACTCACAAGTGGTGGCACTATGGCTGAAATTCCTTAGGGCTCAAAAAGAGTACCACCTATAATGAATTTACACAAAAAATTGATGAATAGATTTTATCAAAAAGACTTGGAATGGTACTTCCAAGTATTAACTCATCTTAGGCAATTAGGGATAGCAAAAGAATTCACTAGTCAATTCCAAGACCTATCTATAATGGTTCCAAACCTATCTCAGAGTCAACTAACTCATTTATTTATAGAAGGACTTAAAGATACCATTAAAGCTTATGTAAAACCCCTTGAACCCCAAAGCTTAGAAGAAGCCATTCAAAAGGAAAAACAGATAAAACCTAATTGGCCCAAGAATCCAAAAACATCTTTCAAAAATAAGGACTCAAGAAAGGACAATCAGGAAAAGAAATGTCGGTTGTGCCATGAACCATGGGAGGTGGGTCATCGGTGTCCAAAGAGAGATGATCTATTAAAGAAGGGATTATGTTTCAAATATAAAGAACCTTGGGAGCATAATCATCGATGTAAAACATTACAACTAAATAAAATAACATTTGATGAAAAAAACCCCAACAAAAAGACAAGATTTGATGAGCAAAACTGTGCGATATTGGCATTTATCACTCAAGAAGATGGAGACAACCCCTTTCAAATCAAGAGTTCACCCTAAAAGACCTTGATTAGAAGAATTTATATTGCTTGAGGACAAGCAAATTTAAGAAGGGTGGACTATCATAAGCTCAAATCAATGTATAAACATTTTTTTATTAAAAACATATATAATGCCTTATTCTAAGAAACATTTCAATTATAATGATAAGTAATCTCATTTCAATACATAGATAAGTCTAATGTAAGCTAAATATACTTGTAGTATTCAAATAAATAATATTATAATTAATTCTAATAATATCTCTAAACTAAACATGTATAAATGGTAATAATAATATAATATTACCTCTTATAGACATCCATATTAGTTATAATGTTAAATAATAATATACTGATTACATGTTATAAATAATAAAATGCTTAAATAGTAAGGCATGGATTGAATAGTCACGACCCGAAATGGACATTTAAATAAGGGGAGGTACGAAGAGAATAAAGGGTGGAGGCGGACAAATGGAGATCTATGGGGATAAACGCTACGGACAAGATTTGGTACGAGAAAATGACACGAGCATCGCCAAGTGGAAAGTGGAAAGTGTAACAAGGTTGAAGGATAACAAGTCAAGGAAACCACACCAAATCATGGGGCTACACCCATACCCAGATCGTTGACAAAGATGTCATACAGAGACACTAAATAAGTGGTGGACACCATTTAGAATTTACGTCTGCCCGATTACGAAGAGGTTGAAAGTCGGTTATCATAGTTGGAAAAGCTTAGCGTTAGTGCCATCGACACCATCGTATCTAAGGAGGAAGATTAGTGGGCCCAGTTCCATTAAGGTAAGTTAGTATTAGGTTCCTTAGTAACATTATTATTAATTGAATGTATATGTTATGTAGTAATAGGCGCCCTTTGATAATATTAAAGGAATATACGTGTAATGAGATATCAAATATTTTGTGATTACATCTTTTAAATGATTATTTATAAAATTAATTGTAATGGAATAAAGGAATAAGAAAATATTATTATTAAGCATAAGATCCAAGTTTAACTTGGTGGAGGACATGTGTTATGAATGTCGAGATATGATCCAAGTAAGCTTCGTGGAGGGCATTCATTTTAAATGTCAAAATTTATCCAAGCATAGCTTGGTGGAGGATATTCATTATGAATGTCATGATATGATCCAAGTACAGTTGGTGGAGAATGATCCAAGTATAACTTGGTGAAGGGCATTCATTATGACTGTCATAAAATGATCGAAGTATAACATGGTGGAGAGCATTTATTATGGATATTAATTTTAATATTTAATGTGAACTTACCAATTTTTTATAGCTATTATGTGTCCCATACTAATCCTAATAGTGGGGACATTATAGATTAGAATATGTGAACACCAAGGAGCATATAACATATATATTTACTAAGGCTTTACCTAAGGACACATTTATGTATCTAAGAGGTAAACTAGTGGTTATTCCCCTATCTGATGCTCACTAAAGAAAAAGACAATGAGGCATCAACCAAGATCCATTGAAGATCTAACAAGTTAATGTAGATTATCACACTTTAGGTGTGAAATGTAGAGCATATTGGATTTGAATAAGTACAAAGCTACATAGTAACTTCAAATTTTATATCCTTTGGAATTTGATGTCAAAGAGGGAGAGTCCAATGTTTACAAAGAAGAGTGAGGGAGAGCTTAGTGTCAAAGCAAAAGAGGGAGAGTTTTGTATCTCAGAAGGAAGATATAAATAGATGATGGAATGTACAATAAAGAGGGAGAGAAGGACAACAGTCCATTGTAGAGTTTTGATTCATTCAAAAGGATGGGCTTCAAGCTGGCTCAACTATGATGTTGGCAAGAATGTTAGACACATTATTAGCTTCTCTATAAATATAGGTAATAAACAATAGGCCCATTTTATTTACAATAGATTTACACTCTATCATGATGTTAGAAATAGTCCACGATTCCTTAACCCTTTCCTGCAAACAATTAAGAATATTCATGGAAGCCCCCTCGATCAAGAACCATTTGAAGTTATAATTCATTGCTAGCCTTAACCCATGGAAAAGTCCCATTGCTTTCACTAAATGATTAGTTTGACACCCCAGGGGAATCACAATGGCCTTAGTCATATTTCTATTCTCATTTCGAATAATTGCCAAATAGCCAACAACAACAAGATTCCCCTTCCCTACCTCATTGAAGTTCAATTTGCTCCAACCATTTGGCAGATAGTCCCACCTCCTATTTTCCCCTTTCTCTTTACAACTATATTTTGGGATCTTAGATATATCTAAAATAATCCCCTTTTCAAAATCCACCTTATCTTTAAGGATGCTATGGTAATTTTCAACCACATTATGTTTGATTCTTTCATCCAACACTTCTAGAATTTGAAAGACTTCCCTGAACACCCTATTGTTTAGTTCTTTTTCGAGGCTCCACAAAACATGGGGAGCAAGAAGAAGCCATATTCATTTTTCCACAAGCAGAATACAACTTCTCCAACTAGTCCAAGGCTCAGACACTTTACTAGGTAAGATCCATAGTAGATTTCAACATTGGAAAGACACATCCAAGTATCCCAAGAATAAAGACACTAGAAAAAAAAATGTCATCACCCATCTCAAGAGCTCCTTCACAAAGAAAAAACCTATTAGTAAAAGACATACCTCTTTTCATTAGATTATCGATCATGAAGATTTTGTTCTAAAGCATGAGCCATTGGAAAATGTTGATTTTAATAAAGAGATGATAGTTCCACACCTTGGCCCACATCGAAGGGGGGATGATTGGAGTTCACAAGCACACTAGAGTCATTAGTTTTGGAGTCATGGACTACATCAACCTGGTTGTAGGATGTCCTTCCATATTGAACTAGTCCTCTAGTCTAAGATTTCAAGGAGACTTATAAATTTTTTTCCATTCAATGTTCCATTCCAAGATCCATGAACTAAAGTTTAGAAATGATTATGATCTAAATGTTATTGAGTGAAAACACATCTTCCTCTATGGAATTCAAGGTGATTCTTTTATATTTCATTTTGTTTATATCTTTGCCCTAGAATTATATCTTAATTGGGCTTATTGTATTCACATAGCATCTGTATTTGCATTTCCTAAGCAATTAGTTCAATTTCACATTCACATTATCCTTTTAAGGGCCTTAGAGAGTGTATTTCTTTGTATTTCATTCCTCTTTACAACCTGGATTTAGTATTGGCACCGTTCTTCCTTTGGGTCCTAGCTAATGTAATTCAAATCATAAGTGGAATCATACTTAGAAATTCCCCTCTTTCTCTCATATATACATATTTGATTGGATCTGTGCCTCGTAATGTGGAGGCCTACATCCTATTAAAGTGCTTCCCTTTTATAGCTGAACAAAGCTACTATGCAACAATAAAGGAAATGTAATTAGGTATTTTCAATTAATTGACTATAGATTCATACTCATATCTTGTATGTACCAATGAAATTTTATTACATTCTTTATTCTATAGGGTGTGGCTACTAGTGATGACTCTAGGCACATTTTTCATCTCAGACACTCTAGCATTTTCATTCATAGTGAGAGCCCCATTGTATCTATGTTTATCATTTATTTTTTATTCTCCTATTTTCATAATTTTTTACAAAAAAAATTCCATGATAGTAAGAACTATGCTTTTGACTATCGTAGGAAACACCTAGTGTCTAAGAGGCTAGATGCAAGAGTCATGTATCTTTTCTAATGTAGGTGATGCATGTAGAGGAGGGATCAACACAGGTAAGTTTAACTTTAAATTCTTGATTATGTCATAAATTTAGTATGTTATCAATTATTATGTTATCATTGACATTGTAGATCCATCTCACAACCATACAAACATATGCAGGCTAGAGCCAATAGGGTTCATGCATTGTCAAGGACATATGTGAGGACCTTGACTGCCATAGGAGGTTAAAGAGAGAAGTACATAGTGAGAGTTTGAAAATATAAATATTCATCAAAAACTTAATCATTATGCATTTTAGTAAACTAATGTCAGATATGTACAATTATATAAATTTAGTATTCAAACTTTTGGTTTTCATTTTTTGTTCATGCAGGAGCATTTGATCTGAATAGTACATCAAAGAGGCTATAGTTTGATGAGCCATTGGCAGCATAGGATAGTAATTTTTTTAAAGAGATGCATCATAAGACATTTTGAGATGGCATATGCAAAATTGTGTACATAAACTTTTGTACTATAGACATATTTTGATGACATGATTGGCCACATTTTGTATAAGGATATATATGTATTTTGATATACATTTGCATCATTTCTCTATGGATATATGTATTTTTATATATACTTTATCCATTTATTTGTACATGGATATACATTTTAATATATTGTAGTATTGTTCAATTTATTGTACATGTGTATTTTTCATGTTTATGTAATATCATTCATTTTTATTATGTTTAGAATATTCAATTCAAATTTACTAATTTATGAACAATATTTTATCAACCTTTAGTATCAAAATTTTATCCTATGTTTAATTTGAAATGATGCAAAGAATAGTGTGCTAGAATGAAATTTCAAGTTTGATAGTAAGAAACATAGGAAATTGCACTAATTTGGGCCTATTCCTAATGGATTTCTTAATGCTTGTAGTAGAAGAAGTTTCTCTCCCAGACTTAGAATTTTTCCTTTCCAGCTTGCTAATTTTCTTTGGAATTTCTCAATAATGTTTTTCCTCTATAGTTATTTTGAATATGGTTTATAATAAAAAATTAGTATGTTCTTCTAGCCCAAAATTAAAATCACCAAATCAATTCTTCCAAAAACAAATATGTAAAATTTCAAGCTCTTATTGAGAAACTTTTAATGCTCTTGTTAACAATGCATTTGATTTAAGAAAACTAGAATTAGTGTGGAAATTGGGAGATTCAACTATGTATGTCGTTTGTGTTATATAAGTTTTCCTTTTATAGAATTTTTCAATGGCACTAACTTTGGGCGATAAATTTCTAATTTTGCAATATACAAGATAAGACACAAAATGACAGGTACTTGAACTTATTTAATAGATCTCACATTTTTTTCTTTTATTCATTCTTTATATTTTATTAGTAAATTTTCAACCTAATGAATTATGGTTGAAGCATAGATTAATACATTTAGTTAGGATTTTACCATGAAACAAATTGCAATGTTTTTTAAAGCTAAGTTTGGGATTGAAACATTTGAGAGGAACTCATTACATTGGAAAATAATTTTTTAGTAGAAGTTGATACTTTGAATAACTTAGCTATTAGCCAATTTTGGTTGAGAAATAAATGATTATGCCACTAGAGGAATGAATTGACAAGTCCCTTCTATGTTTATTTTTTACAATTTGATACTATATTATATTTTATATTTTATATTTTATATGAACATAATAAATATATATTCATCATTAATTTTTATTTAGTTTTAAATGTAGCTTAACTATTTATTAAAATCACAAGTATTTAATTAATATTCTTATCTATTATCATCTCTTGTTATCCATTTGATATGACTCTCCAAAGTACATCAACATGATATACAAGAATGCAACTACTATTAAATCCAAATTTCAATGAAAAAAAGTAATAGTGGACAATTACACACTGTCTAAAATTTAAGAAGTTATGCATAACTTTCTATTTCATATTGTCATAATTTCAATCAATTACACACAATTTTCCTTCTTATTTGATAAATTTATCATTTACTATTGTGAGTAATTTTAATTCATAAATTCTATTCTAGTTAATTTGTGTTGTGAATGATTTTAATTCATAAATTCCTTTCTATTTGATTAAAACGATGGGCTTATATGTGGGAGCTTTGCTCCTGGATTTTACAATTTTTCGCCAAAAAATTGTTAGCCCTAGTTGTAAAATAGTTTTTTCGGTTATTTTGAACTACTTTCTAATCATTTTAAATTTTTTTCTAATTTTCTTATATTTTCTTGAAATTTCTTTTTAATTCATTTCATTTTGACTAATTAGTTATATGATTTTTTTCTATGTCAAATATTTTACATGTCTTTGATGGCCTTAAAAAAACTATAGATTAAATTTTTCAAAAGAAGTCAACAAATGAGAAAGCTCATGATGGTGGAGCTACTCATGATGAAGAGAATAGATTTCTAAAGATGAAGAAATTTTTGCCACAATCTAAGCTGACAACAAATTGATTGGAGGGCTTGTCTTCAAAGAAAAGGTTGAAGTTATTTTTGTGTGGTTGATGCTTACCCAACTAGTGATTTCATTCCTTTTCTTGATTGGCTTGACTTACAAGGGTTTTTTCCACCTCATTCTCAAAGATAGAGGGATTGCAATGAGATAGTTCCACTACACATGGTTGCTTTATTGATTCTCACATTAGATTTTATTGCTTTAAAATTCATCAACATAGACTTTTTAAGCTATGAGTTATTATTTCAAATGCCATTTGAAAACATATTCTCAATACTAAATTTTTTTGAGTAAAGATGAATAAAAAATTACATTGAATTTTGATGGCTATCTCCCTACCCCTATCCTTTTTTATTTGCATGGTTCTTTTGAGATATTCTATTAAACAATGAGTAATAGAAGTTTTTTGATTTTTGTTAAAAAATTAATGCTCTATTTTTCTATGGATGAAAAAAAACCTTGTTTTTATGAATGTATGAGAGAAAGGTAACTATATTACACAGTGGTGGAGGGATTTAGTGGAAGGCATGACTATGTTCTGGATTGCTAGAAAATTTGATAGAATCCAAAAAGAGGTGAGAGAATGGAGTAAATCCTCTTTTGGAAGTCTATCCAAGGAAAAGAAGGCTACTAAAAAACAAGCCAAAAAATCTCCAAAATCAACTTGTGCAAAGTGATACACTTGAGCACCAGTAGGAGGAGAGGGAGTGTAAAGACAAAGGAAAACCATCATGAGTAGGGAGGAAGTCTTCTAGAAATAGAGATCCATGGTACAATGGTTGGAGGAGGGAGACAAAAACATGGTGTTCTTCCATAGATTGGCCTTGACAAGGAAGAAGATAAATAATATCAACATGTTATTGGATGATAATGATCAAGAAATTGTTGAAGTGGAATGGATAGAAGACAAAGTCAACTCCTAATTCTAGGAAATGTACAACCATTTCACTACCTAGTGTAATGTCCCATTTTTATTTATTAATTATTTTTGGGATGAATTAATTATAAAGTTATCAATTAAAAAATATATATATATATATATATATATATATATTATAAGATAACTTTATAAATTAAATAAAGAAAAGCTTCTAGAGGTTGCTAGAAAAAGTAGAGAAAAATTAAAAAGGGAGGCCAACCTATCAAGGAAAAAAGAATAAATAGGTATTGAAGGCTTGTTGTCTATCATCGAGATTTATTATTGATTTTTTCTTATATGTGTTGTGGAGCCTAGGGTTTCTGCAAATAGTCACAATTGGCCATTGAGAACGAAAACTCTCAATTGGTACGCAATTTTGAGGGTGTGAGAGATCACCTGAATTATTGCAGCTGGGGGAAGGATATTTCAGTCCTTTCATTTGTGCTTAATTGCTGATTTGGAGTTTCCAGTGGAGTTGCACTTTCACCATATCATCTACAGCATTCAGTCTCCACCATTTGATCAATCCAGGTTCTTTATTTCAATCTGTAGTTGCAACAAGTTCTCAATTGTATACAGCCAGTTAGGGTTTCTTTGCAATGTGCTATGTCATAATGTTTTGGTGCTGAAATTTTCCATATCATTTGTAAAAACATTTGATTTTCATTGAATGAATACATTGGCACTGCTATTTCTTTAATTTCAGCATTATATTTTAGCAGTGTGTTAAAATCTAGAGTTTGTTTAGTGGCCTATTGGTACGGGTCATTACAGTGGTATCAGAGTGGTTTCCTACCAGCCTAATAGGGTTACCCAGCCACCATTTAATTTAGTTTACAAAGGAACCAGCATATTTAAGAATATTGCTAAGAGACATTCTCCAAGGCCATCTAGAAGTGTGTGAGATGATGAGACTTTACAGCAATAGGAGAGGCTTCTACAGTCAATAGAGGCGAGTACATAGGCAATGATGCTTATGATGCAACATTTGATTGGGGAAAATAGGAGAAATAATCATGATCAGGATGATAGAAGCATGGCAGGATCACAACATAGGCCATGGTCTGGAACAGCTGATAGACCCACACATCCTACATTTAGAGAAGAAACTCCAGCATGCACACCTGATGCTATGGTAACTGATATTTTAGATGAACTTTGACAAGCAAGGAATGAGTGGAATTCATTACCAGAATATGTACAGGATGGATGGACATTTGATAGGTACTTGAACTATAGAGCTTCCAGGCAAAAGCAAGTAGATAAAAATAGTGAGTTGCAACAGGACACCAACAAGTTGGTATTACCCACATTTGATGGCAATGGAAAAATGACTGCTCATGCTTGCATTCATAAGGTGGATACTTTCCTATCTTTGAAGACTATGACAGAAATTGAAGCACTCAAGTATGCCACTTTACACTTAGATGGGGCAGCACATGATTAGTGGACACATGGCATGATAACATTGCAACACAATCAGGTAACCACTTATCAAGAGTTTGTGGATAGATTGATAGAAAGGTTTGATAAAAAAAATCTTGAAGTTTATTTCCAGGAGTTAGCCCAATTGAGACAGTCAGGAGGCTTAGAAAAATTTATCAATGACTTCCAAAAGCTAGCAGTGACGGTGCCTGACATTTCAGAAAGGAGGCTAGTCATTTTATTCACAAAGGGATTAACTGAACCACTCAAGGGGTGGGTAAAGGCCTTTGATCCTCCTACATTATAGGAAGCCATGAAGAAAGCCCGTAGTATGGAACTTGCAGCTCCAGCAAACCGATTTAGTTCAAAGAGTTCTTCATCATTTAGAGATAACAAAGGGGAATTCAGCAAGGGTAAAGAGAAGGTTAGTGACTCAAAAGACAAGCTAGCTGCACCTTGTGATAAGGAAACATTTAACGACCTGTGTAGGAAGAAGCTATGCTTCTTTTGCAAAGGTCCCTATGAGTTTGGTCATGATTTTCCTATGAAGCCTAAGGGGAAAGCTAACCAGGTGATGTGGGCTTATTATGAAGGTTCAAATTCAGACATCTCAGAGCACCCTGATGAGGTAGAGGGTGAACAAGAGGTAAATAGTGCTGATAAAAAAGAGGCTCTAGAGATACATTTACAGGAGGCACGTCTGTCTTGTATTCAAAGAGAGGGATCTTTCAAATTTCGAGGAGTCTTGGTAGGAAAAAAACTTATTACTCTATTGGATACAGGTGCCATGCATAATTTCATTGGTGCACAATTTGTGGAGAGGCGTGGACTCATTACTAAGGAGTCCAAGGGACTAAGAGTTAAGGTAGCTGATGGATATACTCTTCGTTGTGATAGGATGGTGCGAGATCTACCTTTGTGCCTAAACAACTATGAGTTTAAGGAAAACTATCATGTGGTCAACATGGGTGACATGGACATAGTACTTGGGATGCAATGGTTACATTCTTTGAAGGAGGTTACCATGAGATTGGAGGATATGGAGATACGATTCGTGGTGGATGGCACGACTCATGTGCTGAAGGCTATCTGTAATGGTGATGTTAGGACTATCTCATTTAGGCAATTAAAGAGATTAGCCAGGCATAATAATATAGAGTGGGAAGCAATATGTGCCTTGATGCCTACCCAGGGGAAGCAACATAAGACTGAATATCATCCAGACATTCAAAAATTGAGAATCAAGTATGGGAAGGTATTTAGTGAGATTCCACCAGGTAGGCCACCAGACAGAGGTATTGAGTACATTATCGAGTTGGAGGAAGGTGCTAAGCCTGTCATGATTACACCATACCGGCACCCAAAATGACTCAAAGATGAGATCAAGAGGACCATCAATGAGTTGCTAGAAATGGTACACATCAGACCAAGTAAGTTACCTTTTGCATCTTCTATTGTTTTGGTAAAAAAGAAGGATGGAACTCTACGAATGTGTATTGATTATAGGGTGTTGAATAAAAAAACTATAAAGAACAACTATCCCATCCCACGCATCGATGAGCTAATAGATGAATTGCATGGGGCTTGTTATTTCACAAAAATTGATTTGAGATCAGGCTATCACCAGATCAGAGTTCGAGAGCAGGATATTGAAAAAACTTCTTTTAGATGTCATTACGGTCATTTTGAGTTTTTAGTCATGCCTTTTGGTTTGACTAATGCACCTGCCACTTTTTAGTCCACTATGAACAAGGTCTTCAACCATCAGTTGAGGAAATTTGTGCTAGTGTTCTTTGATGATATTTTGATCTATAGCAGGACATGGCAGGAATATTTAGAGCACTTGGAGATAGTATAAGAATTTTACAGAGCGAGTCCTTGTATGCTAAGGAGTCTAAATGTAATTTGGGGATGATAGAATTGTTGTATCTTGGACACATCATTAGTGCAGAAGGAGTGTGAATGGATCTTGAAAAGATTCGTGCTATTGTTGATTGGCCACCACTAGAGAACCTTACACAGTTAAGAGGGTTCCTTGGTCTATGTGGATTCTATCGCAGGTTTGTTAGTGGCTACTCATGACATGCAGCCCCCATGATAGACTTGTTGAAGAAAGGGGCATTTGTGTGGACTCGGGATGCACAAGAGTGTTTTATGCAATTCAAGGAAATAATGACTACATGCCCAGTATTAGCATTGCCTAATTTCATGAAGCCATTTGAGCTTCAATATGATGCTTCTGGAGAGGGAGTTGGTGTTGTACTCATGTAGGATAAGCATCCTATAGCTTATGAGAGTAGGAAACTTAGAGGGGCCGAGAGATCATTCAGCATATATGATAAGGAGATGCTGGCCATCATGCATGCCTTGGCCAAATTCAGACAGTATCTTGTGGGAAAAAAATTTTGTATTAAAACTGATCATAATAGTTTGAAGCACTTTTTGGGATAGGGGGACCTGAATGATCGTCAGCAAAAGTGGGTGAGTAAGTTGCAGGCATATGATTTTGATATCACATATGTTAAGGGGACACAAAATATTGTAGCAGATGCTTTATCTTGTAGGCCACACCTCACTTCTATGATTCAGATATCAAAGGATTGGCAACACTTGATTGTAGGAGAATATGCCAAAGACACGTGGGCCTCTTCTATAGTGGAGGGGACAAAAATCGACACTAGATACACTCCCATAGATGATTTGATCACTTACAAGAACATGATTTACTTAATCCCAAGATCGAAAGTGAAGCAGTTGATTTTGAGAGCATTCCATAATTCACCTATAGCAGGCCATCCTGGGTATTTCAAGACTTATAGGTTAGTATGGGAATGATTCACTTGGAAGGGACTTAAGGCTGATGTTTTGTAGTATGTGCATGAGTTTCATGTTTGCCAGTAGAACAAAAAAGAGCACATTTATCCGGCAGGGCTCCTACAGTTACTTCTTATTCTTGACAGGAAGTGGGAGTGCATCTCTATGGATTTTATTATGGGCTTTCCTAGGGCCCAAGGGCACAATTGTATCTATGTGACTAGTGGTGGATAAGTTGACAAAATATGCTCACTTCTTCCCTATCGCTACTACATACTTAGCAACTTAGGTGGCAGAGGTCTTCTTCAAGGAAATTTTTAGATTACACGGGTTACCTCGGAGCATTGTGAGTGATAGGGATAGCCACTTCATGAGTCACTTTTGGCAAGAGATATTTCGGTTGTCTAGCACTGAGCTTACACCTAGTACCAGTTATCACCCACAGACTGATGGTCAAACAGAGATTGTAAACAAATGGGTGGAAGGGTATTTGAAGAATTATGCGATAGATCAACAACAAGCTTGGGTCAAATGGATATATCTTTGTGAGTATTCTTACAATACTACATATCATATGACTATACAAATAATACCCTTCATGGTACTTTACGGTTATGAGGCACCTAGTTTCTTAGATTTGTTGTTGGGAGACAGTCGAGTACCCCGTGCAGGTGAGCTATAATAGGAAAGTAAGGATATAGTTGCTACTCTCAAAAACAACATTGCTAGAGCTCAGAACCAACAAAATAGTATGCAGACAAGAAGATGAATGAGCATAGTTTTGAGGTAAATTATATGGTTTACCTCATGTTGCAGCCATATAAGCAGTCCACTCTCAAGAAGAGTGATATAGAGAAACTCAAGCCACACTATTTTGGACCATTCAAGATCATCAAATGAGTTAGTGAGGTGGCTTATGAGTTGGAGCTTCCCACAGATAGTCAAGTGCATAATGTGTTTCATGTATCACACCTCAAAAAGGCATTGGGTCAGAATGTGATGCCTTCTGCAGTATTATCTCCCTTGAATGGTGAAGGAAAATTGATCTTAGTGCCAGAATTCATTTTGGATAGTAGAGAGGAGGAGCTTCACAGGAGAGTAATCAAAGAGTATCTAGTTAAGTGGAAAGATTTTCCTATCGAAGATGCTACTTGGGAGGGAGAAGTTATTTTGCAACATCCAACATTAAGATTGCTTGAGGCCGAGAAATTTTAGGAGGGGCGGACCTGTAATGTCCCAATTTTTTTTATTTATTGTTTTTGGGAGGAATTAATTATAAAGTTATCAATTAAAAATATATATATATTATAAGGTAACTTTATAAATTAAATAAAGAAAAGCTTCTAGAGGTTGTTGGAAGAAGCAGAGAAAAATTAAAAAGGGAGGCCGACCTATTAAGGAAAAAAGAATAAATAGGCATTGAAGGCTCATTGTCTATCATCGATATTTATTATTGATTTTTGCTTATGTGTGTTGTGGAGCCTAGGGTTTCTGCAAATAGTCACAATTGGCCATTGAGAATGAAAACTCTCAATTGGTACACAATTTTGAGGGTGTGAGAGATCACCTGAATTATTGCAGCTAGGGGAAGGATATTTCAGTCCTTTCATTTGTGCTTAATTGCTGATTTGGAGTTTCTAGTGGAGTTTCACTTTCATCATATCATCTACAGCATTCAGTCTCCACCATTTGATCAATCGAGGTTCTTTATTTCAATTTGTAGTTGCAACAAGTTCTCAATTGTATACAACCAGTTAGGGTTTCTTTGTAATGTGCTATGTCATAATGTTTTGGTGCTGAAATTTTCCATATCATTTGTAAAAACATTTGATTTTCATTGAATGAATACATTGGCACTGCTATTTCTTTAATTTCAGCAATATATTTTAGCAGTGTGTTAAAATCTAGAGTTTGTTTAGTGGCCTATTGGTACGGGTCATTACAACTAGGCTGACAATATTTTACAAAATGATATACTAAGGTCATTTCAACTAGTGATTAATAACCAAATGAATGAGTAGATGATGAGTAAGGTCAAGGATGAGGAAATCAGAATGGCTACTTTTAGTATGGATCAGTGTAAAGCCCCCAAGCCTGATGACTTCCCTCATGTCTTCTTCTAGAAATTTTGGGACATCATAAAATATGATGTCATCCATGCTACTAGAGACTTTTTAAGAATGAGAAAGTTGTTGAAGGACCTAAACAAGATCTTCATTGTTATCATTCCTAAGACTGAGGACCCTCAAAGACTGGGAGATTTTAGACTTGTCATCCTTTGTAACACTATTTATAAGGTTATGGTGAATCACATCAAGCCCCTCCTAGACAAATTCATTTGCCCATACTAGAATGGCTTTGTGCTAGGGAGGAAAATTCTCGACATAGTTATAACTACCCATGAACTGATTGATTCAATGGAAAAGTCTAAGATCCCAAGTATGACCCTTAAACTAGACATTTCCAAAGCTTGTGATAGGGTCAAGCATAATTTCCTTATTTCTATACTTGCCAAACATGGTTTCAATGAGAAGGTTAATAGAATTATTAAAAAAATGTTTAGCTCTATTAATTTCTTGGTGCTTCTTAATGGAACCCCTGGCAACTTATTTTCTTCCTCCTAGGGATTGCGTCAAGGTGACCCCCTATCTCCTTACCTTTTTATTATTATGGCATAAATTTTAAGTAGAAATTTGGTTTCTTTAACTAAGTTAGGCAGAATTAAGGGTAGTAAACATACTTCCCAATGCCCCTCACAAGTTATCCAATAGTTTGTGGATGACACTTTCTTATTCGGCATCTCATCTATACATGAAGCTAGAGAATGGAAGGACATTCTAAACTAGTATGCATTGATCTCTAGTTAATGCATTAAATATCAGAAAAGAAAAGATTATTTCTTCAACACAATTTCTTGTTTGATAGAAAAGGTGACAAATATTCTTGGTTTCCAAGAGGTGTCCCTCCCAAACACTTATCTTTTCCTACCACTTACCATAAAGGAAGTCACTAACCAATATTGGAATAGTCTGGTTGAATGCTTTCAACAAAATCTAGTAGATTAGAACGGAAATATTTTTAGTAATGTTGGAGAACTCCAGCTTCTTTTTTCCTCTCTACAACGTATCTTGATGTATATCCTCTCCATCTTCAAAATTCTTGGTAGATTTAGAGAAATTCTTCAAAAAATCCAGCAAAAATTTTTATGGTTCAGTACTATTCAGAGAAGACCAAAATGAGCTTGGCGAGATAGGAGAAAGTTTGTCATCCAAAAGCTCTTGGAGGCTTGAACTTAAGAAGAATTGACCACTTGAATAGGGATTTCTTAACAAAAATTGGTTGAAATTTTGTAAAATCTCAAGGTAGTTGGTGTAACATAATATTGGCTAAATATCTCAGAGGTTTGTCTTATCACCAATTGCCTTGGACACAAACTCTCCACCAAGGTTCCAAGATCTAGAACAATGTTGTTAATACTTGAAAGATCCTAGGAAATGGGTGTCACTAGATTATAGGGAATGGTAATTCTATTGACTCCTGGGAGGACCAATGTATTCATGATAACCCCCTCATACAAACTAAGTTCTTATCTTTGCAAGAGGGATGCACTAGATTGTATGACCCCTAGACCCAAAAATTTATCACCCTTGACAGATAATGGATTACCTTCCATAACCTTGAGCCCAGGGAGTTGTGCCTTCTCATGAGCTTCGAGACCTCCTATGCAACTACATGATTCCTTTCACCCCTGTGGAGGATTCCTTAGTTTGGAAACTCACACCATTGGGGGAGTTTACAATTAATTCTACTTACCTCTATGATTGGGAAGGGAGTGGCTCAAGATGATTGGTAAAAAGCCTAGCACCCTTGGATCCTACCTAAGATAAAATTCTTTTGGTGGATTTCCTTGCATGGGTTGATTCTCACTATTGACAACTTCTAGGGTAGAAGGTGTGAACTCACTAATTGCTGCATTTTATGTCTCCATGAAGCTAAATCTATTACTCACTTTCTCATTCATTTCCCTTTTTCCATGAAGCTTTGGAGGGAGGTTCTTGCTTTATGGGAGGTTCAGTGGTGTATGGATATAGATTTGAAACAATTCATATACTAGAATGACTTAGCTTACCACCCATACCACAAAAACTTATGGTTGATTCTCCCGCCATATATTTCATGGCATATTT
The DNA here is from genome assembly GCA_028749045.1 of Cupressus sempervirens. Lineage (NCBI taxonomy): Eukaryota > Viridiplantae > Streptophyta > Pinopsida > Cupressales > Cupressaceae > Cupressus > Cupressus sempervirens. The sequence goes on from CM053785.1 coordinate 434,160,638, forward strand.
AGAAGGAGAAGAACAACAAGATTTTCAAGGACCAAACCACTAATAGATGGGGGTGGCCGAGCTAACTATCAAGCTTATAAGAGAATGCAATGAGATCTAGCTTTGGAAGCCCCCTCGAACCCCTCAAGTGAGCTTGATATGAAATGGGATTCGGCTTTAAATGTTGGCCCAATGGTGGCCCAATTTAATAATTCCAAAGTTTTTGCTATGTTGGGTAGCACCATATTGGGAGGTATCCTTCATAACTATATGGGAAATATTATTGTTTCCTACATGAGAAACTATGGAGGAAGCTCTAGCAATGAATGAGAGTTCAGAGAATCAATAAGATGGCAATTGACGGAGACTCAATGTTAATCATTAAGGCTACTAAGGCTTAGGGTAGAAGCTACTAGTTGATTAAAGTTACAATCAATGAAATTGAAAGGTTGATAGAAGATTTCCAAGAGATCCATGGTGCCCACATATATCATAAAGGAAATGGCATGGCAGATGGGTTGGCTAAGTTTGGTCATGGTTTCATGCACCTTATAAAATGGGATGACATCAGATTATTGCCGTCATCAATTCAAGTTGTGATCTAAAGGAAGTGTACCCTTATAAGGGTAAGTGCACCAAGTTGTGGTGCCAAAAAGATGACACCCATTTTTTTTTCTAACTTTGAATAACGTGCATGTGCTATAGTGTGCACACGCTATGTATTGGGTATCCCAAGCCATAGTACGTATGTGCTATAGTGCATATGTGCTATAGCCTGTATGCACTTTTTAAAACCCCAAAATATTATAAATGGGCTGCAAACTCCAAGCCAATTCATTTTGCAACTTCCTCTCCTCACAACATGTACATAAATTCAGAAAATTGAAGATTTTTGCCACCCTCCTTGTCAATATACCTCCCCGTCATTGAAGTTCAAGATTGTGATCACACCATATGTTGTCTAGCGTTCTTTTTGCATTATTTTATATGTTTTTGTATTGTTTTCTAGGTTCTTCAATTTTTCTTTAAATTTGTTTATTTATTTAGATTGAAATTGGTTTCTTATTAGGAAATGTGAATAATGAACTAGAAAATCCCCAAGAAGATCAAAACCAAAACCCTCAACAAGATCCAAACCAAAACTCTCAACAAGATGAGAATCAAAACCCTCCACAACAAGAACAAGAAATCTTGTAGCCTACACCAATTGGAAGACGTACTCCTAGCACACAAGACAAAATAATAAATGAAATAGAAAGAGGCAAAAATGAATTACAAGCACTCATTGGTAGGTTGAAAGCTTGTGGAAAAACTAGTTCAATGAGATCTCAATTGGCATCCTCCCTCAAGTCCATTATGACCCATGTAGCCTTTGTTTGTGGCAGTTGGATATTTGGCGGGTTAAGAGGGATGAACAAAAAAGATATTATGCAAAAAAATTATAATATCAAGATGTTAAAAATAAAGATATACCAAAAGGTAGCATTTGTGCATTGTTTAGAAAGCCTGGTGAAAAAATACATTAGAGAGACAACTAAACAATTCCCCATCCATTGGTGCATACACGATGGTATTAGAAATAATTTTTGGGATAGATGGTGGATGGTTTTTGATTCCCCTCCCTGTAATAATCATGATGTCCCAATGTATTTCTTAAGGAAATTGTATTGTGATTTTATCTTTGGGGAGATCCCCAATTATTTTGATATATTAGAAACTCAGGGTAGAGGTGGGGGTCATCATTTGAGGGGTTGGGGGCATATCATGACCCTAATGTAATCAGGGCACCTGTGGTCAAGCCAAAGGGTGAAGATGTGACTATTCCTTTAGTTGTGAAGGAACATGTAGAGGCCATCACTCTAGGGACTATTAATTCTTTGATGCTAACCCTCATTCATTGCACAAGTCCATTAGTTGAGGAGTAGCCTTCTCTGCATTGCAGTCACATGTACACATCATGCAGATCCTTTGCACACATTTCACAATCATGCTGGAGATAGTGCAGATGATGGGCTAGTCATTGATCAGTTCCTAAATGAGACATTTACCATTGACACACAGGTAAATTACAATTATAATAAACTAATTTGATCACATTTCATATGTATAGTGAATGACTATTTAATTAGCATGTATTGACATTGTTCAAAATTCAGGGTCAAAGTGTTGGCGGCCCTAGTAGTAATCCCCTAGCCCCATTTTTTGTCTTGTCGATGAGTCCAAAGGTATGTATCCATTTAATCATTTAAATTAATACACATATTTATTAAGTAATCATATCAAGGATTGACAAAAAAAATTATGCATGTGCATCAGTTCTCTACAAGACCATTGACATTCATTAGGGACTTCAAGCCTAGACATGATATGAGCTTTGTAGAGGTACATTTGTTTCATGTGTCATGTTACATATAACATGTATTGTATGACATGCAGCTCTTGACATTTGAGAGTCCTCCTCATCTTCGGTAGTCCATTAATCATGGAGTGGTTGTAGCTATGGCTATTTCATAGCCATTGACTGAGGTATGAAATAATTTTCTTGGTTTTAGTTGTTGTTTATAATAGTTAGTATCAAAATTTCTAGTGATATTTATAAGTGATTATATTGATTGAATTTTTGTAGGGTGTTGTTACACCCAATCATCCATGAGCCTTTGAGGTGGACTTTTAGAGCAACTATTTGATGGCGGTAAGAAAATATTTAATTTGTTTGTACATATATTAGATTTCAATGTGTAATAATTATTGATTCATAGCTACTTTGTTTGTATCAGCTTGAGTTATAGAAGAGCCTCAACAAGAGGATGAGTGAGCATGTGAGGAAGATCCCATGATCCCCATCATCACCCTCCACATGATGACCGAAGACCTCTAGAGATTTGTTTCATTCCTCTCATGGGAAGCAGAAGATATAGTTGATAGACACACATGTATAGGCATCAGCAAACATATATGTTGAATTTTAGGTCAATGGAAATATTCGATATACATTTGATGTATATATGACATTTTATATTTGATGTATAATATTTATTTGATGCATGACATTATTAGACTTATGACATTATTGGTTAATATATGATATGTTTGTTCATGTATGACATTATTGGTTATCATAATATATTATGAGGTTGCATGGGTACTTGTACCCACACCCCTGGTACTCATACCCAAGTATCGAGTACATGTATCCCAAGTACCGGGTACTCGATAGAGAGCATTATAGCTAAGGACCTTGATTGAGATTTCAGATTTTTTTTATTTGGTTTTTTGTTTGTGTATCAGCTTGTTGTTTATCAAGCTTAATTCAATACCTAATCAGTTCAAAACTTTGATAGAATATTGATTAACAATAAACTTTATCATTGTTCAAGCATAAGTTTATCATTTCCAATATGTCATCATCATATGATTTATGATCTTGTTCATGTTTAAAGTTTTCCTTCTCTATTATTTGTTTATCAAGCTTAATTCAATACCTAATCAGTTTGAAACTTTGATACAATATTGATCAACAATAAACGTTATCAATGTTAAAGCTAGAAATTTATCATTTGCAATATGTCATTGTCATATGATTTATGATCTTGTTAATGTTTAAAACTTGTCTTCTATGTTACGCATCTAAAAATTTATCATAAATAATTATTACAAACATATAACAAATTTGAAACTGAAAATAATACATTACATTTGCAAAATTTATCATTGTTCTTCATTTGAAAAATCATTTTCATGACTCATATATTTAGGTTTTCTATAAATAAAAAAGTATAATTAAAAATAAAATTTGACATACCCAAGTACTCTTATCCCCTATTATAAAAAATAGTTGTACCCGTACCCTAAGTACCCCAAGTACCCCCATCCCCATGCAACCTTGTATAGTATATGTGGATCTTGGTGTTTCCTCTACACCTATGTGGTCTATAGGATCTCTTTCTACTTAGAACATCCCATAACCTTGCCCAACCTCCTCACCAAGTTAACTGATCCAAACTTGCATCATCACTCCCTTACTCTTCTAGGAACAATATCCCTCCAAAGGTTTTATAGGTCTACTAGGGTACCATAGCACTCCCCAGTCCAAACAAGGTTTCCATGATGTCCTAAGGTGCTATTGGAAAACTTTTTCTATGCTTGAATGGATAACAACAATGGGTTTGTACCCGATTTCAAGATTTCTTCATAAAAGGGCTACAAGGAGAGCCCCTAATTAGGCCTCCACCCTAATTTCTAGTGCCAAAAGCTCCTTTGTCTTAGATTTTCTACACCTCTGGCCTTAATAAAAATTGATACATAGGACCCATGCACAATGATGTTTAGGGTCTTAGAGTGCATACAGGTCATACAACAAAAATAGCAAAATTGAGGGTTTGGTAGGGTTTTCTTGGCTGCCTAATGTCCCCACTTTTAAGAAACCTTCCACACTTCATCAAGATTCCTCCTCCACTAGTCATAACCTCATCATAGCTCTCTTCAATCCCTTAGAAGGGAAAGTCTTTATTCTTCAATCTTTTCTCTCAAGAGCTCTTTCTTTTTTGACAGTCCCTAGCCGGGCATTGCCTAGCTCGCCTAGGGCTTGGTTAAAGAATTCTTTGCACTCACTTTTAGGGCCCTTGCTTACATAATCTAATATATTAGGGTCTAAAACCTTGAAATCTAGAAGACCATGGAACTTCCATGGTGGAGACAAGACTTATAGCCAACTCCCACCCTACTATTTGGAAAACTTAAACTTTACATGTGACAAATATTCCCCCTAAAGTCACTATCTCAGCTCTAATTACTACAATGGCTCAACCATGGGGAGCTTCCACCTCTTAAGTGGTAATCTAAACAACCTACCCAAAGGAGCTAAGGAAATCTTGCCCAAATTCAATGGTAATTCCTATCGAGAGATGGTTGAAAATGTAGGAAATCCTTTAATGTCTATCAAGTCTGTGAATTGTCATCTTGAATATAAATTTGATGTAAAAGAATAGGGAAATATCCTGGTAACATCAAAATATCCTTCATGCACTATTCCAACAAGAAGCCAACAAATCTTTAAGACTCAGGGCAATACATTGTTCCCAAAGGAGCTGAACAAAGGTAAACATCATTTTTGTCAAACCTTTGGTTCAAAATTTCAAAGTTCAATGACTCCAAAATCTTATTTTCTAAAAAAAATCCATACTCTTGCAAGCCTTCCAAAAGTCAAAAAAATCCCCCCTATGAGTACCTTAGATTGATAACAAATTGGATAAGTTGATTGAATATGTCATAGGTCATCAATTTGTGCCTAACGTTGTTGATAAACAATTAACTAATGTTTTATTAAACTATGCAGTTCATTCCTCCATTGTTAAATTTTAAGCTAAAGTTGGTTCATATGACAAATATGTCTCATTAAATATGAAGCTCAAACCATTCTATATTTCTATGTTCATACACAACCATAAGATCAATAATTGTATAATTGACTCTAGGGCCTCTAACAACACAATGCCATGTATGTTATAAAATCCTTAGATGCACCCCTTGTCCCCTCTAACTAAAATATTTGGTAAATTGTCTTTTATGGATTATAAGAAGGCCCCCCTAGTACAAAAAATAAAAAATACTCAATTTGCATTAGCCACTCATCCAGGCAAGACACTAAAGATAACTATTTTGTTTCCTAATAGCTTAGTTAGTAATGACATGTCAAGAAAGAGTTTTTGTAGGGACCTAGGAGGAAAAGTTAAATTGGATTGGTCCCAAGATACTATACTAGTGGGTAAGGAAATTGTGACACTTCAACCAAATGAAAATTCTATGTACATTCCTTTCATTAGAAGATCCCTGAGCCCAAATTCTATGCACTAGGTGTTAAATTTGTAACTACATTATTTAAAGAGGGGAAGAGGTTGTTGAATCTAAAATTAATGATAATGATTCCCTATAGGATATTGATTTCAATGGTATTTGTTCATCCAATAGTATAGGAGTTGGTGTAGTGTTGATATCAGCACAAGGTGATAAACTCCCTTATTCTTTTAAACTAGAGTAAAATAACACAAATACAACTATGGAGTATGAAGCCTTGTTGGTAGTAATTGCCAAGCCTTGTTGTTAAGGAAATATTAAATGTGAAAAATCCAAGGTTGAAGAAGTATCAAAATAGGGCATGGGATGAAGTAGAAAGATTTGAGGATTACCTTATTACCATAAAAAAATTAACATGTTCAAAATGATATGTATGATTACCCCTTTACCTTCTATCACAAGTCTCCATCATTGGATGAGATGACATATCCAATTGCCATATTCAAAGATTGTTTCCCTATGGCATTTGGTGACCCTTAAGGACATTTTAGTTTAGCATGCACAAGAACGTTCGAGCACTCAACAAGAATGGATGAGCTTGGGGCTAGTGTTTACCTAGCCACCTAGAGCTAACAAAATGGATAGTTCAATCCCATGATGAAAGGTGAGAGAGATTTGGTAGTTGGTAAATTTGTATTGGCTAACACTACAAGTTTTAACATCACCTGAGATGGCATCAAAAAATTAAAATTAAGTAAGATCTCCAAAAAATGAGAGAGGTTATTGTAGATCTCCACAACATGGTCCTATTTAAGACTTGGAATCAAATCCATACCTTGCACAAGCTCTAGGATATGCCCTGTCAAAGATAGCTGCCCTATGGCATTTAGTGACCCTTAGGGACATTTTAGTTTGGCATGCTTGAGAATGTTTGAGTGCTTAATAGGATAGGACAAGCTTGGGGCTAGGGTTTACCTACCCACTCGAAGCTAAAAAAATAGACAGTTTGATCCCACGATGAACAGTGAGGGAGATTTGGTAGTTGGCAACTTTGTACTAGCCAACACTACGAGTTGACATTGGAAAATCAAAATAGAGTAAGATCTCAAAAAAGAAAGAGAGGTTATTTTAGGTCTTTGTAACATGGTCCTATAGGAGATTGAACTAAATCCATATCTTGCATGAGCTCCGATATATGCCCCATCAAAGATTGCTGCCCTATGGCATTTAGTGACCCTTAGGGATGTTTTGGTTCAGTGTGCATGAGAACATTCAAGAGATCAAAGGGATGGGAAAAGCTTTGAGATAGGGTTTACCTAGACACTTGGAGCTAATAGAATAGACAATTCAATCCCATGATAAATGATGAGGGAGATTTGGCAGTTGGCAACTTTGTACTAGCCAACACTACGAGTTTCAGCATCACCCCAGATGGCATCAAAAAATCAAAATGGAGTAAAATCTTCAAAAAGTGAGAGAGGTTATTGTAGGTCTCTATAACATGGTCCCATAAAACCTAGAATCACATGCATACGCTGCATGAGCTCTGTGATATGCCCTGTCAAAGATCATTTCCTTATGGCATTTAGTGACCCTTAGAGACATTTTAGTTTGGCATGTCTGAGAATGTTTGAACACTCAATGGGATGGGATGAGCTTGGCACTAAGTTTTACCTGGCCACTCAAAGCTAAGAGAATAGATAGTTTGAACCCATGATTAATAGTGAGATAGATTTGGCAGTTGGCAACTTTATACTGGCCAAACGACAAGTTTCAACATCACATGAGATGGCATCACAAAATCAAAACAGAGTAAGATCTCCAAAAATAAAGAGAGGTTATCGTAGGTCTCTACAACATAGTCCTATAGGACCTAGAATTGCATCCATACCTTCCACGAGCTCTGAGATATGCCCCATCAAATATCACTACTCTATGGCATTTAGTGATCCTTACAGACATTTCGGTTCAGCGTGCCCAAGAACATTTGAGCGCTCAATGAGATGGGAAAAGCTTGGGACTAGGATTTACCTAGCCACCTAGAACTGATGAAATATAAAGTTTGATGCCATGAAAAATGGTGAGGGAGATTTGGCAATTGGCAACTTTGTACTAGCCAACACCGCGACTTTCAGCATCACCCGAGATGGCATCACAAAATCAAAACAGAGTAAGATCTTTAAAAAGAAAGAGAGGTTATTGTAGGTTTTCGCAATGTAGTCTTATAGGACCTAGAATCCCATCCATACCTCATACAACCTCTGAGATATGCCCCATCAAAGATCATTTCCCTATGGCATTTAGTGACCCTTAGGGACATTTTGGTTCAGCGTGTTCGAGAACATTCAAGTTCCTAATAGGATGGGATGAGCTTGGGACTAGGGTTTAACTAGCCACCTAGAGCTAATGGAATAGACAATTTGATACCATGACAAATGGTGAGGGAGATTTGGCAGTTGGAAACTTTGTACTGGCCAACACTACAAGCTTTAGCATCACTAGAGATGGCGTCGCAAAATCAAAATGGAGTAAGATATCTAAAAAGTGAGAGAGATTATTATAGTTCTCTACAACATGGTCCTATAGGACCTAGAATTGCATCCATATCTTGCATGAGCTTGAAGATATGCTCCATCAAAGATCACTGCCCTATGGCATTTAGTAACCCTTAGGGATGTTTTGGTTCAATGTACTTGACAATGTTTGAGTACTCAACATAATAGGATGAGCTTGGGGCTCGATTTAACTAACCACCTAGAGCTAATGAAATAGATAGTTTGATCCCACGATAAACGGTATGGGAGAGTTGGTAGTTGGCAACTTTGTACTAGCCAACACTACAATTTTCAGCATCATCCGAGATGGCATCACAAAATCAAAACAAAGTAAGATTTTCATAAGAGAGAGAGAGAGAGAGAGAGAGAGAGAGAGAGAGAGAGAGAGAGAGAGAGAGAGAGAGAGAGAGAGAGAGAGAGTTTATTGTAGGTCTCTGCAACATGGTCCTATAGGACCAAGAATCATATCCATATCTCACATGAGCTCTGAGATATGCCCTATCATAGATCATTTCCCTATGACATTTAGTGACCCTTAGGCACATTTCGGTTCAGCCTGCCCAAGAACATTTGAGCACTCAATAGGATGGAATGAGCTTGGGGTTAGGGTTTACCCAACCACTCAGAGCTAATAAAATAGACAATCTAATCCCATGAGGAATGGTGAGGGAGATTCGATAGTAGGTAACTTTGTACTAGCCAATAGTACAAGTTTCATCATCACCTGAGATGGCATTGCAAAATCAAAATGGAATCAGATCTCCAAAAAGTGAGAGAGGTTATTGTGGGTCTCCAACTTAGAATCACATCCATACCTTGCATGGTCCTTGAGATATTCCCCATCAACGATCTCTCCCCTATAGCATTTAGTGACCCTTAGGGATGTTTCAATTTAGCATGCCTGAGACCTAACCACCTAGTACTAACAAATTAGATAGTTTGACCCCACAATGAATGGTGAGGGTGATTTGGTGGTTGACATCTTTGTAATGGCCAACACTATGAGTTTCAACATCATCGAAGATGGCATCAAAAAAATAAAATGGAGTAAGATCTCCAAAAAGTGAGAGAGGTTATTGTAGGTCTCCACAACACAGTCCTATAGGACCTAGAATTACAGCCATACCTTGCACAAGCTCTAAGATATACCCCAGCAAAGATCACTACCCTATGGCATTTAGTGACCCTTAGGGACGTTTTAGTTTGGCATGCTTGAGAATGTTTGAGTGCTCAACAGGATGTCATGAGCTTGGGGCTAAGGTTTACCCAACCACCCAAAGCTAACAGAATAGAAATTTTGATCCCACGACCCTTTTCCCACTGAGTTGCAAATTTGAGCAACTTTTACAACTTTCAACAATGCAACTTTGCACAAAAAGTGCAAAATTTACATTTTTCACTTGATTCCACCTCTAAAACTTGGAAAATGTTTGGAAACACTAAAATAACTTATTTCCAAATGCTCATCTCTTCACCAATTCCTAAACTACTTCCATTCACAAATCAACAGGCTACAAAAAGTCAAATCCTTCATGGTACTCTACCTAGGGCTTGATTGGAAAAATCACAAAACACATCCTCCAGTCTTGAAATCTTGGAATATTAAAAAAGACCCTACTAACTACTATTTTCCAAGTGGGCATGAAATTTAAACCAAGGAAATTGCAGTTAGAGGCCCATTTTTGCTGTGTGCACCAAAATGTTGTCCTAAAAACCTAGTTTCACTAAAAATGCAATAGCTTGAGTTAAAAAACATGTAGTATGATGAGACTAGAAGAAAAAAAAAAGCTGATTCAAAACTCTATCTCAAAAATCAATCACATTTGATCTAAAATTTTTTACATTTTGTGCAATGGGTAAACAATAGTAAAAATGACTCGAAAACTAAATTTCTTTCTTTGTAACTTCTTCCAATCCATATATTAATGCCCTCCAGGCCTCACAAATGAGGTATATATATCTCCTATGTATATTTTAATGGTTAGAAATAATATTTTAATATTTATAACCCTTTTCCCACTAAGTTGCAAATTTGAGCAACATTTACAACTTTCAACAATGCAACTTTGCACAAAAAGTGCAATTTTTACATTTTTCACTTGATTCCACTTCTACGACTTGGAAAAGGTTTGAACACACCTAAGACTAACTAAAAACAGCTTTTTCCTACAATTTCTTGGCCAAAAACATTAAAAATCCTATATTTACCTAATGAGCAACTTTTTCTTATAAATTGCATTAAGTGCCTTAAGCATACAAATTGGTGTCTTTCTTTGACAACCATGGACTTCTCATCCAAGGGTTGTTTATTCTAGCCTAATTAGGTAAAAAAACATAAAAACCAAAAAATAAACCAAGTTGCAAGCACCTATTGGCTTATCCATTTCAAATTTGGTATAACACCTAAATTGGAGATTGATGTATTTTCCTATTAGTATGATGACAACTCTACCATGGTTATCTATCATTCCATTAAACTATAGGAAATCTCATGATGCATTTGAAGAGGCCCTTTGATACATTTTTATGTCTCTATGAACTTTGTAAAAACCACTAGATTGGGATAGTATCTAAGATCATGGAGGCAACATTGCATCTACTAATCCTATTTATCATTATGATGGTGTATATTAGCATGTATATCTTTACACTATTGTGTATTTTAGACTTGATGATCCATTTGCCTTGGTGCCCTGCACAAGTTTCCTTCAAGCAAAATGATGTAACCATCCCCTTTCTATTCTAACTATGACTTGCAGATGGATTACTAACATGTATCATATGTAATTATGCATACTAATAGTAGGGAATAGTCAGAGGATGTAGATGATTGGTGTAGAATCTATAGCCTTAATCCACCAAAACCTTCTTAAGTGCCTAGTAGCACCCAACCCACTATAAGATGCCAACCAAAATTTCTACCCTTTACCCAATGCTGACCTCTATCTCTTCAAGTGGACTCCACTTCTCCAAGCTCTTACCCTCTCCCTAGGGTTCTTAGCAAACTTGGGCCAAAATAATGCTTTAGGGACACTAGCCCTCAACTAGGCCAAATGGGGAAAATTAGGAAAAATGCTTTCAGGGGTTCAAACAAAGACTTTTTTTGTCATACTTAGTCCTATCCCACTGGAATTCATCCACTTTTAGGGTTCTCACACCACCAATAAACCTATTTCCCAAATCTAGGCCTAGAAATCCTAGTAGGTCTATTTTTAGTTTTCCAATGTTAACTCCCAAACTCCCCAAACAATGTGGAAAAAAAAAAAAACCTTTTTGGATACCCTTTTCTAGACTCTTGGAGATTCCAAAGACTCATGAGCTGATCCTACTCTAGCATACCCAAACACCTACTAGGTTCACAGTCCTAAAAGGCCTAATTAGGTTGGCTTTCCAAGGCAAGTGTCAAGAGATGGGGTCATAGAATTATCACAATTACTTGGGACTCTTCCTCACCTTGCCAAAAATCCATTCCACCCTTCACCTGGGTCATTACAACAAGTTTGAGAGTTTTACACCAATTTCTCTTCAAAATCAAGCTATGAATTTTTTGCCCTTGAAACTCTACCATATGTAAGAATACACCCATAACTTGCTTCCCACCAAATGGAATCAAGATCCCACTATTGGATTTCAAGTAAGAGGGCCATAAGTGTAATCTAGTCAATTTACAAGCTTACCCAAGCAACCCTCAGTAAAAGTAGAAATATTACTAACGTAGTTTGAAAATCAAGTCTATTTTAGTTATCTTATTGAATTATTGTATCTTCTTTCATGCTAGTTACAACTAGATATAAGATTTTCTAAGAAAAGTGACCTAAGGCTATCTTTGACATATCATCTAGAAGAGAGTTAGAATTTTTGGGTTGTAATCCATTTTCTACTACCTTTAGTGAGTATAAACCCTCTTTACCTAGATTTGAAAATAGTATCTCATTGAAATTATCTAGGGAGGAGCATGAAAAGAGGATCGACAAACTCCTATCTAGTGTGGTAGACAAATGGTTACAACATACAAAATGAGGGAAACAAGCCTATATAGAAGAATCATGACAATTTTCTCAAGGATTTACCAATTAAATTTCTAGACATTGTTCACTTTCACCCCAAAGGTCAAAACATACTAGACATGGTTCACAAGATAATGATCCAAATCTTCAAATCGCTAAGGAAGAGATCTTAAAATTTCAACAAGATAAATATTAACAAAAGCTAATGAAATTGAACTTGGATCAAGAAAAAGATAAATGCTTCATGCACTTATTCTCTCAAGGAGTAAAATTTCCACACAAACTCAATGTTGACAACTTGATTCAAAATGAGGAACCTTCACCTTTCGAAGTTTGTTATGAAATAAGTGGAAGAAATGAGGAAGGATATGTTACACATGAAAAATGAGCAAGAGAAACTTCAGCCATCTTTTTCACTTGAGTCTATATGTCTATTTCCTTTTGACAAATACTTATAAATGTATCCTTTTACTTGTAAGGTTGAATTTTTTAATTATGAAAAATATGATGGTAGTGGAGATCCCCATGATCACATTAGAGATTTTTGTGCACTAAGTATGAAATTCTTACATGAATTCACTTATCTCATAAGCCTTTTTTTCTAGAAGTCTTAGTGGGTTGGGTATGGAATGGTTCACAAAATTCTCTCCTCCACTTATGTCATTTGATAAAATGGAAAAATGTATTTCCAACATTATTCCACACTATTCAACATGTGATCACTATGCTAGACATATGCAACATCAAAAAACACCAAGGAAAATATTATATTTCCTTTCTTCAATGATGGAGGAAGCTTTATTCATGATATCCAAGGAAAATCCCTGGAGCTGAAAAGATTGATATATTTATCAACAACCTTGTACCTTAATAACTTAGGAAACAACTATTTTCTAATTTGATACAATTGATGATGTTTCAGTTAAAAAGGGTGAACTCAATTGATAAAGGACAAAACAAACAACAATTAATAACTCAATAACTTAGGGAACAAGAGAAAGAATGTGGTAAATGATGGTATAGTGGACACGCCCAAACCTAAGGAGCCTAATGTGATCAACTTGACCAATGGCATTCAAACTACAAAACAATATGCTTCTCCAAGAATATTGACTCAAACAAATCTAATGACTCTAGTAGAGGTAAACCATCATGAGTTTTCAAATCTAAGCACACTTGTACACCTCTAGGAGACTCACTTGAACTGGTGTCGAATACTTTGATATCGAATAATATCATTACACTACCATATAACTATAAACCTTATGAACCCAAGGTTAAACCTAAATTTTGGAATGACAATCACTATTGCATCTATGATAGGAATAAGGGTCATAAGACTGAAAATTATATGAAACTTAAATACCTCATTCAAGATCTCATTTATGATAAGAAATTTGGGGTGGATGGACTCATGACTAATATTGATCATAAGGTTTTCAATGAACCCCTATCCAAGCATGAACAAGAAGAAAGTTCTAGGAAGAAAAATAGGATGCAAAAATCAACTGCATATGATTGAGTTAACTTGTGAGAACATAAAAATGATTAGGTCTAAAGGAAAAAAGAAAGGCTACAAATCAAACATTAATGAACCACCTATGATTATCCTTAAGGGTGTGGATTCTTCCACACAATCACAACCTTACAATCTTGAGACTAATAGTGAAAAAACATAACAACCTATGGTCATATTTAAAGGATTTGACCCCCGAACCCATACATATGCTAAAAACTTGAATCTTGTGACTAGGAGTGAACCAAAGGTCATACACTTTGGTCTTAACACTTCCAAATAGACAACATCTATTAAAAAAATTATAAGATGGGTTTTATAAGTTTATAATTCAAAAATAATTTTTTTTTGGAGTTTATCTAAAACAATTATAGATGAAAAAACAAATAAAAGATAAAAGAATGTTAGTCATAATATCATTATTGGTAACAGTGTTCCAAATGCAAAGAATTATTTGTTTGAGCTTCTAGCAATGATCAAGTGGCTTGCTAAATGGCTTGATGAGTCTTGGAAACTTCTCCCATTATATCCTTGCTTTTGCCAGTTTCAAGTTTCTAGTTAAATGCACACAATAATGACTTTAAATCACAAAATATTCACATTCTAACAATTTTCATGTTTTTTCATTACATTTTGATCAGAACAACAAATTCTAAACTTTCACTTATTCAAATAACTAATCTGAAAATGGGTCCTATTAAAGAACCTAATATAAATTCAAATAATGTATCTAGATTCTAAGCAAATCAAAACATAAAATCTATGATTCAAACTTATCTCATCATTTACACATAATAACAATACCCACCTTGTCATGTGGACAGTCTTGGGGGAGAGGTTGCAACATTGTATTTGGATCCAGTTGATCACTCTTTCTCTCTCTCCCTCTCCCTATTCAATCTAATGAACCAACTAGATCTTCTCTACATTTTAATGTCTCAAGTATTGCCTTGTGGTTTGACTTGTGAACTTTCCAAAGAATCGTATTATATGGTTTTCCACCATATTTTATCAAGTGGACATTTGGTGTGACAACAAGGTTTGAATAATGAAGAATCTTCCTCTCTGTTTGCCAATCCTTAAATAACCACAAGTTAGGGTTCATAGAATATCATCTAAGCCATCAGCTGGTTACAACCACCGCATTGATATGGTACTCTAAACCTTCACCATCTATAACCGAGTTATCCAATTTTTGTTTGGCTTGGAAACAATAGCACAAATAATAATCTATCCCTTCTTCATTGTCTTTAGGTGCAGTAATAGCAAAAACATGGCCTATAGTGACAAATATACAAAATGCAGTCATTAATTCAGAAAATACTTAGGTAAAAGTTATAAAGTTAGATATTGAAATTGCAAAGATATATATATATATATATATTACCAGGTTGCAGTAGATCAAACAAGCAGTTAAAGTCAATAGAAAAATCGATCTCTACCATTTGCACTGCTTGTGGGGGATGATAGGTGTCAATTGGGTCCAAAACCCATATATCCCATTTGTCCACCCATTTAGTTGATTCACAGTTGTCCCAATTTTTCTCTGCACATGATGGACAATAGCATTCCATTTTTTGTGTGTGGATACTCCATGAACCTGCATTAGAGTTTCTAAAAGAGTGCAACTCACTAGATCTTATTAGTATACAACAATCCTCATATGGTGGAATTTTAGTATTATCCATCAACTAAAATAATCTACAAACCATAGACTCACCTTCCTTACCTAGACCAATTGTAGCATTACACCATTGGTTGATGGATTTTGCATCTGTCAATATTGCTCCATCTTTATACTTTAGTTTTTCACAAGCTAAGGCTCTTTTGATGCATGCACCTGCACCATTGTGCTCTCCCTTACCATGGCCAACCTCTATGAAATTCCACATCTATTGAATTTTACACAACTTGTGCATCCTACTCAACCAATAGAACATCTGTGTATTCTTGAATTGAGATGTGCAATTATCTAACCAAATAATGTGTTGACAATATGCTATGCCCCTGTTAGCCAAATCTCTATAAAATAGGTGAAAACAACCATGTACAAACTTCGTAGAATGTGATTGATCATCGCTGATATAAAAATGGCACTCTCACAAAATCTTCCTATCATCCTCTGTACTTGTAGGTGAATGCATGAATGTTATGTGAAAAAATATGGAAACCTATTGAGAAGTATAATACTTTTCTTGCACCTCATTTTGTGGTTGTAGTGTGTAGTTCTCTGTGAAGTCTACAATCGAAACAATGGTATCCAGTAGACATGTATCCTTGCACAACTTGAATTGCAAACCAGCCATTGAGCTCTATGTGTATACCTTGCATACTTGTAAATAATCTTTTCATGAAAAATCTTCATGAACTCATGCACCAGAATATTTTCAATGACTAAATCACATTTTTTACCCTATTTTCAATCTTTTACAGCATATGTCACTATCTTAAATTTTTTGTAATCTACTATTTCATTTCCAATTGCATGTGTACTATCCATATATTCACAAGTTGATAAAGGTTGCAAAGAACAACAAAATAAGCATGTACCATCCAATCATGATGTCTTCTAAAATTGTTGGCCATCCCCTATTTCACATAAAATATTGGATATGAATTCCCTTGAAGATCTTGCTGGCTCATTCATGTCACAATCCTACAAAACAAACTTAGAATGTAAAAACACACACATATATGGCTAAAAACATCAAAATGGCTAGAAAAATTGTGTGTGTGTAGTTTATCTTCACATAAAAAGGTTTACCCATCTCAAAAAATCTTTGACTTATTCAAATTTGAGGATACATACCAATAAAAAAATTTCAAAAAAATTGTGTCTGAGTTGAGTCCAAAAAATGTTTTGCATGTGGGTAATGATTTTGGATACCAATCCTCCTTCTTACAACATCTCTTTCATTAGGGGAAACACTGTGTTATTTTTTCAAAAATTTTCAATCGATGATTTCAAAGCTTCACTAATTTCTTTATCCTTTCATGGTAGTCTAACCCTAAATTTGCATAACTCATTTTATGTTGGATCTTCCAATCTCTCACGCCTTAGCATGGCTCTCCTTAGAGTACCTCTACCAATTTTTAATGTTTTTCTTGTCTTTCTCATGAGTCGATCTTTCTTCATTTGGGTACTTACTATTGTCGATGTAAGTACTTATCTTGTGATATTACTATCTTTGGTGTGTGATTTAGAACCCACTTTGTCATAAGCACTCATTAGATTCTTTACAATTCTTTTTTCATTTGAAATGTCCATCATTCTTAGCCCAAGAATCTTCATGATAGGCCTAAATTTCAAATTCCTCATCATTTCAACAAATAATTTGCATTGACCTGTAATATTTAATTCGTCAAGGAATAATATCCATATATGATTAACTTTTCTTTAACACGTACACTTGTTTATCTTGTTGGGCATTGATTTTAAAATGTTACTATCAATATCAATCAAATATTTTGGTCTTCTAAAATGAATTCTAGAAGGTGTTATAATCTCTTTCATTTCGTCAACTTTTTGAACATCAACATAAGGTTGAGTGTTTTGTGTACCTTGAACTGAAGATGATGTGCCTTGGCAATAGGATGCAAAAGATGAAATATCACCTACTTGATATTTTGATGTTATGCC
Source organism: Cupressus sempervirens (assembly GCA_028749045.1). Lineage (NCBI taxonomy): Eukaryota > Viridiplantae > Streptophyta > Pinopsida > Cupressales > Cupressaceae > Cupressus > Cupressus sempervirens. The sequence goes on from CM053785.1 coordinate 434,178,128, forward strand.
TTCAACATGACATGATGGAGTGTGTACATTGTCGGATCTACAAATTAATGTCTCTTCAACATAAGAGGATAATATGACTCCAACATTGGAAGATGATGTAGCTTCACAATTCCATTGTCTTCTTAAGCATAACAGTCTCATTCATTCGCTTTGTCTTTTCAATTCTCCCTCTTTCTTTCTTTGTATCTCTGGTTCTTTTTCCTCTTCGAAAGTCAATTCTTCATTATTGCTTTGCAATTTTCTTTGTTCACATAGTAGTTTCATTTTATCTCTTTTAATTGCCAAATCTCTCTCCCTCTCTTCACTTGTTTGAATTTTTGGTTTCTTCCTTGGCATGATGATAATTTCTACATGTCAAATTATTCAAATATCTGAATTACTTACAATTTGTAAATTACAAATCATTCAAATACATATAAAAATTACAATTATTTCAATGAATACACAATATATATCAAACAACTTGCCAAATTTCTAACCATTTCCAAATAACAATTCATTCAAACATACAAATTTCAATGAATTCATTATATATTAAACACCATGTCAGATTTCTCTATATATCAATGAACAATATTTAAAAAGGATTGCACTAACCTTTTCTATAGAAAGAATATTAAAAAAGCCTTCAAATAGCATATCCAATGATTGATCAAAAGGGACCCAAACCTACTTTGTGACCTTTTCTGGTGATTTCACATAGTGCATACACACCATAGCACATATGCACTGTGTGAAAATACATCTCTCCCTATCCCACCATCCCCCATACCCTACTCTCTATCTCACTACTCTCTCTCATCTCCCATCTCCTACTCTCTCTCAATCTCTCTCTCCTCTCCCATCCAATATATCTCAGTCTCCCTCTCTTACTCTCTCTCCCATTGCCTACTCTTTCTCACTCTCTCTCTCCCATCCCCTACTCTCTCACTCTCCATCATCTCCCATCCCCTACTCTCTCTTGCTCCTCTCTCCTCTCCCATCACCTACTCTCTCTCTCTCACTCTCTCTCCTCTTCCATCCCCTACTCTCTCTCACTCTCCCTCTCCCACACCTACTATCTCTCTCTCACTCTTTTCTCTCTCATCCCCTACTTTCTCTATCTCACACACTCCCATCCTCCCTCTCTCTCTCAAGCTACTCTATCTCTCCACTCTCCCATCCCATACTCTCTCTCTTTCTCCTTACGCTCTCTCCCCTCTCCCATACCCTTCTCTCTCTCTTGCTCTCCCTTTCCCACCACCTATTCTCTCTCTCTCCCATCCCCTACTCTCTCTCTCTCACACTCCCATCCCCCTCACTCTCTCCCTCTCCCACCACCTACTCTCTCTCCCATTTCCTACTCTCTCTCACTCTCCCTCTCCTACTCCCTCTCCCACCACCTACTCTCTCTCTCACTCTTTCTCTCGCACCCCCACTCTCTCTCACACTCTCTTAGGTCTCCCATCCCCTACTCTCTCTCAATCTCTCTCTCCCTCTCTACTCTCTCTCCCCATCCCCTACTCTCACTGTCTCTCTCCTATCCCCTACTCTCTCTCACACTCTCTCCCATCCCCTACTCCCACTCTCTCTCTGTTTCTCTCTCCCATCCTATACTCTCTCTCTGCCAACCCCAACTCTCTCTCACACTCTCTCCCATACCCTACTCTCTATCTTACACACATTTCCATTCCCCCTCTCTCTCCCTCTCCCACTCCATCTCCCACCACCTACTCTCTCTCCCCCCATCCCCTACTCTCTCTCTCTCTCCCCTCTCCCATCCCCTACTCTCTCTTTCATAGACACATACTCTCATCCCCCCTCTCTCTCCTCTCCCATCCCCTACTCTCTAGATCTCTCACACACACTCACATCCCCCATCTATGTCTCCCTCTCCCACTCCCTCTCCCACTACCTACTCTCTCTCTCTCTCTCTCTCTCTCTCTCTCTCTCTCTCTCTCTCTCTCTCTCTCTCCCATCCCATTCTCTCTCTTAGCCACCCCCTACTCTCTCTCTCTCACTCTCTTACACTCTCCCATCCCTTACTCTCTCTCTTACACACACTCTCATCCCCCTCTATCTCCCTCTCCCACTTCCTCTTCCACCACCTACTCTCTCTCCCATTCACTTCTCTCTCTCTCTCTACCCCCTCCCTCCCTCTCCCCTCTCCCATCCTTTCTTTCTTTCTTTCACAGACACACACTCCCATCACCCCACTCTCTCTCCTCTCCCATCCCCTACTCTCTAGATCTCTCACACACACTCCCATCCCCCCTCTCTCTCCCTCTCCCACTACCTACTATCTCTCTCTCACTCTCTCTCTTCCTCTCTACTCTCTCTCCCATCCCCTACTCACTCTCTCTCTCTCTCTCTCATCCCATAGTCTCTCTGCCACCCTGTACTCTCTCTCATTCATACACATTCCCATTCCACCTCTCTCTTACTCCCTCTCCCACCACCTACTCTCTCTCCCCCATCCCCTACTCTCTCTCTCCCCTCTCCCATCCCCTACTCTCTCTTTCACATACCCAAACACTCCCATCACCCCTCTCTCTCCTCCCCCATCGCCTACTCTCTAGATCTCTCACACACACTCCCATCCCCCCTCTCTCTCCCTGTCCCACGCCCTCTCCCACCACCTACTTTCTCTTTCTCTCACTCTCTCCCTCTCTACTCTCTCTCACCCATCCTCTACTCTCACTCTCTCTCCCAACCCCTACTCTCTCTCAGCCACCCCTACTCTCTCTCATCCCTTTCTCTCTTACACACACTCCAATCTCCCTCTTTCTCCCTCTCCCACTCTATCTCCCACTACCTACTCTCTCTCCCATCCCCTACTCTCTCTCTTTCACACACATGCACACCCATCCCCCCTCTCTCTCTCCTCTCCCATCCCCTACTTTGTCTCTCACTTGCTCTCCCTTTCCCCCTCCCTCTCCCACCACCTACTCTCTCACTCTCACTCTTACTCTCACTCTCTCTCTCTCCCCCTCTCTACTCTCTCTCTCTTCCACCCCCTACTCTCTCTCACATTTTCACAATCTCTCCCATCCCCTAATCTCTCTCTCTCTCCTCCATCCCCTAATCTCAATCTCTCTCTTGCATCGTGTACTCTCTCTATGCCACCCCTACTCTCTCTCACACTTCCTCTCTCTCCCATGCCCTACTCTCTCTCTCTCTTACACACATTCTCATTCCCCCTTCTCTCTCCCTCTCCCACCACCTACTCTCTCTCTCCCATCCCCTACTCTCTCTCTCTTTCACACACCCACACACTCCCATCCCCCCTCTCTCTCTCCCCTCACCCATTCCCTATTGTCTAGATCTCTCATACACATTCCCATCCCCCCCTCTCTTCCCCTCTCCCACTCCCTCTCCCACTACCTACTCTCTCTCTCTCTCACTCTCTCCCTCTCTACTCTCTTTCTCCCATCCTCTACTCTCTCTCTCTCTCTCTCTCTCTCTCTCTCATCCCCTACTCTTTCTCTCTCTGCCACCCCTGCTCTCTCTCACCCTCTCATGCTCTCTCCCATCCCCTACTCTTTCTCTTACACACACTCCTATCCCCATCCCCCCCCCCCCCTCTCTCTCTCTCTCTCTCTCTCTCTCTCCCCACTCCCATCCCTTTCTCTCATTCACACACACATACCCATCCCCCCCGCTCTCTCTCTCTCTCTCTTCTCTCCCATTCCCTACTCTGTCTCTCACTCACTCTCCCTCTCCCATTCCCTCTCCCACCGCCTACTATCACTCCCACTCTCACTCTCTCCCTCTCTACTCTCTCTGCCACCCCAAACTCTCTCTCACATTTTCACACTCTCCCATCCCTTAATCTCTCTCTTACACACATTTCCATTCCCCTCTCTCTCTCCCTCTTGCACTCCCTCTCCCACTGCCTACTCTCTCTCTCCCATCCCCTTCTCTCCCTTGGGCTAATTTTTCACCCCCTCTCTCATCCCCTACTCTCTCTCTTTCACACACACACACACACATTTCCATCCTCCTCCTCTCTGTCTCTCTCGATCTCCCTCTCCCACTCCATCTCCCACAGCCTACTCTCTCTCTCTCTCTCTCCCCCATCCCCTACTCTCAATCTCTCTCTCCCATTCTTAACTCTCTCTGCCACCCCTACTCTCTCTCACACTTCCTCTCTCTCACATCCCCTACTCTCTCTCTCTCTTTGACACATTACCATTCCTACCTCTCCCTCCCTCTCCCACTCCCTCTCCCACTACCTTCTCTCTTTCTCCCATCACCTACTCTCTCTCTCTCCCTCTCTCTCTCTCTCTCTCTCTCTCTCTCTCTCTCTCTCTCTCTCTCCCATCCCCTACTCTCTCTCTTTCACACACCCACACACTCCCATCCCCCCTCTCTCTATATCTCTCAAAGACACTCACATTCCCCCCTCTCTCCCTCTCTGACTGCCTACTATCTCTCTCTCTCGCTCTCCCTCTCTACTCTCTCTCCTCCATCCCCTACTCTCTCTCCCCTCTCCCATCCCCTTCTTTCTCTCTCTTCTACCCTTTCTCTCACACTCTCACACACTCTCTCTCTACCATCCCCTACTCTCAATCTCTCTCTCCCATCACATACTCGCTCTGCCACCCCTACTCTCTCTCTCTCACACACACTTCCTCTCTCTCCCATCCCATACTCTCAATCTCTCTCCCATCTAGTACCCTCCCTTTCCCACCCCTACTTTCTCTCTCACTTCCTCTCTCTCCCATCCCATACTCTCTCTGTCACCCTTAATCTCTCTCACTTCCTCTCTCTCCCATACCCTACTCTCTCTCTCCTCTCTCCCATCCCCTACTCTCTCTCTCTCTCTCTCTCTCTCTCTCTCTCTCTCTCTCTCTCTCTCTCTCTCTCACACACACACACACACACCCATTCCCCCCTCTCTCTCTCACTCTTTCTCTACCTCTCTTCTTCCCTCTTTATGTACTATTTAGGTCTCAATAGTGCGTGCGCACTAAAGCATGCATGCTCTATTAAGACCCAAATTTAAAAAGCTTTAAATAGCACGTGTGTGCTATAGTGTGCATGAGCTATAGGGCATACGTGTTATTCAAACATTTTCATTCTACCAAGCCTAAGGCTTGGTTTTTCCTTGGGGATCCAACCCAAAAGTTTGGAGTCTATAAACTGGTCTAAAATGTGTTTTTCTACAAACATGCAATAAAGATTGATTTTTCTTATATGCTCTACTTCAAGATTCCTTGTGGTTGAGTATCAATAAGATCAGGTTACATGACATTGTAGGTCTTTGTGTTAGCTATATAACCATATAATTTATTTTTTATTAGAACTATTTCAAGCCTTTCATCTATAATTTCTTTTGAATGTTTGTCCATTATATGTCAAAATCCAACATGTACTAATTGGGCTATAGATTTTAGCTCGTTCATCAAATTTTGCAACAACTTAGTCTTTTAGAAACTAGACTCCATTCTACACACTTTGAAAAAAAGAAGCTTTAATTTTAGATTAGTTTTCAATCATTTCTAGGGGGAGCACACAAATATTTCACATTTTTGGGATATGTCTAGTTAAAAAATTCATAAAAAAATATACACATTATAAATTACCCAAAAAATCTGGGATAAACTACATAGTGTTAAGTAACTTTTGACTAGACAAATTAAAGAATTTCAAAAAAAAAGTTAAAATTTTAGGGGGACCACACTTTGTACCGTGTTATGTTTTTTTGGAATAAACAATACCACTTTATGTGGCCCCCTTTTTTGAGGACCTAAAACTAAACCATTTAAAAAAAAAAAAAATTGTAGTTTAGAAACTAGATTCAAAGAAATACTACTTTTTTTTTGGTCATATCTTAAAATTTTGAGCATAACTATCATCAAATTCTTGTTGAAGTTCAAAAATTGTTGATTTAAAAAAAAAAAAAACTGTTCACTTATAACCCCCTTTTGGCACCACAACTTGGTGCACTTACCCATAAATACCATATGAATAATCAAAAAAGGTTGTAGGCCTTCTTTTCTCCATGTGGACATGTGAACAAGATGTTTCATAAAGGGATTTTTTGGCATGATTTTTTACTGATTTGCATTGTGGTTTTGGTTGCCATGAGCATTGATTATTGCCATAAAAGGACATAGAAGGTGGATTTGGCAAGATGTAGTGAACGATCTAGTAATGATCAAAATGACATGTTAATGAATTCCCACACAAGATATAGTTGGCAACGACCATTTATGGATGGAAAGAAAATGCCCACATGTGTCGTGAAGAGTGGTTTTTCTTTTGCGGGAAATATTGCGGACTTATGATGGTCATGCAATGTCTTTCCATTTTATTTGTTGAGGTTCTTCAATTTGTATCTAGAATCCTCAAAACCTACAACACGATTATGTCATCTGAAGAATTAGTGGTTGATCTGGGTGATGACATGAGAAATAGTAATCAAATTAAACCAATAAGTGTGGAAGATAGTATTTGTAGCAGTGAGATGGTGATGGTTTACTTGTAGGAAGGCAACCTGTTACAATAAATGGAGGATATGGTGAAGCGTAATGAGATTATATTGATGTAGTTCTTCCAAACTTGGAAGGATGAGAAGATGATTGTCAAAGGTTTGAAACCTTGGTGGAGTTTTCCACCAAGGTCATGTACTTTATGGCCACCACCATCTATTTTCTGCAGGAAAACAAAGAGGATAAGGACCTAGGCAAAGTTACTGAGACCACTCGATCCATCTATGGGTTTTTGGCTGAGGATTGGTAAAAGACCATCCTGGGAGGATGTGGAGAAGGATGTGCCTAAGAAGGATGATAGCCATGGACTAGAAAAGGGTAGCTAGCCATGTTTCTTTTGTCTATTTTTTTTGTTTTTATGATTATGCCTATGAACTTGGTAGCCCATGGGATCTTTAAGTTTATGTCGATTAAGGGGACTTTTACCAACAACTTTTTTAATTACCGCTATTTTATTTTACAATCTGTTATGCATATTAGTTTAAAGACTAGTAGTATTGTTAAGCTTACTATGGACATATATTGTCTTTTGAAGTTTAAAGTAGGTATTGGTTAGTTGACTGGGAGGTTACCTTCAGCTGATTTATCAATCTTTTTGTACTTCAGGTTCAACCCCCTATCTTGTTGGCTGCTATTACTTACTTCAAAAACTCTTTATAGAAAAAATGAAATAAGAAAATAAAATGTGTTGAATATGAACCTTTGTTTTATTTATTCTATATCTCCATTATAATCTATAATTTCAAATTTTTTGATGTCTATGCCTTCTATTTGCATTGACCATTTAATTTAAGAGTATTTATTCAATCAAATATTAAAAAGAGACATGAATAATCTAGGTGTTGTATAAATACTTGTGAGTGTATAGTATTAAAATATTTAACACTATTGGGTGCATAATTTGAATTTTTATTTTCACGTTAAATAATTATTTTTTTAATTTAAAATTATAATTCTTAGAGATGTTTTGATGTTAAAATAGCTTAAGAACTAAATACATCATGTTGATACTAAATTGTTCATCATAAACTATCAGAATAACAAATATTTAAAGAGTAGAAAATCACTACTAAGCACGACTTATAGGGTAGTCAGTCCATATGAAAAACTTTACAACTAATCAAAAAAATATCAGAGTTAGGTAGAATAACCAAAAATTGTGTAACACTATACGAATAATTAAGAGTTGTACATGTTACTGATTATCAAACTAAAAATATGCTATTAATTAACATTCAGGCCCCAACCATCATTAAGATCAAGAAATTGTAGAAAAGCAACATCAAACAATTCATCATTCCATCCTACTAGACCAAAATCACTTGCTAGCTGAACCTTTTCATTAGTAGAAACTTGTGTAGTAGATTGTTGGGTGGTAGTAGAAATGTGCAAATCCTCCATCATTTGAACAATTTGTTTTATGTCATCTGGGTCCATCATATCCTTAAATTGATCAAGGTATTTGAAAGCCTTGATTTCATCTTTGTGAATAAGTAACATACCATCCCTGACCAGTGTCATAAATTGAACCATAGAGATGACATTTTTTTAGAGATATTTTGATATTTAATATTTATAAAATTAATTTTAATTATTTAAAATTATAATTGAAGATAATTTTATTTATTCTTAATTACTTCAGTGTATTTTTTTTTTAAATTTTATTGTATCATTGTATTCAACTATATTTTGCACTAACAAAAAATTAAGTGTTCTATGAAAATTTCAAGTTATCTAAAGTTGGCATATTTACTAGTTCAATTAATATATTATAAAAAATAATAAATATGATTGTTTGAACCTACTTTATCCCCACCACAAAGATAGTTGCTTAATTTTTTAGCCTCATATTTTGCCACTGTGTTTCTTAAATTATTTACAAATTTGATAATTATTAAAATAATTATAATATAACCATTTTATTAATTTTTTAATTATTATTGAAATTATTTTTTAAAAGCCAATAGTGGCATGTTGTGATGGTTAAGTTGTTGTGTTGTTATCCTTGCCATCAAGGTTCAAATCTCATGGGGATGAGGTCCCCCATTTGTGGCCTCACTGGTTCATAGCTCCAGGTCAAAGCATTTACCCCTCTCAAAACAAAATATTTTTTAAAAAAACATATCAATAAAATCTTACATTACATTATTTTAATTATTAAAAATGTTGCTTAGACTACAATTATTTAAATTCATAGAAATTAAAATATTAATATGTTTAAAACTTGTAAAAATTATTATATTTATATTTCTTGTAAAATTAAAATTGCAATCAACTACTTTACTATAGATAGGCAAGTACTAAGCTACTACATAGTACTTGTTAATTATCCAATAGACTTAGAAATTGCATTTTTTAGGGAAAAGTTGTCTCTTTTCTGGTAATAAAACTTTCCTTATGTTTTTTAATAATGATTTTAGCATTCTCAATTGTCCAATAGTGAAACTTCCATTCTTTTTTATTTTTGGATAATGACAAGTTTCTAATTTTTACAAATCAGTTTTATCCTAATTAAGTATTTAATTTCTTTTTCAAATTTAATGGGAGTTCGTAGATTTCTTTTGTTTTAATATATCCATCAAATTTGTATGAAGAAAGATTCTTTAGATTGTCATTAAATACAAAAACATACAACTACTAATTAAAATTATTTTTTATATGTACAAATGAAATTTACACAAAAGATATTTGTGGGACCGTTTGGTATAGTCAATCAAATAAGTCTTTTGTGGACTTTTACAAAAGCAGCTTCTACCTAGTTCTGACGTACATGGACACTTAAAGGATAGTGAATATGACCCTTTTCACACTTGCAAGTAATTTTTTCAAACTCTCTCTGTACACATGAAGACTATTCTTTTTCAAATTCTCCCTAACACGTTAAGTTTTAGATTGCTATTTAGCTTACCATTGAACGACAGACATTCGGCTCTTTGGGCAATGGGAAAACAATTTCAATGCGGTTATTGTGTCATAGGTATATCTTCAAGTTTCTTCTTCTTCTTCTGTCTGAACAAAATACAAACTCAAAAACTTCGCTTCGATCTCACAAGCACACTGAAAGCAATGCTATGAAATGATGAGTTGAGTGACACATTACCGAAGTGAGGAATATATATAGCCTGTTCGTGTTATGTGGGCTTGCCACGTTTTGTAGACCTTGACACCAACGGGAACACTTGTCGTTGTTTCAATGGGAGTACGTGCGCAGAGCTTTGAGGTGCTAAAGATAAGTCTCATTGTCATGAACTGACCTAAATAAATCTATATCAACGAATATTAGGATTCTATCTCCCAATATTTCCCCCATTTTGTGTACCTTCTTTATCGTCAAATCTGATCCTATACATATCTCCTTATTGTCGTAGGCAGTCATCTTTATGCCTATATTTTTGCATCCATCTCAATACTTTCTTTCCCTACCTTAATATTACTTCTTTCATACTTAGATCAATTTTGTCACGTATAATTTTAGGATGAAGAGTTTAAAATTACCTAAATAAACATTAATTATTAACTCTCATATATTTCATTAGTCTTGGTATATCTAAAAACATTCAACATGCATTCATTTATCACTGAGTGTCATTCTCATACCTGTAGTGTAATAATTAGTTTATCAAACAATTTTATATTCTATTTGGAACTTGATTTAGTGTGTTCTCCTACTTCATTTTAAATTCATCTATGCTCCACACTATCTTGAAAGTTCATTGTAATCCAAACCTTAATTTCATAAATACAAAACAAATCTTATCCAAACTTTTTCGAAGTTGTAACTTGATTTGCAATAAATAGAAGTAGTTTGACAAAGTTTTTTGATTTTATGTTCCACATTTTCTGAAGTCCACTTCAAACACATGGTTCTCTCTTATTATTCTGAGTTAGATCAAATCGTTTTACCAAGTTATGATCCTCCTTTTAAAAATTTTGGGTCATTTTGAAATTTTGAATTTCATTAACAAACATTGAAGATATGATCATTTTAATGGTAGTGGTTTTTCTACTACCTTCAAATGTCCCACCTTTTACTCAATCAAATTCCGATCTGTACTGCTCATTAACTATTCTGAACTAACTCAAACTTTGAAAAGTTTTTGTGCACCTTGTTTTCATCTTTCCAAACCTATTAGTCATTCTTAATTTCATTTAGCATTGAGTGAGATGTGCCCATTTTACTTAAATAGCTTTTTTTACTTTTTCTACATTTCATGCAACTGTTGAATGGTTACAAGTGTCAACTTGCTTCTCCTTCATCCTAGCTGCATGAATGAATCAAATATCTCACCAAAAAAAATTGTTAATCATCTCAAGTAATTATTATTCAATAATAGCCATTTATCATAATAAATCATCACAATTTAGTATTAAGTATTTACACATACAAATGCTAATCAATGAATCATTTATTATAGTTAATGCTTTATAAATCAAGTTAATTTATGGAAATGGCTTGGAAATATATTACAACCATAGTATACATTACTGTAATAAATGGATATAAATATGAAAATTTATGGGCTCATCAATTCTTTCCTTTATAACTGGATCTTTCACCAAATCTTCATGTCGTCAAACTATCTTATCAGCCAATACCCTTATATTAGAAACATAATCAACACTTTAATTTCCTTCCCTATACACATAGGTGATGATGACCCTCTCAAAAGATTTTAATTTTCTACAAACTTCTCTTATGGTGTTTTCAATTGTCCATGTCATCTATTTTTTATAATTTAATATATCTATTTTGTATTTTTGAGTCTCCTTCAAGCTAGAGGGAAGTACACTTAGCCCTTTTTGTAAGAATAACTATTTCAAGGGCCCCATAGCCTTTCTCCAAGTTACTAGCTTGGATTCCAATTGGGAATTCCATCGTGTCTATATAATTACCACTTGGATCCCTTAAGATTGTTGCACAAACCACTTCACCTAGGTTGCCTTTTGCTACCCCATCAAAATCAGCTTTAAACCAACTTTTAAGGGGACTTAGCAAAAGCACATTATCTCTCTCAATGAAATTTTTACTTTTAGTATTGAAATATGAAAGAATATAAGTTTTAGGATCAAATCCTTCTAGGCTTATCATTGTGGTTTTTGTTTTTTGTATAACATTCTCCCTTATTCATGTCATAGCTTTATTTGCAGTTACCCAAGCAGGAGCTTCCTTCTCTGTGAACACCCAACCATTTATCTTCTTCTAAGTTTTCTAGAATATGTATGAGGGGGATGATTTTCCACACAATCCTCATATTTTCATTCTTTGTTAGGCACATCCATTGTATTAGAAAGTCTTCCACACTTCATAAGAGAAGCCAATTTATGTTCCATCCCGCAAGACAATAATTCCAGACTTTCCAAGCACAATTACATCAAAAAATAAATGAAAGACAATTTAGTGATGATTTCTATGAAGAAATATATATTTTATAGAGGTTATCCATAGTAAGAATTTTCTTGTGGACCATTATCTAGTAGATTATGCCAACTTTAGTAGCTATACCTTTTATCACATAAGAAGCCCAAACAGGAGTTTCCTCGTTGAGGGTGATTGAGAAGAAACCCAAAGAAACAAAATAGACACCATTTGAGTTATTTCCCCATATTACCTTGTGCTCTTTCTCATCAATTCTCCAAGAGTTCAGAGAATTCTGAATAAAATGAAGGCCTACATGGATATTTTTTATATTGACCCAATTTCCATTACCCCAACAATCAACAACCTTCTTCCCATAGGTTCTTTTGCATTGAATAATTATTCTCATATCCTCCATCTTTCTAGCAATCAAAATATTCATTAACTAGAAGTCTTCCCAACATCTAATTTTCCTTTCATTTCTTAGTTTCCATCCAACACCTCTAATAGAAATAGTCTTACAATCTTGAATAGAACTATAGATATAAGAATGACCATCAATGTTAGGAGAATTTAAGAAATCTTCCATCAAAGGGAAGGCAAAGAGATACTTCCCTTTAAGGATAAGGTTCCACTACTTCTCCTTAGAAAAGGTTCTCCATATCTATTTAGCAAGAAGGAATCTATTTAGACTTTTTATCAAGCTTAAGCTCATACCCCCTTCCTTTTAGGTTTGCAGATATTCTCCCAAGCAATAAGAGGCATCCTTTCTTGCTCTTCCACCCCCAACCAAATGAAATTATTCTAAGTTATTTCAATTTGGTCTACATAGTTACTAGGGATCTTTAAGAGACTAAGAGCATAAGTAGGAAGGTTCTAAAGACTACTCTTTAGAAGAGTTACCTTCCTAGCCTAACTGAGTAAATTTCCTTTCCAACCAGCAAGCTTATGGGAAAATTTATCCAACTGAATTTCCCAATAAGTATCCAAAGGCTTGGAAAAAAGAGGGAGGCCTAAATTGATACTTGGAAAGGGGTAGATTGAACAACCAAGGGTCCTAGATCTTTTGTCTATCCTTTCTTGAAGAGTATTTAGAAAGAATGAAGAGCTATTATTTCAATTGATGAATTGACTAGTAAATAAGGAGTATACATTAAGAACCATTTAAAAAAATTATGCCTCCTTAATAGAAGCCTTACCCATAATAATGGTGTCATCCACAAACTATTCATGGGTGTAGGTCTAGGGATTAGAAGATGGGTAAGAACATGTATAGCACCATCAAGCCCCAATTTTGTGAGAAGCCTTTCCAAACCATAAGCTAAAATAGAAAACAAAATCGGGCAGATAGGGTCACCCGTTCTAAGACCCTTGGTTATGTGGAAAATTTATTTGAAGCCCCATTAAGCAAAATAGCCATGTAAAGAATGGAGATAAGCTGGTGAATAAGTTGAGTGCTTCTTCCATCAAAACCAAAATCCTTGAGAAATTTAATGAGAAAATCCCAGTCAACCTTGCCATAAGCCATATACAAATTGAGATTCATAAGGAAACCCCATTTCTTAGAGTTTAGTAGAGAGTGGATGTTTTCATAGACAACCATTATAGAATCTAGAAAATTCTAACCAAGGAAAAATAAATTCTGTTGGATGGATATAATATCTAGGAGAATTTTTAGAATCCCAAAATAATAAGCACTTTAGAAATAATCTTATAAAAATAATGACATAGGTAATAGGTCTAAATCAATTTACTTTATTAGCATTGATACTCTTGAGGATTAGAAAAATGCATGCTAAGCTGATTTCTTTCAATAGTGTGTGGGTTTTAAAAAATTCCTTCATTGTGCATTAGAGATAGATTCACTCATAATATGCTACATCTTCTTGAAAAAAAACATTGGGAAATTATTTGGTCTTGGAGATTTATCTCCTTCAAAATCCATTACCACCTCCTCAATTTCTTTTGATGAGGGAGTAGCAGTCAAATCTTGATTACTAGCACTATGAATTTTATCCATTATGACAAGAGTGGTAAAATTTCTTTGCATCTCCAAAGATATTCGTTCTTCATCAGATATCCTACCTCAAGTTTTATTAAGGTGAGAAATGCAATTAAAATCCCTACACTTGAGACTTGTAGTGTGGAAATATTTAGTATTCCTATTTCCTTTCATGAACCAAATTAATCTAGATCTATGCCTCCAAAAAAATTCCTCCTTTTTCTATGATATCATGATATTTCACTAAGAGTTCATTTTCCTAATCAGAAAGTTGCTCAGAGAGAGGGTCATTATGTATGCTCTCTTGGTAGTCTTTGAGTTTCTTTTCAATTTATTTCTTAGTTTCAAAATACCACCAAAACAAAAATTTTGAGTTAGAGACAACCCCTTCTGAGTTAGATACGCCCCCAAATTTTTCTCCATCATTTAGAACTATATTAAATCTCCAAGAACCATCTAGTTTTCCTTCATGAAAGAAGATCATTGACACAAGAAGTCCTCCCAAAAATAATTTCTAGAAAATTTGTTATTAAGAGCATAAATATTCGATATCACCTATCAAAAGTTACCCAAATATTATGATACAAAAGGTTAATAACATTTCTTTTAGAGAATAAAGGCTTACATGAAATGATACTATTATTCTAAAAAATGAAATTTCTTCCTGAGGCACCATCAACATTGTTGTGAATCACCCCACCATTCTTGTACAATTGAATCTTTCAAACTCTCTCCTTTGACATTTTGGTTTCTCGCAAAACTACCATATCTAGTTTGTGATCTCTAACTATGTTCTAAAGGACATATTACTTGTGAGGGTTATTTGAACCCCTTATATTCTAGGACAAAATCTTTATTTCATTGGAGTGAATTCCTTGATGGTGGTTCTTTTCCCATCTTCTATGCTCTAGAGACTCTCCATTTCTCTAGCTTGCATTGTAGGTCTCCATCCAACTACATTTTTTGGTGATCCTACATCAGCTTTATAAGATCCCCAAGTAGAGTTTCCAAAAGAGGTTGCATGTTTGAGATCCTTGTCTACATTTTTTTATGCTTCTCTGACCCATAACCTCATGACTCTTCTGGTGTATTTTTTATTGAATCTTTCTTATTACTCAAAGACATAATATCTTTAGGGTAAGATGATTTAACCATTTCTACATCTTCAACATCAACCTAAAGGTCAATGTTCATTTTCCCTAGAATAGGGAATGACTAACCTTCATTAAATGATGGAACTTTTTTCATACTTTCATAAGATTTTTCAAATCTTGATGTAAGGGGAGAGAAAATAATCTCTCCCTCCTCTTGAAGCTCAACCTAGTCTTTCCCTACTTCCTTACTATTAGATGAAACCTTGTCCATCTCTAGGCACTGCTCTTTCTCCTCATTAAGATGGATTTAGGGGAGAGCATGTTGACCCAAGACCCCATTTAAAATCTCATTTTTATCTATTTCATTCTCTTTTGTTTGATTAACAACAAGCACATATTCCTCGTTATGCTCCTTTTCAGTATTATCCTGGTCATTTGGGGATGATACAACCTTTTCACATTCTTTCTTCCCTTCTTGATAGGAATTAACCTCTTGATCCTCATTGGAATTTCCTTACATTCCTTTGTTTCCCTCTCGTGGATCTTTTCTTTTCTATAATTTTTTAACTTCTAGGTTCTTGGATGCAGGAACCTTTTCAGCTTCTTTCTTGGGTTTCTTCGAGCATTTCTTTGCCTAGTTACCTGCCTTCTTGTAGATGAAATTGGAAATAGTGAGATCCTTATAGACCACTTCCTACTCCCATCAAGTAATCTTAGAGACCATCCAAATTTTCTCTCATAAGTTGGAGAATTGGTGGACATTGACACAAACCCTATAAAAAATAAGCCTAGATTTACATGTCGTGATAGGATCTATGGATAAAAATTCCCCAAATGAGAAATCCCATCCTTTAAGGAAATATTCATGCCAAAAATGAAAAAGTAGGCTAGGAAAAGAGAGCCAAAATGAAAAAAATATCATAAATATCTATATTGGGCTCCAATTTTTAAGGCTAACGAGTTTTCCCTTAACATCCAAGGGCCTCCACATAGAGAATACTCTAGAAATCTTCTTTGTTGGTGAATCTAAATTAGAGGAAGCCATGGGGAAGGGCCACAATTACTACTTGTCTTTTTACTTTCCATTTTCCTTTCACCATGGTGCTCACTACTTTAATATTTGGCCTTGACCCTAAAAACTTTCCAACTAGCATAAGCTCCATTGTAGAGATAGAGTGATCAACTAAATCATCTGTAATAGTGCTTTGGAACTCCCCCTTTTGAAAATCTACTTTGCAAGTTATGAGCAGAAAGGAGGACATAGCACTGGGTTTGACCCCAAAAAGAAAAGATTGTTTCTTAGATTCCTGACATGTCTCCTAAATAAGATTATTCTCTTGAGAATCACATGGAGGACCGTGTGATACATCCTTGGTACCCTCAATACCACTAGTGTCTTGAGCCCCATTTTCATCCTCATCTCCACCAAGCACTTCGTTTAATTTACCTTTCACAGTTCACAATCCAATGTTATGAAATCCAACCTTTTGTTGACCATCCACAATCCTCAGGGGGACCTATGAAATTGTAGAACCATTCCCTTGTCTATTGTCACACCATTTTTTGCTCGTCACTTGATTCAAATTCGCCATGTAGTTTTTAATATAATGATGATTAAATAAAAAGTAAAATTCATCCTCTTCTTAGTATAACTTAAAATTTAATAAAAATAGCACTTAAAAATATAAATAGTATAATACAAATATATATATATATATATATATATATATATAATGAAAAATCATTATAAACATTTGGAAAATAAAATTATAATTTAAATAAAATATGGTATTAAAGAAACAATTAAATGGAATGTCTTAACCTTGAGTTGCATTGTTGGAGCAAAATATTTTCTAGAATATAATAGAACTTGCTTGAGCCCAAAATCTTATGTTATATCTAGAAACTCTTGTTTCATAGACTCCCTTTTTCTAAACCCAATGGGAATCCTAATATTTTCTCCAGTTGTCATATCCTTGAATTGGTGCACCATATATTTTTTGAATGCTCCTTTGCTAAAGAAATTTGGAATTTATTGGGTATCACTTTGGAAGGTGATGCATATGTTCTACACACTATTTCTATATATTTAGAGGAAAACAATAAATCGGGATATTATTTTTTTTCTACTCTCTCTCATCTCATTGTCTGGCTTATTTGGAAACGTAGGAATGAGGATATATTTATAGGTAGAACTAGGATTCTTATTGAGTCTTTACAAAGACTCATTCACCATAATATCTTTGTGCAAGTTTCCATGTGATTTTATTGGCCATGGAGGACAAGCTTCTCAAAGTCTCAATGAATGAGCCTCCACTTTCAAGAAAGGAGTATCATATGTTTTTAGTCAAAGACAAGACCGATTTGGATTTTGACTATACCTTGAATAGGTTTATTGAACAAATCAAGAAAATTAAGAAAACTATTGATGTTACTTCAATATTGTTATATAAGCATTTCTCCATCCCCCATCAACTCTACCATAAGAGATTTGGATGTCCAGGCCATAAAACTAGACCATTCATGATGGGTTGAGACTCATATGAGTATTTGACCCCATGCCATGGGCTTCCTGGTTCAAGATGTCATAGTGCTTAGGGGATTTCCTTTTTTTCCTAATGATTTTCTATATTATGCATTTTTTGTCTGAGATGTAATTGTACATCAAAATCTATGATATGTATTATATCTTGGGATAGATGCAAGAGTAAAAGATGTGAGACCTTGTAACCAAATTGATGCTCAATATTTTCATTATAATTAATAAAAAAAAGTATTAGCAACAAAAATAAATTATATAAAGACTATTAAGACTTTTTTATATTAAAAATTAAAACAAATTCAATTTATTTAAATCACCCAAAAGTCCAACCTAATGTATTCATACTTGATAAACATATAATTTTTAATGTATTATCAAAACACAATATGTAAAAGAATTAAATTAAAGCATTCTAGAACTACCAACTTTAAGAAATAATGAACCCTTATGATAATCTTATTAAAATTTGCACCTTTCACTAATATATGTCACTTAGACAAAAATGACTTTAAAAAAGTGAAAAAACTTAAAATTTCTCATTGCTTAGTGAAGCAAATTAATATTATGAGAAACATGTTTCTTATGAAGAGGAACATAATTTTATTTTTATTTTTTTAACTTCCCTTATATATCATGTTTTAGTTTAGGATTTAGCCACTACCCATTGTACATCTCCTATAAAGAAATCATTTGACATTAAGATGCTAACAAAAAAATATAATATTATCTAATTCACAATATCTGATCAATTCACCAAATAAGGTATACCTGGTTATCAAGTCGATATTAACTGTTGTAATAATGTCTTAAAATAGAATAGGAGTATGGATACAATGAAGTCGACATTAACCTTTTTTCCTACACAAGGGTCCACTGCACACCAAGTCTCCGAACCCCTTGACACGCAACACAAGAAGAAAATATCACCAGCAACATAATTTACCGTCTCTGTGAACCCTTTGACACGCAACACGACGAAAATTTCAACCGCTATGTAATATTTTCGGGGCTTAAATACTGTTAGGGAAACATAAGATATACTAATCGGCCTCTTCCCATTCCGGTGAATGTCCATCCTGGAAACTCTCTTTGAAAAATCCTAATGGTGGAGGGGCTTCATCGATGGGAAATATATGCTTATGCTTGCGTTTTGCAGTTGCCCTGCTTATTCAGCTCAAGAGTACTAGTGGTGCGGGAGATACTATTTCGTTGGGTGCCTCTCTCACTGGAAACCAGACAATTATTTCAAAGAATGGTACATTTGAATTGGGATTCTTCAGCCCCAATGGAAGCAACTGGTATATTGGCATCTGGTACGCCCAAATTCCAGAGAAGACTTATGTTTGGGTGGCCAACAGGGAGAGACCTGCCAGGAAACAGCCAGGAGTTTTGAAGCTGTCAAAAGATGGCAGATTGGTACTGTTCGATGCACAAGGTGGCACATCTATTTGGTCAGTCAACGCAACAAACAAGGCATCCCGGGCTGTGTTGTTGGATTCTGGTAATTTCCTACTGCTGACGGGTGCAGGCAATGAATTTAATATTGTTTGGCAGAGTTTCGACAATCCTGCAGATACCATGTTGCCCGGGATGAGGTTCGGTGGACATCAAAAGATAGTCTCATGGAAGAGCTCAACGGATCCTGCTCCCGGACATTTTTCCCTAGAGAGGGATCCGTCAGGGGCCAAACAATTTGTGCTCAGGTGGAACAATTCTGAACAGTATTGGACGAGCGGAATTTGGGACGGGACAATTTTCAGCGGAATTCCAGAAACTGCAGACAAGCGTATGGTCAATATCAGCGTTGAAAGCGACGGCTCTACTTTGTATTTCACTTACATGTTGGTTCCTAATTTCAAAGTCCTGGCACGTTTCGTCCTGACCAAGTTTGGACAAGGGCGAGAGTATTTATTCGTAAGGGACGGTTGGAGCATGATCTGGTCTGTCCCCGGAGATGGATGCGACGTTTATGGTGCCTGCGGTGCCTACTCAACCTGCGACTCCAGAAATCTCCAGTCCTGCAGCTGCGCGGAAGGCTTCAAACCCACAGACAACCACGCCTGGGTTTCGCAAGATTGGGCGTCCAGTGGGTGTGTTCGGAAGAGCCCGTTAAACTGCAGCAGTGACCGATTCATCCATCTTGGCGTAACATTGCCCGATGATCACGCTTTCTCATACCCTGCAATATCAACAAAGAAAGATTGCGAGAAAGCTTGCCTCCGCAACTGCTCGTGCACCGCGTTTTCTTTCAATCCCCCTTCGTGGCCCTGCACAATCTGGTCCGGAGATTTGCTAAGCATGCGCAACTCTACTCCATCAAATAGTAATTCGAATGTCTTCGTTCGGGTAGGTGCCTTTCCACTTCCAAAGAAACGCAAGACCAGAAGTCTTGTGGGCCCAGTGCTTGGGATCGTCGGTGCACTCACCGTTGTCATAGGTATATCTTCAAGTTTCATTTACCGGAGGCACCAGCTACAGTCAATGGACAGGCGTGCAGATTCCTCGGACCCTTTTCTGAGAATGTTTGCTTACAGGGAGTTGAAAACTGTAACAAGGAATTTCAGGTCTGAGTTGGGGAGTGGAGGATTTGGGTCAGTGTTCAAAGGATCTCTACCAGACGGTACAGTCGTGGCCGTTAAAAAAATGAAGGATTCAAGACAACATGAGAAGCAATTCCGAGCAGAAATTAGTTCTCTTGGAAACATTCAACATGTTAATTTGGTCAGGCTGCGAGGGTTTTGTGCACAAGGATCGAAAAGGTTGCTGATTTATGATTACATGCCCAACGGCTCGCTCAATTCTTTCTTGTTCACCGGTAAATTAAAAAATAAACGAGAAATACTCAAATGGAAAACCCGATTTCAGATCGCACTAGGCACTGCAAGAGGGTTACTTTACCTCCACGAGGAATGCAGAGATTGCATCATTCACTGTGATGTGAAACCGGAAAATGTACTGTTGGATGGTGATATGTCACCAAAATTGGCTGACTTTGGGTTGGCGAAGCTGATGGGTAGAGATCTGAGCCGCGTGCTGACGACTACAAGGGGAACGAGAGGATACCTTGCTCCAGAGTGGATCTCCGGTCTTCCCATCACTTCAAAGGTTGACGTCTACAGTTTCGGTATGACTCTTTTGGAAATCATATCTGGGCGACGAAATCTAGACTTCAATGTAGAAGATTCAAGTAAGTTTTACTTTCCGCCATGGGCTAGAACTCAAATTTACCAAGGGAACCTGACTAATATTGTGGAGGAGAGTGTTGCGGAAGAGGCAAACATGGAAGAAGTAAGAAGAGCATGCGTTGTAGCATTGCTATGTATTCAGGAGGACGAGGAAGCGAGGCCAAGCATGAGGCAAGTGGTGCAGATGTTGGAAGGACAGATGGAACCTCAAACTCCACGAATTCCAAGCTCTGAGCTTAGGCCAGCACAGCATAGTGACACAACCAGCTATAGCAATGACAATCTCACTGCTTAGAATAATGTAGCTCTATATCTTGTATATCCATTTCAATGAATTAATGTAATGCTCTAGTATCGTTCCAATCTACATAAAGTTTTCAAGCTTTGATGACAATTTTTAATTTTCAAATTTTCAAATTTTAGTATAAGAACTATTTTATGATTACATTATAATTGATATTTGATATATATATATATATATATATATATATATATGAATAAATATATATATATTATTGTATCTATCTAAAAATATTACATCTAACATTTTTTATATTTTATAATTTATTCTTATTGAAGACTTTTTCTTTACTTAAACTTCATTTTGATTGGGAACTCGTTATTTAATTATACCATCAGGCTCTTGGATAGATCATAATTAAGTAGCTTCTATAATTTATACGTATTTTCTTGTATATTTTTATTTGCATTTTATGTTTCAAATGCCATTATGAATCCCTTGTTTTGAATAAAACTCTATATAATTATACAATGAAAATAATATATATAAGAAAATAAAAAAATACACACTAGTACAATAAATATTCAATATGTGAGACTGTGTGTAGTAAATCTATTTAGTTTTATGATACATTTGAGATTGAGTAATAATATTGAGATAATGTTAAGCATCTTAGTGCTTTAGTGACCTTGAAGGAGGAAAAAGAGATGTTACATGTCATTATTGTATCAAAAGTGTACATAATGAACTAAAAAGAAAAATGAACAAAGTGATTGACCATAGGAAGGATGATGAGAGATTTTAAATCCTATATAGATTTTCTAAGAGGAGTTAGAACATGAAATGAGAAAAACAAAAAGAAGAGAGGCTATGTTTTGATTAACACTAAAGATTTAAAGTTATTTATTATATTTCCACAATAAATAAATAAAAAATTTAATATCTAATACAGTAGATAAGTAGTAGTTAATATTTAATTAGAATTAAAGTTAGGGTTATAACAATCAATCAATTTTCCCTTTTCTTGTAAAGCTTAGATGTAAAATCTAAATAGATATAGTTTTTCTAATATCTTTCTAAATCAATATATACTCTAATTTCTATATTTTTTCTACACACATTTAAAAATAAATTTTAATATCCAATATATTAGAAAAGTAATAATTCATATTTAATTAGAATTAGAGTTAGGGTTATAATAATATATTTAATAGATAAATAAAGAATTTCTATATTTTTTCTACACACACATATATAAACATTTCTATAATCTATAATTTTGTATGTGTATACTAAACAAATCTTTAAATTAAGTTCTTCTAGATAATTACTTCGTATATCTTCATGTAATTAATTTTACTATTGACACATAAATTTATAATAATCAATTATTAAAATTTTAATAGTAAATTATTACTTCAAAATAAAATTAAACATTCAACTAAGTTATTCTCACTATTATTTAAATAAATTATATAATGAACTCTTATCAATTGTTTTAAAAAATTAAAATAATAATGAATGCAAAATTTGAGCACAAGCATAAAGGCATGAATTGGTTTTACATCAACATTGAATTATATGCCAGTGATGAGATGGGAAAAACCAGCAACTATTAAATCAGCTATAAAGAGTCTCTCGATATGAGTCCAAAATGAGGTGGAAATGAAAATGGGGAGCCCATATCCTATGGTGGTCTATCAAATGATGGTTGTACATTAAATGTGCAAGAGAAAAGTAGCTAGAAAATCTAACGGCCAGCCAACCTTCAATGGCCTTTCATCCTTGATCTGCAATGTTAGGAACAATAGATCTGTAAAATTAGCCCATCCATCTTATATAGGAATTGCCTTCATAATAATGGATTACCCCATCACTCTCACATCTTTTGCTGGACAAGGGAGCAAACAAGATTAAGGTGAGTAGGATTACTGCAATACAAGGGAAGAGTATTTACATGCCTAGCTAATATCAAAGCTTCTAATGCAAGATATTTGAGAGTGAATCGGGGCAGTGACGTATTTTCCCTTGTTGGTGATTAACTCAAACTAACGGCTCATACTCCTCTAAATCTTAATTTCTAGTTTGGATGGTGAAATTGGACTATTTCCATGCTGCATTACATTAGTTGGAGATAAAACTTACACGTGTCAGTTATTGCTAGGTATTTGACCGTGATCTATTCTATGGGGTGATTGGTTTTGCATAAATGCTCAGATTTTGTAATTGATACATAATGAATGAATAATAGAATTTCATAATTAACCAGCTCTTTTTTTCTTCTATTTCTGTATAAAAAAATTATTTTATCTTTTAGCAAGATCATTCTTTAAATTTAAGATTTAGCATGAGTAGAAAATTCTACATGGTATCAGAGCATAGGGAGCTGGAAGAAGTATTATTTTTGTTGCAGGTATTGCAAATTAGAGCTTGGTTAGAATGAAAAATTTTCATTACATTGGGGGTTGTTAATGTGTTTCTATTTGTAAACATGAACTGAGAAAAAGTTCCATTTTGGGGGAGATCAATGATGTCTAGTATGTATTTTCATCCATCTGTTGTCAAGCTAACCTCAAAAAATTATCTGTCTTGGAAAAAAGAGATAAAGGATCATTGCATTGAGATGGATTTAATGCCCTATCTCCTTGGACACATTTTTGAGCCAAGCAAGTATGAACAAAAAATTGCATGCTTTAATAGTAATGATATTGTCTATGGACTAATATGTCTTACTATTTCTGAGGATATTTTATATCATATATAGCACATAGAGTGCCCTTACATTGCTTGGACCATCACCCAATAGTTGTATGGAGACATTGATTCTTCATCTAAAAGTGATGATTCCTTGGATAACTAGACTTCTATGGGTGATAATACGATTTCAGTTGCCTGATCTTGTGTGAACACATCCTTTGTGGATGATCAGTTTATTGATGACCTTGATGCCTCTGTTGTTTCCTTCAGGATTAGTGTTGCTTCATCGAAAGCTTCCAATGTTTCTTTGTGATAGGATCATTTGTGTCTTCCAGATCTAGTTCATTGGGATTGATTTCTACCAAACATATTATTGTTGCTTGTAGAATCCCTCATTTTGGATCTAGATGATAGCATTGATTTTTTTCATCTTCTATTTGGTGAAGGTGACTCTTCTTTTGCTGTTGTGAGGGAGCCACCTAGCCCTCTTCTTCCTTCTCTAAATAGTCATTCTTCACAAATTGGTACAAGTTTGGATACATTTGCACAACATCCTAAGGAGATCTATTTTCCTTTTGAGGTAAAAATTGTGTCTTTTGATTATGTTCTAAAATAATTTCTAAAAGATTATAGTCATTTCAAGATCTATATAGAGACCACGGAGTAGTTGTCAGAGGCATCATACATCTTGAGATTTCTTCCTACATATTCCTTTCAGGATTGGGGAAACTTCATTCATACATCTTCAGTTATGTTTCTTCCTAAAGGGACAAATGTTGTTCGAAGATCATGGATCACCTTCTATACAAGTGTCGAGCATCTACCATTCACTAAACACCATGGAGGCATCTATCTTCTCTTCCATTTCACTTTCTTAGAGATTTTCTTGGGTTCAAAGAAATTGTAGTATGGTAGTTTTATTGCTTTATTAGCATCTATTTTGAGGGGGGATTTTATTCCTACTAGGTTTTCCCTCTTTCCTCTTCTTATATTTTTCTTTTCTCTTTAGTTAGAATTAAGGGGGGATGTTGGTGATTAATTCAAACTAACAACTCATTACTGTTGGCGATTCATTCAAACTAATAGCTCATACTCCTCTAAATCTTAACTTCTAGTTTACTTCTAGTTTGGATGGTAAAATTGGACTATTTCTATGCTACATTATGTTAGTTGGAGATAAAACTTACATGTGTTAGTTATTGCTGGGTATTTGACCATGATTTCCTATTCTATGGGGTGATTGGTTTTGCATAAATGCTCACATTTTGTAATTGATACACAATGAATGAATAAATAATTTCATTATTAACCAGCTCTATTTTTCTTCTATTTCTATAATTTTCAGCTTTTATCTTTTAGCAAGGTTGTTCTTTAGATTTCAGATTTAGCATGAGTAGAAAATTCTACATGGTATCAGAGCATAGGGACCTGGAAGAAGAAGTATTAATTTTGTTGCAGGTATTGCAAATTAGAGCTTGGTTAGAATGAAAAAATTTCATCACATTGGGGATTTTTAATGTGTTTTTATTTGTAATCATGAACTGAGAAAAAGTTCCATTTTGGGGGAGATCAATGATATCTAGTATGTATTTTCATCCATCTTTTGTCAAGCTAACCTTAGAAAATTGTTTGTCTTGGAAAAAAGGGATAAAGGATCATTGCATTGAGATGGATCTAATGCCCTATCTCCTTGGACACATTTATGAGCCAAGTGAGTATGAATGGAAAATTGCATGGTTTAATAGTATTGATATTTTCTATGGACTAATATGTCTTACTATTTCTGAGGATATTTTATATCATATAGAGCACATATAGTGCCCTTTCATTACTTGGACCATCATCTGATAGTTGTATGGAGACATTCATTCTTCATCTAAAAGTGATGATCCCTTGGATAACCAAACTTCTATGGGTGATACTAAGATTTTGGTTGCCTCATCTTGTGTGAACACATCCTTTGTGGATGATCAGTTTACTGACGACCTTGATGCCTCTGTTATTTCTTTAGAGATTAGAGTTGCTTCACCGAAAGCTTCTAATGTTTCTTTACAACAAGATCATTTGTGTCTTTCGGATCTAGTTCATTGGGATAGATTTCTACCAAACATATCATTTTTGTATGTAGAATCCCTCATTTTGGATCTAGATGATAGCATTGATTTTATTCATCTCCTATTGGACAAAGGTGACTCTTCTTTAGTTGTTGCGAGGGAGCCACCTAGCCCTCTTCTTCCTTCTCTACATAGTCATTCTTCATAGATTTGTACAAGTTTGGATACATTTGCACAACATTCTGAGTAGATATATTTCCCTTTTGAGGTGATAATTGTATCTTTTGATTATGTTCTACAATAGTTTCTAAAAGATTATAGCCATTTCAAGATTTATACATAGACCATGGAGCATTTGTCAGAGGCATCATACATCTTGAGATTTCTTCCTACATATTCCTTTTAGGATTGGGGAGACTTCATTCATACATCTTCAGTTATGTTTCTTCCTAAAGGGAAAAATATTGTTCGAAGATCATGGACCACCTTCTGCACAAGTGTCGAGCATCTACCATTCACTACACACCATGGAGGCATCTATCTTCTCTTCCATTTCACTTTCTTGGAGATCTTCTTGGGGTCAATGAAAAATGTAGTATGTTTATTTTGTTGCTTTATTAGCATCTATTTTGAGGGGGGATTTTGTTCCTATTGGGTTTTCCCTCTTTCCTCTTCTTAGATTTTTCTTTTCTCCTTAGTTAGAATTAAGGGGGGGTGTGGGTGATTAATTCAAACTAACAACTCATTACTGTTGGTGATTAATTCAAACTAACAACTCATACTCCTCTAAATATTAACTTCTAGTTTACTTCTAGCTTGGATGGAGAAATTTGACTATTTCCATGCTGCATTATGTTAGCTGGAGATAAAACTTACATGTGTCCATTGTTATTGGGTATTTGACTATGATTTCCTATTCTATGGGGTCATTGGTTTTGCATAAATGCTCAAATTTTTTAATTGATACATAATGAATGAATAATAGAATTTCATTATTAACCATCTCTATTTTTCTTCTATTTCTGTAATTTTTTGCTTTTATCTTTCAGCAAGATCGTTCTTTAGATTTTAGATGTAGCATGAGTAGAAAATTCTACATCCCTGATATAACATGGATGGATGAGAATGGAGAAGAGATCTATTGTGAACGTTTGTCTTATTAAGAAAATTCTCTATAGAGAATAGATTAGAGTCCTACTAACTCACATTAGTATTCCATAGCTGGGTGAAGGTGCAAACAATTCAATTTCAATGAAAGAATAGAATGATTTGTTTCTTTCTCAAGTCTAGGCATGAGAGGTTGACAAAATTGTTTGTGCAGGATAAATCAACACTTTGAATGGAGTTTTTCACACAAGATGACACAATTGTCTATGCACGCATCATATTGATTACAAATAAAGTAACATAGATTTTTTAATTTCAAAATTTTTAATGATTTAAAATCATCACTTGTACATGTCTAAGGGGTGTGTTGATAGGTGTTTGATTAAAGTTGAGTGCCTTTTATAATCTACAATATCAATTTTAGTTTTGGGGTTGATATATTATGCAATATGGACTACCTTGTACAACTTTCAAGAGGCATCTAATTGTGCACTACAAATCATACGTACATATCCTACCACTAGTGGCTTGTGACATTTCCAAGAGTCTGTGTTCACCACTAGACCAACTTAGTTGTACATAATAAAAATAGATTTGAAAACATAATTGCAACTTTACATAACAAGAATACATGTACAAGCATATCTAAAAATATATATCATTGTAGAAGGCACTTGTTTTATATAAATAAATGATACAAAGTTACAATAGCATTCTTTTGTGAATTTTGCCAATCTAGCTAAGAAAGTGCAACATTCGAATGTATAGGAAGAAAAAAAAATAGTATTTGTAATTGTGTATTTAATTGAACATCTAACACCATAGATTCCAAGCTCTGAACTTAGGCCAGCACACCAAAGTGACACAACTAGTTATAGCAATTATAATCATACTACTTAGAATAATGTAGTTCTATATGTTGTATATCCATTTCAATGAATTAATGTATTGCTCTAGTATCGTTCAAATCTACATAAAGTTTTCAAGTTTTGATGACAATTTTTAAGTGTCTAATTTTCAAATTTTAGTATAAGAACTATTTTATGATTACATTATAATTGATATTTTTATAAACAAATGATTATATATATATATATATATATATATATATATATATATATATATATATATATATATATATATATATATGTATGTATGTATCTATCTAAAATTATTACATCTGGTATTTTTAATATTTAATAATTTTATTCTCATTGACAAATTTTTCTTTACTTAAACTCTATTTTGATTGGGAACTGATTGTTTAATTATACCATTAGGCTCTTGGATAGATCATAATTAAGTAGCTTCTACAATTTATACATATTTGGTTCTATATTTTTATTTGCATTTTATGTTTCAAATGTCGTTGTGAATCCCTTGCTTTAAATAAAACTCTATATAATTATACAAAGGAAAAAATATAATAAAAATTTAAAATATACACTAGTACGATAAATACTCAATATGTTAGATTGTGTGTAGTAAATCTATTCAATTTTGCAAAACATTTGAGATTGAGTAATAATATTGAGATAATGTTTAGCATCTTAATGCTTTAGTGACCTTGAAGGAGGAAAAAGAGATGTTATATGTTATTACTATATGAAAAGTGTACATAATGAACTATAAAGAAAAATGAATGAAGTGATTAACCATAATAAGGATGACGAGAAATATTTCAAACCCTTTATAGATTTTCTAAGAGGAATAAGAAAATCAATGAGAAAAAGAAAAAGAATAGAGGCTATCTTTTGATTAACACAAAGCTTCCTTCCAACAATCATTCAAGATTTAAATCAATATTGAAAGTCTATTAGGACCCTCATCAAAATACTTGGTTGCTACTATGGTGATATTTTTTGTCCTCTCATTTTTATTTTTATTTTTGTACTTTTTCTCTACTATTATTACTATTATTTCTTTGGTTTTTCTCACACCTTGTGAGAGCCCTTCTTTTCCACCCTTTCCTTGCTTTATAAGGGTTAAGACTTACTCTCAAATTACCTGATACAAATACTAATAAAATGGATTCTACCATATACTTAATCTATCTACATAAAAGATTAATTATTTAAAATACCTAAATTTTTAATAGTTATACAGAGTCGTCTCTTAGATTTCTTTAGGACAAGTTTAGTGTAAAAGGGATTACATAAATATAATTGGTCATTTCCACTCTCATTTTATGTCACTTTGCATAAGGTTAAATGTATAGTCTTAGGATATGATTCTCTTTGATTTTAGCACATTTAATGAATCTAGAATCCATTTATCACTAGAACAAACTACTTCTTTTTTGTTTAAATTAGACTTGATTCTTACTCTAGAACATCCCATAGCCAACTCCAAATTACATGGGTGACCTTAACTTGGTTTAAGATAGTAGAATTGGGCCTTAACACTATCTTCAAGTTCCTTTGTTGTTGACATAGTGTGATGAATTAAGACCATTATAACCCATCAACGTGGATTATAGAAAACCTCATAACTTAAACTTTTTTTTACAAACCATCAATATGCATTCTAGAAAATTACATATATATATATTCACAAGAACTTTTATAGAACTTTGTATTTTCCTCTAGTTCATTTCAGTTATCAAGAAACCATAATCAAATCCATATAATTTTTTTAATTAAATGAAATTTTTATCTTTTAATAACTTATATATGAAAAGCTTAATATAATTAATGGGGGTTTTAATTAGGTGAAGTTGAATAGTTTTGTAATGATTCAACTTGAGATGAAGTCTTATTCAATGTAGGGTTATAATGCTATAGGGGATGATATTGGGATTGTGTTGATAAATTTGGAATAATGTTTTGTTATGTAGAAGTCCATCAGATTCATAGGTTAATATTTCCCCACTTTGTTTGGTGTAATTTACCTCCAAATTTAAAATGGGGGTTTTGGGGCAACACCCCCAAGATGGGATTAGGTGGAAGCGACCCTTGCGGGCTAATGGGGCAAGAAAATTTGTTATTTTAAAATGAGTTTGTTCTTATTTTTGTATTGAATGACTTATTCTAACCATAATTTTGTAGCAAAAAAACATCTTGTATAAAATGGTTCCATGTTAGGGATTTCATAATGTATGATGCGATTGTAGCTTCTTGTTGTAGTATTGAGTTGTAAGGGATTACAAATTATAATCAGCTTGTAATCATTGGATAATAAAAATATTGGACTTGTCATTTTGTGGACCTAGTCTAGGGATGGGGTGAACTACATTGGATCTTTGTGTGTTGTGTTCTCTTCTATGCGACTGATTATGTTCTGGTATTGGTTATATTTGCATGTAATTGTTATTTCTACCTCGTTAATCCCAACATAATGGATTTCCACTCAAGCTTTGCATCTTATTGAAATAAAATAAACATTTAACTCATTTTTCATACTAGATAGCTTTATTAATCTAGTGTATATAAAAACCATGCATAAATTAAATAAAAATATATTATTATTTAAGAAAACTCACTAGATCTAGATCTAGAATAATTTTCTTACACATGGACCTATTATATTTCAATTAATGTTGTACAATATTGGGTGAAAAAAAATTGGATATAAAAATACCCAAAAGAATTCTAGCAATAAAATACAAATAGATCTCGAATCTCAATGTCAAAGGTAATCAACTTTTTCTATATTTAGTTCATACCTATTTTTCTTGTTCTAATACACTAATACTTCTCATTATACCTATGTTTGGAAGAGGGCAGTAGTTTGTGCTAAGATATTCATGCAGCATGTAGGGTTCTTATATTGCATTCACAAATCTTTTATACTACTATTAAGAGGAAGACTTCCCAACCATAGATAATCAAAAAAAAGTATTGTAAGGATAAATATTTGGTGCTTTCATTTC
This sequence comes from Cupressus sempervirens, assembly GCA_028749045.1. NCBI lineage: Eukaryota > Viridiplantae > Streptophyta > Pinopsida > Cupressales > Cupressaceae > Cupressus > Cupressus sempervirens. Next base: position 434,208,753 of record CM053785.1, read on the forward strand.
ATAGATCCCATTAGACTATGAGTCCATAAATGAATATACTTTCTAAGCCTTGCATCCAAAGAGAAATATTACCTCAAATTTAGCAAATTACATTCTTGACACTTATGGATATGGAAGCATACAACAAAAAAACATATTGGAATAATATATCTAGAGATAATAAAGTCTTAAATTTAGAAGTAGGCTATTTTTTTCTATTCAATATCATTAACTGACATTGCATCATCTATTTGGATAAATCAAAAGAGGAAGCAAGAAACTAGCCCAACCTACAATATATACCAACTCTTTGTATTTTGGTGCTTAGATTTCCTAGTTAGGACATTGTTATACCAAAGTGATCAAATCACTAGAGATCATGAGCCAAGCTACCTCTCCTATCAATATCACTGCTTCAGACTCTATCAAAAGCCTACTTGACTCTGTTGTCTAACATCCTTAGAAAATGCCCTAACATATCTCCAACTCTTCCAGATATATTCAAACACATTGGATCCCCTAAGAATGACATTGTGATTTACGGTTAGGAGGTCCAAAATATTAAAATTAGACCAAAAATTGTTCCCATTGAGATGTACTTTAGCAAGGTTATCCCTAGTTAATACCTTTTAGGGTTCATCATGACTGATATCCTTAGAAATCTATTTTATAGAAAGAGAAATATTTTGAGTTTTAAGGTCCTTCAATCCAAAATCACCAAGTTCCTTGCTCTTAGTACATGACTCGAAGCATACATTATGAGTTTTCCTAAGCACTTTTTTATTAGACTATAAAAAGTCCCTAATTATTTTTTGAAGGAAGACAAACTAATTTTGGTTGAAAACCCAAGTTGAAGAGTTGTATATTGAATAAGAAGAAATAATTTTCTAACAAATTTGTACCCTGCATGTCATGGATATGTATGAATTATTCAACTTTCTCAGTGTTTGGAATGTTTCTCTTTAATCAATGCCCAAATATCTCCAATATCAAGGATAGTAACAAATGGAATACCAAGGTACCTACCAGCGTTATTAGGTCCACCCTAGCTAATACAAGATATACCACACCAATCAAGTGGATCTTCACTCCATCCTATAGGGATAGATTTGGACAAATAAATCTTTCTACCTAATAAATTATAGGGTAGATCTAATTTATTCATTAGGTGAACCGTGTTTTATCCCTTTAATTCAAATATAATGGAAATATTGTCCTAAAATTGAATATTGAACATTTTTTTGCCTTATTTTGAAAAATTGTATCATGGGCTATAGGATACATAGTTTCATCTCTTCAAATATAGTGGAATGGATCAATGGTAGTAACAAAGAGATAAGGGGCAAGCCAAAAACCTTTCCTTATGGACCTTGTAAGCTCAAACATTTCAAATTTTATTTGAATTAATTCTTCTACACATACTAAGACAAAGAACTAACTATTTGTTGATGATTCTGTATTTATGCATTAAGTTTTCTTAACTAAAGTTTGATTTAGTTAGATCTACATGGACTACAAATCTATCCAAAAAATTTATTTGATAAAGAAAATTCTGGATACCTAATGTGAGAGAATAATTTCTAATTTAATATACCTTGTGCATTAAATTCTTCTCTATTCACGATTCAACATTGTATAATGCTAACTACTCAAGGAAAATAAATTAATTTTTCTTAACAAATTTATCCAACAAATGAATTTCTACATAATCTCTAATATTACTTTAGGCAAAAAAAAAAAGTTCCCAAGTTTCTTTAAATACAGGGGATTTCTCACCATTCTTTTGTAAGAGTAAGAAATTGTGCCTATTTCATAAAAAATGCGTTGAAGTGGGGAAACAAATCCTAGAGATAACTTAGTGATTGAAAACACAACAATGACAAATCTCATAATTTAAGATAGCATTTTTTCTAAAATTTCACAAATGAATTTTTTTATTTATTTTACATATTGTCTTACAAACCCTAGATTGTAAAGGGTAGATGCTCATATATATTTTAATTTCAAATGTAGACAATTGTGATGGTAGATAGCATCACACCTATTTTCCTGGTACCAAAAGAAACCCCAATTTACATCTCCCAAAAAGAATCCACAAAAATAAAAATAAAATTAAAAAACCAACTGAAATCTAAAGAATAGTAAAATAAAATGGAAGAATTGAAATAATACAAACAAGATCATACCAAGAAAAGTCAATTACAAAAACTCAAATAGTTGAGCAGTCCACCAACAATTACAAAGTACCCATGAGAAAAACATGCATTTAGCATTTTATACCTCCATGTGCAATCTCATTTTCCTTTGAATTTTTCATCTTTCTATTCTCTGTTACCCCTTTCTCCCTTGCTACTTTTTATTTTTTCCCCCTTTTTAAAGTCATCTATTATCTTATCCTTCCCTTCTTCTTTCTTCTCCTCCTCTTCTTTCATATTCTTCCCCCTTTTTTCAATAATGAAAAAGGGTAAATTAGGTCTTACAACCTATTGAACACATATTTATATAGAGTTTAATCATTGTCAAGTTGCTCTTTCCCAAGCTCTTTTAACTTGATTAGGGCCAATATCTCACTTTGAAGATTGGCCACAAACTCCTCAATTCCATCAAGTGTGCTAACCTTAGGATGTTTGATCGACTTCTTTGCTTCTTTCTAATGCTCTTGAATAATGTCCATGAGTGGTGGTAGGAAATATTGTAGTTCTAAGATCTTGAGAACTTATTTATCTTGTATAATTTGTATCTAGTTAACCATGACAATGGCTTGATGGATGTATATACTGTTGAGTTTTTCTTTGTAGTGGTAGGTATATAAATTTGGTATTTTAGTTGTATTTTCCAATTCCAGTTGGAGTTCTAGTGTCTTCTATTTTTGAGGTAAAAGGTCATCCCCATTTGGCTTCCATAGTTTATTGGGATCCTAACAACTCCTCACCCTATATGCTTGCTCTCAATTTGAGATTGTGTAATATTAGGTGCTATCATTATTAATCCAATGTCATCTTGCATAAGTGAATCCTAATTGTCCCTCTATTTATAATTGTTCTATCATTTAAATATTTCAGTTCTTGGGTATGTATGAGGTAGAATAATGAATTTAGGTAATTTGAAGGTAACTATGAGGTAATAGAAGAGTCAATTCCATATGCATATGTTGGGAGTGACCACATGAAATATTGTCATATGATGACAAATATTGAAGCAGTTAATAATAATATCACGTGGTCACCATTGTACTAATGTCATAATCCATCATTCTCATTTCACAAGTGAAGGCCATTTAAGATTTGTACAGTGATCATATCAAGACAACACAAGGAAACTAGTCAAAGGAGTGATATAGTAAGTTTAAGACTTTAAACCACTACATCTAAACTGTATATGGTCTATAAGCTGGTATACAATTCGTATGAGTAGGACTGACCATATAAGTAGAACATTACAAAAAAACATTTATATTGTAGTTCTATTTTCTAGAAAACTATAATGTGGATGTTACCCATACTATGCAAGTGGATGTTATTAGAGGGGTAAAAGTACAAAGCTATGTCACCCTTTTGTAATGGAAAAGGCTAACACAAGTATAAATATTCACCTTCAATGATATAAAACTACTATTATTAATTAGAATTTGAAAATGAAGTAAACTAGAGAAATGTGTATAATTTGATCAAGTTTAGGATTATAATTTTTAACAATTATTTGGAATAAGAAATTATATATTTTCATTAATTTTATAGATAATATTTTTAGTTGCTGAAAAATGCTAAAAATTAGGGGTCTAGTTCCCACCACAAAACTATATGGAAACAAACTTATTTCCCTCTGATCTCATACTATGTTATAGATAAAATATATATCTAGAACATTCAAAAATAAAATTTGGCTTTAGACCTATATTTTCACTTTTATAATGATTCAAATCTCAACTCACCTAAAATCAATAGATTTCATCTCCCACCAATTTTTTTCAAACAAATATATTCTAACTAGAACAAAAATGATAATTTCTAGAAGAGGACTCTCTCCTCTAGAACATCATATAATTTTTAATTTTTTAACATAATTTAATATTATTTTCCTTCTCAAAATTGATATCTTTTCGAGTGTTAAAATATGTGTTTGTACAATTTTTTAATTACAATATACTATATCTAATTAAAACACTATAAAATCTATATGAGAATATTCTTGACCTTGATCTCTATAAAATGGTGTTTATAAGTTATTAAAAAAATATTTCATAAAAAATAGTAAGAGTTATTAAAACATCAAATTTCTAAATAATTGTATTTCCTTAGTAATTGGATACAAACCAGTATAAAACATGCATTCGATAGACATTTCCAACTGAAAAAGTGTGAGACAATATATAACTTAGCTAGAATGAATTTATCTGGATCATATGTTTGAACAAAATTGATTTTTAGATAGAAATACTCAAATTTAGTTGTTCTAATAAGTCAGCCTGAAAGGTGACACAACTTTGTACTTTTACCCATGTCTAGATGATACCTAGATACTATTTATTAGAGATGATGACCTAGATACTATTATGTTCATTGTTTGTTAAAGTGGTAAAGGCAAAAAGAAACTTCAAGCTTAAGGGAGTATCTCAAAAGTGTTACTGGGGATCAATATTTGTGCACACACTAAGGATAGGTTTGCATTGGAGGAGACTATCAAGAAATGTATGAAGCAATAGGATAGCATGGGCTAAAGGTTTGATGAAGTGACCAATTTTATGATCAAGGTGATGCACTCACTACCCACCACCCTTCACCTCCTGCATTTTGAGAAAGATGGATTTCTTTCCTCTATTGGAGTTGACACCATGACATCCTTGTACTAGTTCTTGGCATATGAGTGGCTTAGTGTGTTGCTAGAGAAACTAGATAAGGAGAAGAAAGAGAGCTACCTCTCTTGGTTTTATTTTCTATTTATTTTGTTAAGTGTTTTATCATAGGCCTTTTTTTTAGTTTATTACTGGACTCTCCCTGTGAATCCATGTGATGATTACTATAATTATGTATATTTTTAATTTTAAGACTCTTAGTCCACCCAGTGGCAATAGTAGTTTTTGATTATGGGTTACGTTAATGTGGGGTATTTTGATATTAAGAAAGGGTGTAGGATGAAAATGTGTTGTAAGTGACTTGTTGGTATTTTTTTAGCTATTTTTTGGGCCAGACCCCATTTTGGCCGATTTTGGATATAAAAAACAAACATATTATATTATTAAATTTAAGCATGAATAATACACTTATAATAGTACATGGAAGTGAATCTTCTTATAACACTAACCTTGATTAGGATGACTTATTTTAATACAAGGTTGCACAAATACAAAAACACTTGTCTATAAATAGAAACACTATGAATTAAAACATTTATAAGTTTTCAAAAGTCTAAAAATGGAAAATAGCTTGCATATGTTAGGTATGATAATAAATTTGGTATGAACATTTTTAACATTTGAACTCTCAAATCACATAATCTACTCGAATCTGTCTCTGTTGTTCTCACAACATATATAAATGTTTAATTTTTCTTAGAATATAAAGACCAATTAATAGCTTCAACTATTTAATTATATATAATAAAAATAGTTATTTATTTTTTAAATTATATTTAAAATTATTTCTATTATTTTAAATTAAGTTTAAATTTTTTCTTATAATATAACTTTTTATTTCTATTATTTAAATATACATGAGCACATAATAATCAATAGAGTAAATTCATTTTATTATAAATATCAATATAATACTTTTTTTAATAATATAATATCAATAATAAAATATAAATTGATTTGGTTGGGTTGAATTAATTATTTTAATTAAAAATTATATTTTCATAATAAGTCATCCTTTAAAACCTAAAGTTAAGCGAATTGTGGAGAAAACTAAAGTCAGAAAGTATGTGACTCTAAAATGTGTTCCTCATCCACCCTCACTTCTCCATAGATCTGCATAAACTCTAATAAATATAATTGTTTTATGAAATGTAAAGAAAATATAGAAACAATGCTTATAAATGTTCCTACATTAGCCAACACAATATGCTAAACTTCAGTGTGTTGTTTAAGGTGATCCAACTAGGCCCAGTAAGTGAACAAGGAGCCTAAAAAGAAAGAAAAATAAGCTTCATCAAGACACACTCCATAACTAAACAAGGTTGTACTCAATGTGAACCAAATTAAGGTTAAAGTTTTGAAGAATCTTGCTTTGATTCCTTTGTTGTTTTCTGGGTTTTTCGAATGTTTTATTATTTTTTGTTATCTTTTTTATATTAATTTCGCATTGTATTATTCCTTAGGCATCTTTTTGGCTATCGATTATATGGATTCTATTGCTAATCAAATTGTTACTAAAATATTATGCTAAATTGTCTTAGGTCCCTTCAAAACATTTTTTTTCACTACTGAATATTATTGTTACTCTCTCTTTAAACTTGATTTGTTTTTGTTTTGATGCCTTGTCTCAGTCTTCAATGAAAAAAAAATTTAAATAAGAGATTAACATTAATGTAAAATTGAGAAAGTTGAAAAGTCCAAGTCTATTGTAATTAAAGATACAAAGAACACATATTGTCATCTCATATAAGTGTGTTATGCATGTGTAATAAATAATTGATCTTCAAAATATTATACTAATGTTATATTAAAATTAAAATTCTAAAATAGATATTTATGATGCAACCAAACTTGAAAAATTAATAGAATTTTAAAATAAAATGTATTATAATCAACTAAATTTAGTAATAAAATATCTTACAATTTCTACGATTATATTAAAATTAGAACATGCTGGCATTAAATGGACGAATCGAATCCTCTATCAAATTGTGTAAAAGCAAAGTGAACCTCATGATATAAGTAAAAACTTCTAAATTATAAAATATTTTTCAACGCTGTAAAACTGGTCATTGTGCCATCACTTGCAAGTGCGTCAAAATTAACGTGTCCACTCGAAGCTTTGACTGCTTTGGTGGATTGAGTTCTGTTCATTTACAATCACCTATGTTTAAATTTTGAACTATTTATCCTACCCATTGTATAAGACAAAACTTAATGGTTTGCATTGAAAGTGTGTTTTTTATCTGTACAACCAAAGTGTGAGGTTCGAAAAGGGATATGGACATCTATCAAACAATCGTAATGGAAAAGGGAAATTTTATGTAGACATATCTGCAAATTGTGGAAGCGTCACTATAACCTGTAGATATTATGAGCTCATAAATTGTTTAACATGATGCCTCAAATATTTTATTTCTCACTGAATGTAATCATTGTAGGCGATAGATGGTTTTTGTTTTTTTGTAGTGATTCATTAAATTTCAATCACATATAATTTGTCTATTTGAAGACATCCTTTGACATCTGCATCAACATCCTCCCTCCCTGAGCCAAATTGGGGGTTTTGGAATGAGATATGGTGATGGAAAAGATGTCTCAAAAGTACTATGATCCTATTAGAAAGCACGTGAACATGTTTATTTATCGCCTAGGACAGATCTAGATCATAAACTATTTGACAGAAGACTTGAGAGAAATGCAAAATCACGATGAGGCACTTGAATTGTTTGACATTGCCTCAAAGGAAAGTGGTTTTGATCCAGCAAGAAAATTATTAACTAAAGGCCAATTATCCCCTTGCCAAATGGGTTTGTACATTAATCAAATTTCTTTGCATACAACCCTATGACAATGCTTTTAGTTCTCCCGAGGATATTGTTTATGTGCATTTCAAATGTTCTGTATTTGCTTGCATTCTAATAATTTTGACGATTTAATTTGTTTAGAATACAAAGAATGACTATTGTAAGTATGTCAGAATTAATTGTTGTGTTTGTACATAAGCATACAAATTATTAATATATAATTTATCTTATGGAGTCTTGATTTTATTTTTGCATAATCCATAGATATAAACATTTGGAATATCAATTATAATTGTACTACTATTTACTTATTTATTTTTAAACATGAAGTAACAATTTAACAAAATTGACGAGAAATTAAAAACTTGATTAATTTGAGAGGGAAACTATTTTGACAAACTTAAAATTTTGGTTTAAGAATTAAAATATAATAAAAAAAAAGTGTAAAGTATTGATCCCAAAGTCAATATTCTTTAGAAACTAAGGATTCAATAATTTGAATAAATTTATTTAGTGATTGGAGCCTTTCATACAATAGATGAAGTCAATTATGTTTATTATGTGCTTTTTATATTAATAAGCTATGAAGAAAGCATTCATAATATTTTTACATTAATTGTAATGTATATAATTTTTTATCTATCGGCCCTATTATTCCATTATCTACATCAAGATATATATAGAGATAAGAGAAGATAAATTTATTAATGTCCAACGAGAGACCAACAAGGGTCTATGCGACTGAAAAATTACAAAACAAGAAGCAAAGAATCAATAGATGACCAAACAATGGTCAAGAAAGATAATATAAGAGAAAATAAAATCATATACAAGACATAGACTAAAGGTTCTTTCTAGGTTGGAGGAAGTCTAGCACTGAAGGATAAGAAAAGTAGAAATAATGAATGTAAAAGTATTCAAACAATCAACATTTTAAGGATCTAGGAAAATGATTCAAGTCAATACCAATGAACAAAAGCCTTTGATTCCAAACAAGGAAATGTTAACAAATGAGATTTTATTGTAAATTCAAATAATCTTCTTAAGCATATGACATGGTTGGCATATCAGTCAAATGAATAATCGTATATGGGATTGAAAACTTATAGAACAAGAACCAAATAACCAATAGACCACCAAACAATGGTCGGGAAAGAAAAAAAAAGAGAAAATAAAATCAAATACAAGACATAGACTAAGGGTTCTTTCTAGGTTGGAAGAAGTCCAGTACTGAAGGAAAAGAAAAGTAGAAATAATGAATGACAAAGTATTGAAACAATCAACATTTTAAGGATCTAGGAAAATGATTCAAGTCAAGACCAATGAACAAAAGCCTTTGATTCCAAACAAGGAAATGTTAACAAATGAGATTTTAGTGTAAATTCAAAGAATCTTGTTAAGCATATGACATGGTTGGCATATCTATCAAATAATTAATTATAGTTATAACAAATTTTATGTATATCAACTTAGATTCATACTACTTCTCCATTGAGTAATCTCTGGTTTGGATGTTTACTTTAGAGCTTAGTTCCAAAATAGAAATTTTTCCATTCCTCAATCAACTATTATGTTGCAATCAATTATATCTTATCATTATATATCATCTATATGGTTAGAAAACCACAAATGACCAATATTGTTTTTTTGTATAATTCAAAATTATTGGATTTTATAACAACATGATAATTTTCATATTTTTTATTACAATAAATAATGTAAATATTAAATTTCATATCTCTACATTTATGCATAAGAGAATTTGGAGAGATGAATTTGACATTTTAAGCAAGATTTCAAAAATGAGATTGTTTTTCCCTATAATCTCATGTATATTTCTTTACCATTTGGAAATATGTATTTTTAGATGGACAAATCTAGGCTTCACCCACATCATAAAAAGGTCAAGCATATAAAACATATTTCAAAATTATGCTTGTGCAATGCACTAACAAGGAATTCAATAGGACAACATTTAATTGCTAAAGAACAATGCAAATTTTTTTGAACAACAATAATAATTTCAACTTAAATTTTTTGACTACAACTACACATAATGATAAATAAGAAAATGATACATTACATTAATTACATGTGTAAGTGGGTATGTGCAGGATCATGGTCAACCAAACTATGCTCTTAAGTGGCAATAAAAAATTAGAAAATTAGGGTTATGTCAACTTGACATGCAATTTTCTACTTGTTATTAACTTTATATCGAAAAGGTGAGAGAAAAGAATATCTAGGAAATTGAATCTCGTTTCTCAACTACTAGGACTTATCTCAAAAAAATATAAATTGATTGGTTAAAATTTTGAATTTTAATGCAATATTACAAAAATTTTAGTACAAAAATAAGAAAAAGATGTATGTTTGACCACCTTAATTGAAATAAAATGATAATATTTTTTAATAATATTCTAGATATAAGTAGTAGACTCATGCTTGGATGTGACACATATTTTTGAATATTTTTATTCTAAATAAATAATAATTAATTAATTTTTGACTTTAGTATTTTTGGAATTAAAAAACTCTCATGTCTGACCACTTTAACTAATTCAAAACTCTACAAAATTAATTTTCCATTTTTATTCCTTATAGTGGAAGAAACATAGAATGTGATGCATCTTTTGGATTTAAAAAATGTTGTACCATTTGAAAGTTATAGTTGTTTTTCAAGTAGTGTGTCAATCAACACTTTATACATAACTCCGTTAGAAAATAAGTAATAATTAGTTGCTAAACTCATAATTTGACAAACCTTACATTTATGGAAAGATAAGAACATTCTTAAGAAACACTTTTCATTTCATCAAATTTTGGTGAAAAAAAAGTTGTCAGGTACATGTTTGAAGTAAAAATCACATAAAAATAGGCCAAAAACACATTTTAAGGATGTTTTTAAAGTTAAGAATATATGATTGGTATCAAAAGATATAGTAGAACTTATAAAGATATTAATTATTTGAATTTAGTATCAGGGTGGGTGGGAAAAAAGTTGGAATAGATTTTGAAATGGTTTGAGAAATTTTGAAACTACATATTTTTCAAATTGCCACTTTTTGGCACTCCATGATCCTACACATACACAAGTACCAAATGTTAAAAATTAAACTACGTCCTCTTAGGTTCCCCAACATTGCTATAAAGAAACAACTAGTCACATGATAGAACCAATTAAATAACAATACAATAATCCACAATATTAACATATAATTAAATGTTTTTTTCTTTTTTCTTTTAGGGCCTCATTTTTTCAATAGCTTTGCTAGGATATCCGTGAGGGATTTTTGCTTGGAAGAATATAGATGATAAGATTGAAGATGGTTGGATCTTAGCTAAAGGTAAACATTCTAAGAGGTCTTCACCTTATTTCAATATGATCCTTCATTCTCATAAGAAGGAAGCCAAATGAAAACGTTAACGTTTCTCTTTAGGTCTCATTTTATTCCAATTTGTAGGTGCCTTGTAGAAAAACCCTAGGGGTAGTTTGAACTTTATTTCTATCATCTTTTAACGATCATTATTTGACTTCTTGTGTTCAGTTGTTTTTTTTTCTTTATCCTTTATAGGATATTATTTGTAACTAAGTTTGTGGTTGATAGATGATAAGTGTTCTCTTTGTGGCATGATTTTGTTATTCTGTTGTTTGGTCTTCCCCTCACTTTGAATGCATAGGGTTTCAGGACACCTTCAAACTTGTTTTTACCTAATTTAAAAACATATAATAAAATTAATTTATTTTAATCCTAAAAAAAAATACTCTTAATTCATAAAATATAACATATAAGCACATAATGATAGTTGATACCATCATCATTCTATCTAAATCTAATATTTACATTTTATTAAATTATTCTTTTTTTTTTTTTTGGTGATCACTAATGACTAGATCTATGAACCAATGGGGTCACATAAGAGGATATCATCCCTATAAAAAGTTACAAGGAATCCTTTATATATATCCTAATATTTGGTTGAGAGCACCAACCATGTTCTTTGCCCCCCCAAAAAAAGAGGGACAAACCATTGAAAAATATTAATATCATCTCCACCACCAACATTAATCTCATTAAATCCTTTTCATAATGTCAACTTCTTGCATTGAATGAACTATAGAACTATAATTTTTGTCAACAACATGCAACATCTGATACATTTTTTCTTATTGTAGGGAATGACAATGTTAGTATGATTATGAGAATTGGCTCTTGAAGGAGATCCTTCATTCTGACATGTCAATGGTAAAACATTCCACATTGGCTTTTATATGTGAAATAGAGGAAAAACCCCCCTTATATCCTCTAGTGGTCAAACAACCTCATGTTTTCCCATACACAAGTCTACTTAATGTCATTCAATCACAATTCTTGTCACATGTGCATGAACACCTAGAACATGAAAACTAAACATCACCTTTCAAGAACCATGGATTTGAACATGTGTAACATTAGAAATATTTAGAAACCAAACCATGATGTTAATAGGGATTGTCACGGTCTTGGTAATGTGAGGTGAATCCCTACATTTCAATAAATCATTGATACATGTTTACGGTTAAATTTTCCTTCTTCTCATCAATGAGCAGATATAATAAATCATCTCTACATAGACTCTAATAGACATAAGATGGTAAAAATGTACAATAAGAACCATTGATCCACATAAGTCATGAAATTTCAATGAAGATGTAAAGTCCATACAATTAATTAATAAAAAAAAATTGAATCTTAATCAAGAAGAAACAAAACTATCACTTGTCTTGAAGTTTATCCCATAGATGGTCATGAAACTAGCTACCATACATAATTTGAAATAAAATGACACAAGGGTATGTGCAGAATCATGGTCAACCAAACTATGGTCTTTAGTGGCAATACAAAATCAAAAAATTAGGGTTATGTCAACTTGATGTGCAATTTTCTACTTGTTATTAACTTTATATCAAAAATTTGAGAGACAAGAATCTCTAGCAAATTGAATCTAGTTTCTAAACTACTAGTACTTATCTCAAAAAAATAAAAATTCATTTGTCAAAATTTTGAACTTTAATGAAATATTACTAAAATTTTAGAACAAAAATAAGTAGTAGACGTATGTCTAACCACCTTAATCAAAATCAAATGATAATATTTTTTAAATTCTAGATATAAGTAGTAGACTCATGCATGGATGTGACACATATTTTTGGGTATTTTTATTCTAAATAAATAATTAATAATTAATTTTTGACTGTAGTATTTTTGGAATTAAAAAACTCTCATGTTTGACCACCTTAACTAATTCAAAACTCTACAAAATTCAAATTTTCATTTTTTTTCCTATAGTAGAAGAAACATAGAATGTGATGCATCTTTTGGATTTAAAAAATGTTGTACCATTTGAAAGTTATAGTTATTTTTCAAGTAGTGTGTCAGTTAGCACTTTATATGTAACTCCATTAGAAAATAAGTAATAATTACTTACTAAACTCATAATTTGACAAATCTTACATTTATGGAAAGATAAGAACATTATTAATAAAACCCTTTCATTTGATCAAATTTTGGTGAAAAAAAAGTTGTCAGCTTCATGTTTGAAGTAAAAATCACATAAAAACAAGCCAAAAGCACATTTTTATGATGTTTTAAAAGTTGACCATATAGGTTTGGTATCAAAAGATATAGTAGACCTTATAAAGATATTAATTATTTTCATTTAGTATTAGGGTGGGTGGGAAAAAAGTTGGAATAGATTTTGAAATGGTTTGAGATATTTCAGAACTATAGATTTTTCAAATCGCCACTTTTTGTAATACCATGATCTTGCACATACTCAATAAATATTTTCATAATTTAGGAAGGAATGAGAAGTGGATGACACTCCATTACACATTTAGGGCCAAAAATTTCACCATACATTTTTCATTTCGTCTCTCAATACCTAAGAAAATATAATGAAGTCTAAATACTTAGAGGTCATTTGAAACTAGAATAGAAACACCACTGAAATTTATAACAAAGGGTTTGAAAACAAAAATTATGTGCAACTTGTATGAATAAAGACAAGGATAGTAATAACATATATGTAGAAGTGCACCATTAGATGTGTTGATTGAAGAATAATAATGAAGGATCATTGAGGATGATTTTCGAAGATATGGTTATCATTGTTTGAAAACCATTATGTAGGTGATTTGGTTTAACCAAGAGGTGAATAGATATACATTAGGTAAGGTCATATTCCAAATAGTGAATAGGAAGTTGTTAAGGTTATTGGTGAAAAACACAATTGATGAATAGAGAGATAGGTAGTGTACCAATAGGTGAATGGTCAAGCCATTAAGGAAAAATTTTATATTATCGATGAATTGGAAGATATAAGTAAATAGGAATATGAGTTGTAAACATGATATCAATAGGTACAAGTTAAACAAGAAGGACAATAGGTGAACTACCCATCATTCATAATAGAAAACATGTATAGTTAACTAGTTTTGATCAAATGACAGAGCAATCATAATGGACATAGATTCTTTGAATCTAGACCAGAAGGAAAATATGTTAAATGGAACAAAGGGTAGAATGAAACAATTCATAGGGATTTGTGAGCTAAAATTTTGAAGAATTCAAGTAAGTTTTTGGGGAATAAAAATAAAGACATGTTCCACCTAAGGAACAATAGAATGACTTAGATATAGATATAGTCAACACGGTCAAAGATAAGTGAATGTTCAAGTTAGTCATTAAACACAAGATCATGAGGGGCCAAAAAGTGGTGATATGGAAAATAACCACTTTTGTTTAGTTCCCAAAAGTGCTTAAGAAATTATGTTTAGTTTATCAATACCAATCCTAATACCCAACCAAAAAATAAATATCGATACATATAGGATACATAATAGGATTAATCATGAACACATTTGATAAACGACCATAGAATAATTTGAGGTCCTTTTTTTATTTTTGGAGGAAATTGTATGTTGTTTTTGTGAAAGGGCACAGAGTAAACTATTGGATCGTGAGGCCTAACATGGGCATAGGAGGAGGAGCTCCCAAGGATAGACCATTTGCACAATGGAAGAATCCATCACCTCCTCCCCCCAACTGATATCTCCCCCCTTCTCTAATGTAGCATCTTGATTTCATTGTAGAGGATAGATCAAAGGCTACTAGATCTATTCACACATTGAGTGGTATATTAGTCACCTATACTATGTCAGTGTTACCTCCTTGTTTTGATGATGTTGGTGTAGGTATATTGATTAACACTTCACATATTTGTCTACCTTATACTTGTATTATGTGAAATAATTTATGCTTTGATCCCCTGAGTGATTCTAATGCATATCAATATGTATTTAGGGATGAGGATACAACATATGTAGTTGTAGAAACTATAGCTTCTCATGGTGAGACGTCTCATGTAGGAGGCGATGAGGGGTAAACAAAGTCATGGATTACATCTATAATGGTAAGTCTATAGATTTTATTCATCACAACGTAGTTAATTTTTTTTTTAAAATTATATTACAATAATTTTAACAAATGCACACTTATGTACATGTATGTGATTCTTTAATGTTTAGCTTATGACTGAGCAGGATATGACATAGGTGGACAATTCCACATTCTTGACCATTTTGTTTGGTCTTGATACCTCCATGATATAATGTTTTATGCACTCATTAATTTTCTTTTTTTATACTGAATTATACATGGTTTGTCATCTTATTCTTCTCTTATGAGTTTCACCCCTTAGTAGCAGGAAATATGAGGGGGTTGAGCCACCATGCATTGACAAGGGGAAGGTAATAATGTATTTTAAATTAAACAAATGTAGATGTATTCTTGTCACTTATTTGTACTAATAAAATGTTATTACTTTATCTTTTATGCAGAGGGCGGCCTTTGATGATGATGCAACATAGATTTTCCTGTCCAAACAGTCAAGCATTTAATTTTGTAGTAAGAGCCTTATGTTATGTATATTTATCACTTATCTGTTATTATCCTTTTGTTACTAAAATTATTTGAAATTGATTTTCATGATTTTAACAACTATGTTTTCAAAATTCTATAAAATTTATTGTCATGATTGTACACCAACTATATATGTGCAAACACATTTGGCAATAGCTATAGAATTCTTGTGACAATTTTGCTTAGGTGTTTGAATTAAATTTAAAATTAATATATCTCTAAAAATGCTTAACTTGTTGGTTTTCAAATTCATGTTCTCTAAACGACAAAGGTAGGCCTCTTAAAAATTAATAGGTGTGTTAAAATCAAGACAATGCATCATCCTCATGATCATGTAGGGTAAATTTTTGCTAATTAATAAGGCATGTACAATATATTGTCTTTTATTTTCTTCTCAACTAGAATTACGAGAGAATTCATAGAACTATCCCAAACGAGATTTTATTTCAAGCAAAATATAACATTTAAATAATAATTGGCATTTATACCCAATGTATATATAATTTTGATATCTATAATTGGTTTTAAAGACATAAATAGTTGTGTATTACATATATCATACAACTATAAAACCTTCCATCCCTATGAATAAATGATAACATTATTACAACATCTTTAGATAGTATTATTTCAGAATAAATATAGAATAACCGATTCTAGACATACTAGACATGATCTTGTGACAATTTACCTACTTAGATTCATGATAGTTCTTTTGTTTACCACATTAAATTCGAGCTTAAAAACTCATTTTAGTTAGTTTCATATGGAGATGCATAATGCATATCGAAGCCTTAAGATGATGAAATTATACATGACCTAAGAAAATCCATCATTTTCAAATCAGAACATCTAATATTTAGAAGTTCATGACCAATATTGTATGAAAAATTGCATATAGCTATTGCCAAAGTACTACAAGAGATATGGAGGAACATTCTATAGATTTTAAATCATTCTTTTATACATGAATCTTTTACAATTGGAGTTCAATCCAAAAATGTGCCTACAAGATTCAGTAAAAGAGAAAAGTTTTATAGGATAATATAAAACTTAATTGGACTCAAAATCATAACCATGTTGAATATAATATGAGTTGCCTTCATATATTAGTCTATTTAGATTCACTTTTTTGGAATAAGTAATATTTGGGCACTAAAAGCCTTGATATAGTAGTTGCATAGCCTTATCAAGTAATCCATAGCATTTTATACTATTTAAGAAAGTAGGTGGGAGTGACCAAGGCAAGACATATAAGTTTTAGAGTTCATAGTGAGGAATGAAAAAGAACTCATACAATTAAGTTATGCAAATGGAGGGAAATTTGAATATAATGTCTGTGATAAAAGAGACACTAAAGTACCAAGATTCATGGATTATTTATTTTTGAAAAAGATAGCATGAGTAATAGAGTTCGTGGATGATTTATAAATGTTATGACTTATCAAGAGATGGGAATTTAGAATATAGAATACTACCTAAATATCCAAATAGGAGCAAATCCAAACACATAATCTCAAAAAGGGATAATATAGCAAATAGTTGAGTTGAGGTTTGAAGGTGTCTATGCTTCAACAATTTAGATACACATCTATCAACATAGTTGTATTTGTAAAATTGATGAAATTCCTTTATCTAGATCCTCTGACAAATTGAGAGCTCCCATTTTGGTATAGATAAGGAGGATGCTTGCAATGAGTTTTGAGCTTTTGCCATGATAATTTTTTTTAAATTTCCCAACTTTTCCCATGTCAAAATTTGTTGAACTATTATAAGTAGCGAAGGGTTGAGACACTATTTTACTTGCAAATGAGTAGGGGATCAATTATTTTTTCTTTGAGACATCTTTTTTGTCACCATATCTCTTTCCAAAAATCCCAATTTGACACAGGGAGGGAGGATGTTGGTGAAGATGTCGAAGAATTTCTTCACATCGACAAATTATATGTGATTGAAATTTAACGAATTGTTGCAAAAAAAACAAAAACTATTTATTGCCTACAATGATTATGTTCAATGATAAATAAAATATTTGAGGCATAATGAGAAACAATTTATGAGCTCATAATTGTTATGTGTGAAACAAATGACCTTAGCCATAATGTAAGAGTTGCCCAAATAGTAGGTGAAAACATTAATGCAATGTTTGACTTAATGTTGGTGCCCAGTTTGGTCATTCAAAGGGATTTTTTTTTGGGTGCTTTGTTTTAAAACTAAGTAATGTGTTATATACATGGTATGTATCACTTTTGTGGTGTAGGTTAATAAAACAATTGAAGGCTAAAGTGTAATTAGGTTGCTTGTGATTTTGTCAAATAGAAGTTCACTTGTTTTCTGTGTATTCTCCAATGCCATTGTATGGTACATGTATACTCTATTTTTAGTTGATTTTCTCTTCTATTTCTCAACAACTAGTATTAGAGTAGGTTAGAATTAAAGTATTGCTAAAGAGTAGTTATCTAGAAACTCTTTAAGAGTTTGATGAAGGGTTTCGTTTGAATGTAATGGAGTCAACAATAGTAAGTGACATGGAGAAGTTAAATGGGGCTAATTTTGCTCTATTGGAATTCCAAATGGAGGACATATTGATCTTGCAGGATCAATACTTGCCAATTAAAGGAGTGTCAAATAAGCCCACAACAATGACAAATGAAGATTGGAAGAAGCTAGATAGAAAAGCTATTGCATCCATCCATCAATACCTGGCCAAGAATGTATATTTTAATGTTGTTGGAGAGACATCAGCAGAAGGGTTGTGGAAGAAGTTGCATGATTTGTATGAAAAAACATCGCTTCAAACGAGGTCTTCTTGATGAAGAAATTATACAACCTCAAGATGAAGGAAGGTGCTTCAATAGCAGAACAGTTGAATGAGTTCAACATAATCACTAGCCAACTAGCCTCTATTAAAATTGCTTTGGATGATGACATTAGAGCCATCCTATTAATGTGTTCTATGCGAGATAGTTGGGAAAATCTAATTGTGGCAATCAACACATTTGCAATAGTAGGAACCTTGAAGTTTGATGATGTTTTCAGAAGTCTAATGAATGAAGAGCTGAGAAGAAAATCTACCATAGAAAGTAAGGGAAGAGAAGCCTTGTGGTAGGAAGATGGGAAGAAGAAATCAAGGGCATTCAAGATTAGGAGGTAGATCAAAATCAAGAAGAGACAAGATGACATGTTTTCATTGTGGAAATCTAGGCCACATGAAAAAAGATTGTAGAATCTTGAAGCAAGAATAAAAGAAGCAAAAATCGGGCAATGCAAATAAGAAGTTAGCTAACACAAACGAAGGTGAGACCACAGCTATAGTTTTAGATAATGATGTTTTAATTACTATTTCAATGGAAGAGGTATGTTTGTATAACTCTAGCAATAGTGTTGATTGAATTCTTGATTTTGGAGCATTTCATCATGTAACCCCAAATAAGGATCACTTTATTGTGTATAACCATGGTAATTATGGTAGTGTGCATTTGGCAGATAATCATTATTGTAATATTGTTGGAGAGGGAGATGTCCAAATCAAGACCAAGGATGGACAAAACATTTTGCTAAGACAAGTTAGGCATGTCCTTGAGATGTGTATGTGTTTGACCTCTATGGGAGGGTTGGATGATGAAGGTTACTCCACAAGCTTTGGAAAGAGTGGCTAGAAAATTAGTAAAGGGGCATTGCTCATGGCTAGAGGTTCCAAGACAAAACGTTGTATACTCTAAATGCTATAGAAGAGAATTCAAATGTTGTTATTGCTGCTGCAAAAGAAGAAATTACAGCAGATTTGTGGCATAAGCGCTTGGGGCATATGAGTGAGAAGGGCCTAAAAATCCTCATGGACAAGAATTTTATGCTAGGTTTGAAATTTTATAACCTTGATATTTGTGAGCATTGTATTTATGGTAGGAAGTGAAGAGTTTCATTTCTTAGAGGTGTTCATGACAGAAAAACACACTTGTTGGAATTGATACATTTAGATGTATTTGGGCCAGTAAACATTAAATCATTAGGAGGGGCTTCATACTTTGTCACTTTCATAGATGATGCATCTAGGAAGGTTTGGGCTTATCCTATGAAAAACAAAGATGGTGTATTTAATATATTTCAAAAGTTGCATGTTGTTGTTGAAAGAGAGACTAATAAATTGTTGAATTGTCTAAGGACTGATAATGGTGGAGAGTATTGTTCTAATGTATTAAAGGAGTATTGCAATAGGTTTGGCATAAAGCATGAGAAAATAATGCCTTTTACTCCTCAACAAAATGGGACTGCTAAAAGAATGAACCATGCTATTTTGGAGAAGGTGAGAAGTATGTTGTCAAACTCAAAATTGGAAAAACACTTTTGGACAGAAGCATTGAGGACAGCTTGTTACCTCATAAATTGATGTCCTACTATAGCTTTGGATGGTGGCATTCTTGAAGAAGCTTGGACTAGTAAGAAGCTAAATTATTCCCATTTGAAAATATTTGGATGTGAAGCATTTGTGCATATTCTAAAAGAAAATAGAATTAAGTTAGATGATAAATTCATGAAATGCATTTTATTGGGATATGTAGATGGTGAATTTTGCTATAGTTATGGGATCTAGTCAAACAAAAGATTGTTAGGAGTAGGGATGTTATATTTAATGAGTCTAAAATGTTCGAGAGGGCTATAAGAAACTTAGAGATAAAGAAAGTTGTTGATAGGATTGAAGCACAACAAGAAAATATCCCACCAATGCAAGATGTTGAGCAACAAAATCAAGATTATAATAGACAACAAGAGGGAAATGTTGAACAACAAGAAGAAGTCTTGCAAGAGCCGCTACAAGAAAATCAACCATAACAACAATTGGTTCATAGATTAGCTTGACCTCATAAGCCTTCACAAAAGTATACACCTTCAAATTATATATTGTTAAGTGAGGAAGGTGAGCCTACTAATTTTCAGCAAGCTTGTGAAGATGAGCATAACAAAGAATGGAAGAAAGCAATGGAGGAAGAAATGGATTCATTGTGGAAAAATAGAACTTGGGAGTTGGTTGAACATCCAAAGGAAAGAAGAGCTCTACAAAACAAATGGGTGTACAAGATCAAGCATG
Organism: Cupressus sempervirens; assembly: GCA_028749045.1. Lineage (NCBI taxonomy): Eukaryota > Viridiplantae > Streptophyta > Pinopsida > Cupressales > Cupressaceae > Cupressus > Cupressus sempervirens. The sequence goes on from CM053785.1 coordinate 434,229,441, forward strand.
AAAGTGAAGGGAAGAAGAAAAGATACAAAGAAAAGGCTTGTGGTGAGAGGATATGCTAAAAAGGAAGGTATAGACTACACAAAAATCTTCTCACCCATTGTTAAAATGCAATCCATTAGGATTATTCTTGGTCTTTATGCTGCTCTAGATTTAGAATGAGAATAATTAGATGTAAAGACAACCTTTCTTCATGGTGAGTTGGAGGAAGAGATTTATATGGAGCAGCCATAAGGATTCAAAGAACAAGGTAAAGAGAATTTGGTTTGCAAGTTGAAGAAGAGCCTCTATGGGCTGAAATAAGCACCTCGTCAATGGTATAGGAAGTTTGATTCATTCATGTTGGAGCATGATTTCAAGAGGTTAGAATCTGATCATTGTGTTTATATCAAGAAGGATGATCAAGGTAAATACAACATTTTATTTTTGTATGTGGATGACATGTTAATTGTTGGACATGACGAAAAGATAATTAACCAACTCAAGAAAGAGTCAAGTAAACAATTTGAAATGAATGATTTGGGATCAGTACAACACATATTGGGCATGAAGATTATGCATGACAGGAAGAAGAAAAAATTATGGCTATCACAAGAAAACTACATTGAGAAGATTCTCGAAAGTTTTAACATGAAGGATGCCAAGCCAGTTAGTACACCTATTGCATCCCACTTCAAATTGAGTGAAGAATCATATCCCAAAGATGACAAGGAAAACAAAGAAATGAATAAATTTCCTTATTCTTCAACTGTTGGTAGCCTGACATATGCTATGACATGTACTTGACCAGACATTGCACATTCAGTGGGAGTTGTGAGAAGATTTCTTGCAAATCCAAGCAAACAACATTGGGAAGCAATAAAGTGGATTTTGAGGTATCTTAAGGGTACTAGTCATTACTATATATGTTTTTGTAATAATGAATTCATTTTTATAGGTTATACAGACTCGGATATGGTTGGAGATGTGACCCAAAAAAGTCCATTAGTTGTTATTTATGTACTTTTGCAAGTGCTATAGTATCATGGACATCTAATCTGTAGAAAATTGTAACTCTCTCAACAACGGAGGCTGAATATGAAACTACAACTGAAGCTTGCAAAGTTATGTTGTGGACACAATGATTCCTTGGAGAGTTGGGAGTAAAAAAAAAAAAAAATGTCCTATACTGCAATAGCTAGAGTGATATTCATTTGGCAAAGAATCTAGCATTTCATTCACAAACCAAGCACATAGCCTTGAGGTACCATTAGATCAGGGAAGTGCTGGAGGAAGGACAACTACACTTGGAAAAGATTCATATTGACGAGAATCCTGCTGACATGCTCACAAAGATCTTGCCAAAAACAAAGCATGAGCTATTAGAGATTTAATAGGCCTAGGGTGATTAGTTCATTTCTGGTTTGTTTAATCCTACTTTATTTGTTTCAAGTGGGAGAATGCTATGTGTGAAACAAATGACCTTTTCCATAGCATAAGAGTTGCCCAAATAGTAGGTGAAAACATTAATGCAGTGTTTGACTTTACCTTGGCACCCAATTTGGTCATTCAGAGGGATTTGTTGTTTGGTGCCCTATTTTAAAAACTAAGTAATGTATTATATACATGGTATGTATCACTTTTGTGGTATGGGTTAATGAAACAATTGAAGGCTGAAGTGTAATCAGGTTGCTGGTGATTTTGTCAAATAGAAGTTCACTTGTTTTCTATGTATTCTCCAATGCCATTGTATGCTACACCTATGCTCTATATTTAGTTACTTTTCTCTTCTATTTCTCAACAATAACATCTACAGGTTACAGTGATGCTTCCATAATTTGTAGATATGTCTACAAAAAAATCTCACTCTTCCATTATGTTTGTTTGATAGATGTCCATATCCCTTTTCGAACCTCACACTTTGGTTATACAAATAAAGAACACACTTGTCAATGCAAACCATTTAAGTTTTTTCTTATATAGTAGGTGGGATAAACAGTTCAAAATTTAAACATAGGCAGGAGTATATGAATGGAACTCATGGAAATGGAGAATGGTGACCGTAAGCGATGAGGAGGGCCCACCCAATCCACCAAAGTAGTCAAAGCTTTGAGTGTGCTGGTTAAGCCCGGCTGTCTACCATGGACTGTGTCTCTAAATCCTTTGAAATGCGAGGCAGGACTCACGAGATGTAACATTTTGATCCTCAGCATTTTGTTCTGGTTCAAATAGGCCAATGTCTGTCGGCATCAAATCAGCATTTTACTGTTTTTAAAATTAAATTAAAAGTCATTTTATAATTGTATCTTAAATTTAAATTTATTTTAAAAAGACAATTATTTCAAAGAATGGTACATTTGAGTTGGGATTCTTCAGCCCCAATGGAACCAACTGGTATATTGGCATCTGCTACGCCCAAATTCCAGAGAAGACTTATGTTTGGGTGGCCAACAAGGAGACTCCCACTAGAAACCGGCCTGGCATTTTCATATTGTCAAAAGATGGTAGATTGGCAGTGTTCGATGCAGATTGCACATCTATTTGGTCAGTCAAGACTACATACAAGGCATCTCGGCCTGTGCTGTTAGATTCTGGTAATTTTGTTATACTGGGTGATCAGGATGATAAATATCAAATTGTATGGCAGAGTTTGGATAATCCTATAGATACCTCCTTGCCAGGGACAATTTGTGAGGGATAGCAAAAGATATTTTCTTGGAAAAGTTCATTCGATCTCGCTCCTGGTCTTTTCTCTGTACGCATAGATCCATCTGGGGCCAAACAAATCATGCTAGTATGGTATAGTTCTGTACAGTACTGAGGGACCAGGATTTGGGATGGCAAAATTTACAGTGGAGTTCCAGAGATTGCAGACAAACGTTATCTCAACACTAGCGTTATAAGTAATAGCTCAGGTATGTTTGAAAGTTATACGTTGAATCCTCACTTCAATGCACTCAGACGTCACGTAGTGACCAGGTCTAGACAAGTGCAAGTGTATGTATTCATTGCCGGTAAATGGATTCTTTCTTGGTCTGTGCCCAGAGATGCATGCACCGTGTATGGTGCCTGTGGTGCCTACGGTATCTATGACTCTAGAAATCTTGAGCTCTGCAACTGTGTGGAGGGCTTCAAACCCAGAGACAATCTCGCCCGGCTCTCACCAGATTGGGCTTCCAATGGCCATGCTCGGACAAGCTAGTTGAACTGCAACACTGATCAATTCATCGACCTTGGTGTCACTTTGCTTAATGATTTTGCATCCTCACACCCTGCAATATCTACAGACAAAGATTGCCAAAAAGCTTGCCAAAGCAACTGTTCATGCACCGCATTTGCTTTCAACCCTCCTCCAGGTCCCTCATGCCAAATCTGGTCCGAAGATTTGCTCAACCTGCGCAACTCTACTCCATCCAAAAATAGTTTAAATGTCTTCATTAGAGTAGGTGCCTCTCAACTTTTGAAGAAGCACAGACGCGCATGTAGTGTGGGCGTAGTGATTTCAGGTATTGTTGGTGTTCTCATCGTTACGCTGGTTATCTCTTCATTTTTAATTTGGCGGAGACATAATTTACAATCAATGGATAGGCTTGCAAATTCCTCAGACCCTTTTCTGAGAATGTTTTCTTACAAGGAGTTGAAAACTGCAATAAGGAATTTCAAGTCCGAGGTGGGGAGTGGAGGATTTGGGTCAGTATTCAAAGGCTGTCTACCTAACGGTTCAATTGTGGCTGTAAAAAAGATGAAGGGTTCCAGACAAGATGACAAGCAATTCTTAGCAGAAATTAGTTCTCTCGAAACATACAGCACGTCAATTTGGTCCGGTTACGAGGGTTTTGTGTACAAGGGTCGAAACGGTTGCTGATTTATGACTACATGTCCAACAGCTCTCTCAAGTCTTTCTTGTTCATAGACAAATCTAAAAATAAATGAGAAGTACTGAATTGGAAGACCCGATTTGAGATCACACTAGGCACTACAAGAGGGTTACTTTATCTCCATGAGGAATGCAGAGATTACATCATTCATTGTGATGTTAAGCCTAAAAACATTCTGCTAGATGGTAATATGTCACCAAAATTGGCTGACTTCAGGTTGGCGAAGCTCATAGGTAGATACTTCAGCCATGTGCTAACAACCACAAGAGGAACAAGAGGGTACTTGGCTCCAGAGTGGATCTCTGGTCTTCCCATCACTTCTAAGGTAGATGTCTATAGTTTTGGTATGACTCTTCTTGACATCATTTCTGGACGAAGAAATCTGGACTTAAATGTGCAAGATTCAAGTAAATTTTATTTTCCTCCATGGGCTAGAACTCAAATTTTCCAAGGGAACATCATTCATATTGTGGAGGAGGGTGCTACAGATGAGGCAGACTTGGAAGAGGTAAGAAGAAGATGTCTTGTAGTGATTCTGTGCATTCAAGAGGATGAGGAAGTGAGGCCAAGAATGAGGCAAGTGGTACAGATGCTGGAAGGAAAAATGGAACGTCAAACTTCGTAGATTCCAAGCTCTATGCTCAGGCCAACACACGGAAGTGACACAAGCAGCTACAGCAATGGCAGTGGTACCAATTAGAATAATGTAGTTATGGCAATGGTAATACAATTAGCAATGATAGTAGTAAGAACAATTTAGCCATGGCGAATATACTAGTTAGATTAATGTATTTAGAATAGGGAAAAATACAGTCTAAATGTAGAGAAAGATAATTAAACCTTAAATGTTACTTAACTATATCTTGTATATCTATTTCAATAAACTTGTGCATGTCAATATTTTATATCTTACAAACTCGTATAAACGTTTGAAAGCTTGATAAATATTTAGATTTCATTATCATTGACTTTTTTTATAAATTTTCTTAATTTAAATATTATTTTGAATGGATACTTCTTTTTTAAACTATTCTATAATGTATTTTGATATATTGACCTTGAATAACTTTGACCTAGTTGACCCTCTCAAGAAAATTCCTTCACTAGTATTATAGGGGTCAAAGATGTGTTGGTTCTAGATTTTTTGGACATGTTCCATAGTTGTGATTCCACCATTTTCTTCAGTATTGTCTCTTGTATGAACAACAATAATGAAGTTATAATGCTTAGTTTTGATCTATCAGGTGTTTTATGAGTTAGTTGCATGCATCTTAGTGTACTTGTTTCAAACAAATGAATAGAAGCAACAAATAAAATCAATTTCATTCTAATTCTTGTCTCCTATCTTTGTTGTTTGTAATCTTTTGTTGTTTATGATCAAAGATTGTAGATCTTAGTTGTAACTAGTTTAGAGTTGTATGTTTTGATGTGTTTTTCCATTGATTCAAAGATTCAAGTAAATGCTTGATGTATCTTGATAGAGTTGCATATATCATGGAAGGATCTAATGAGTATGAGATTCAGTTTGAACATAGATGTCTAATTCACAAAATGAATGGATAGATCACTAATATCTGGATGTATCTTGTGATTTGTGTAATACCCAATGGATAAGGCATTGATGAGTCATCGGATTTACATGTATCTTGTTGTTTCATATGTGGGTTATGTTGATAACCAACTTACAATCAAAATCTTTTTCCCTTTCATGTTGTAGAGCTAAAAATGATACTAGCACTTAGCTTGTGAATATCATAGGTCATGTTATTAGCCATTTCAGGCCTTTTTCATTGCATAAGCATAAAAGGATTTGGAATTTTTATCTGCTTAATATAGATTCAGATTTATGGTTTTTGCACTGGTAACATAATGGAATCTAAGGTCTACCCTCCTAGGTTTTGTAGAGCTTGAAGTGAAGGAGTTTAGTGTTATAGTTGGTCTCTATGTCTAAATAGTGTGTTGAATATCGGAAGCAGTTGCACCCTAGGTATATTTTTTCTTATTATTGGGTAGTTCCAATCTTGTTAAATCAAGATCCAAAACAATCAATAGCAGGTAATTTTTTTATGTTGGATGAAAAGGGAATATTTATTTTGTTTGTCAACTAGGAACAACCAAGGTATTGCAAGTTGTGCTATTATATTCTAGTAATTTCTTATTCCAAGACAATGATAATAACTCAATAGTTTGGCCAAGTTTTGAGCTCATCCTATTGATACATTGTTTCTAGGTGTTGGTGTTTAATTTCAATGTCAATTCAATCCACCATTTTAACTATCAATTGATTGTCATGTATCAATCAAACTCATACTTTAAATCTATGTATGTATGAGATGGGATTTTAATTCATAGTCCACAGATTTTCCAAATCACCAGCACCACCCAAACTCATGCTGTGGACTACACTTTAAGGTCAAATTAGAGCTTATATCATTGGTTCGATTCTGATGTTCTCTACATGACTTCTTTAAGCAATGGATTTATCTTTGCAAACATCTTGTAAAGTATAATGATTACTGAAAATTTATTCTTGATTCTACATCTTTGTTTGTCTCTATTTTTATCTGCGATTTGTGCCTTACATTTTTCAATAAGATCCTTAATCTATTATGCAAATCTAGCTATAGAATCTTACATGATACCAAAGCCCATGAGAGTAGGCAAAAGAAGCATTGATCTAATCTTGTTTAGAATGGATTTTTTTCAATAGATTAGGGTTTTTAATGTATTTATTTTTGTAATCACAAATTGAGATGAAGTTCCATTTTGGGGGAGATCAATGATGCCTAGTATTTATTTTTGTCCTCTTGTTGTCAAACTAACCTCAAAGAATTATCTGTCTTGGAAAAAATAGGATAGAGAATCACTGCCTTGAGCAAGATCTATTTCCTTGACTCATATTTATGAGCCAAGCGATTGTGAATAGAAAATTATAGCTTACTGTATGATACTGTATGTGGACTAAAATAGCTTACTATTTTTGAGGATATTTTATACCATTTAAAGTACATAGAGTGCCCTTTGATTACTTTGACCATCATCCCAAAATTTTATGGAGACATTGATTCTTCATTTGAGAGTGATGATTCCTTAGATATACATTCTTGTATGGGTGATACTATGATTTTGGTTGCCCCATTTTGTGTGGACAAATCCTTCTTGAATGATCAATTTATGGATAACCTTGGTGCTCATGTTGTTTCTTTACAGATTATAGTTGCTCCATTGATAGCTTCCAATGATTCTTTGCAATAGGATAATTTGTGTCTTCTAGATTTAGTTCATTGGGATCGATTTCTATCAGGGATATCTTGTTTCTTTTTATAATCCCTCATTTCAGATCTAGATAATAGTATTGATTCTATACATCTTCTCTTTGATGATGCTAATTCTTCTTCAGTTGTTGTGATGGAGCTTTGTGACCCTCTTCTTCCATGTCTAGATGACCATTCTTCATAGATTGATACAAGTTTGGATACATTTGCACAACATTTTTGTCTTCTAAGGAGATAAATGTGTCTTTTTATAATGATATCCATTAGTTTCTAAAATTTTACAGCTATTTCAAGATCTGCATGGCCACTATGGAACTTAGTTTTTCGAGGCATCATACATTTTGAGATTTATTCCTATATATTTCTTTAATGATTAGGGATATTTCATTAATATATATTCAATTTTGTTTCTTCCTAAAGGGAAGAACATTGTTCAAAGATCACATACCACCATTTATACACAATTTCGAACATCTTTCATTGACTATGCATGAGTTAGGGATCTATCTTCTCTTCCATTTTTCTTGGAGATCTTCTTTGGGTAAAAGAAATTATAGTATGGTAGTCTTATTTCTTAGTTAACATCTATTGTGAGGGCATGTTTCATTCCCATTGAATTTTAAATCTTTCATCTCTATTTTCTTTATATTTTTATTTTTCCCAAAGTTAGAATCAAGGGGGGATGTTGGTGATTAATTTCAACTTAAATCTGATCCATTGTTTTAACTGTCAATTGATTGTCATGTATTAGTCAAAATCATCATTTAAAACAAAATCCATAGGAGAGGGGATTTCGATTAATAGTCCATAGATTTTGGATCACAATCACTATCCAAACTCAAGTTTTGCACTACAATTTAAGGCCAAGTAAGAACTTATATCATTAGTTCCATTTTTACATTTTCTACATAATTTCCTTAAGCATTTCCTATATCTTTGCAAACATCTTGTAAAATTTAATAATTAATAGAAATGTATTCTTGACTCTACATCTATATTTTGTTTTATTTTATCTGCAATTTGTGTCTTCTATTTTTTAGTAAGATCCTTAATCTATTATGCAAAATCTAGCTTTGAAATGTTACATAGGGATGGTATTCGGTGGTCATCATGAAAAACAATTTTCATGGAAAAACAATTTTCATGGAAAAACTCAATGGATCTTGCTCTAGGATTTTATTTTATTTTGTTTTGCATAGGATTCGTGTGGGACCGAACAATTTGTGCTCACACAGAACAACTCTCTATAGTATTGGGAGGCTAGAATTTGGGGTGGAGGAATTTTCAATAGACTTCTAGAAACTAATTTTGTTCAAACCATAAATATTAGCGTAAAAAATAACACATTTGGTTTGTTTCAAATTTATAGGTTGTTTTCTCCCTTCAGTGTACTTGTACATTTATTTTGAATTCATTAGATTCCATTCTCTATGCTTAGGCTAGAGTACAAAATTGACAACAAACTATAATGATAGTAATGGTACTAATTAAAATATTTTAGTTAGAACAATAAAAGGGGATAATGCATTCTAAAATGTAGAGACACACTACTGAAGATTAGAACTTAACTTTGGTATTATTATTAGATTTCAAATCTATAGATTTTGATTTAAATTCATTGATCCTAAATACTCAAAATTTTCTTTGACAGCTAATCATAATTTGACTTGTTTTAAAAAAAATTACTAATTGAACTTGACAATCCTATGCATGATTTTTTTTCTATAAAATTGATCTTGTAGACTGATGTCGATATGGTCATTCATGTTGTGAATTAAAAGATTGGGATGATTTTAGTGAATCAATATTTATGAGTTATTTTAATGTTGAATCATATAGATAAATAGTATTAAAATTAATGTGAGGTTTGTGGCAACAATGGAAAGAGGTTTTCTATCATCTTAAGATAAATTCTCATTTAGGGGTTGCATGAGAAGCAATTTATTTGTATCTTGAAAATGGTAGGCCCTTGCAAATTTTTCTTTGAATAAAAGAAGTGGTTTGGAAGCACTAGAGGATTAATTGTAAACATTTAGAGGAGATATTGAACTTCAAGCAGATGTGTCTCATTGTGCAGCAAAAGTTGAACCACTCTTGTTGTGCAAATAATTTTACATTTTGTGGTCAAGAAATCCACTGATGCAAGCAAGAAGGATTGGTGAAGGTGCTTCATCAAAGTATTCAAAGTGTTGAGTTTGAAACCATTGCAACCACTAATCTTGTTTGGATTAATTTAATAAAGGGAGGAATATTGGCATATTACAATAATTAGGTTACTTCCTAAGCTAGATTAAATATAATATAATAATTAATTAGTTGTTAGTTTCTCAAAAGTTGTTGTCATAGTTAGTTTTGCATATGGAAAATAATAACTAATATATAGCCTCAATATTTCAATGTAAGAATCACTGAATGCAAATCCAAGTAAATTCAATGGAATACAATCTTGATATTTTTATCTTTTGACTCTCAAATTATCTTTCATTTTGTCACACATCTTCATCCATTTTAATGAATAATAATTTAATGGAACTATTTTTCAAAGAATACATTTGACAAAATGATATAGAGTGTTTTCTCATTTCTAATGTCAAGTTGTTAGAAAAAATAGAGAGAATACTACATATATTGAACTCCATCAAACATAGGAGAAAAAAGAAAGAATTAAGAAACAAGGAAAATATTCATATTTCTAAATTCAAAATAGAGTTTTAGCTGTCCAAAATGAAAAACACTAACCCAATAAGTGGGAAAAGCAGCACCAAGACCAATTCATATCCATAAACTCCCCTGTCAAAATCTGCCTCATCATCTAAATCTTATGGTTATTCCTTGTTTTGCCTTTTCTGAATTTTAGTCATTTTACTATATGGTTATTCAATGAATGCATTTATCTTCGAATATTGAGGGTGACTAATATATTGGTGAGTGGGGTTTAAATTGATTTGTTTAACATTCAACAAGGTCTAGCTAACATCAAGACAAGTGGTAATAGGAATTAATTACTTGCTTCTTTGATTTATTTTATTGTACTATATGGGCCACAACTATATTAGACTACAATGTTGACTGAAATCAAGAAGTTAGGTTAAAGAATTGTATTCTTTATCATTGGTTACATTTGATGTTATAGAGTTGAAAACAATTATCTACCTACTCTCTTGACTTTATGATTCGATTAAATTGTCTACAATCATATAGACTACAACTTTGAGTGAAACCAAAAATTAAAAAATAAAATTTGTGTTCTTTATCTTCAAAACTGACATTCTTGTCATAAAAAGAAGATAATTACCCATTTTCCTTCATATTGTGATTTGACTACGGGCTGCAACCAAATTTGACTATAACTTGTAGGATTAAGAATTAAAGAATAATGATAAAAGAAACTATACCTTTATTAGTTATAGATGTGATAGTTAGCTACTCAAATTTATGATTTGACTATATGATCTACACTCATCTGCCCATTATTTTGAATATAATCAACGAATTAAAGATCCATTATTTCAAAAAAAAAAAAAACCAGAAAAAAAAACCTACTCCCTAGATCTTATTTGACTATATGGTTTGCAATCGTATCTGACAACAATTTTTTGCGTTAGACCAGATAGTTATTTAAATATATGGTCAGCAATCATATCTGGCCATAGTTTTGTGTATTATTTGCTCCTTGACTATAAGATCCGCAACCATATTGAGCTACCTTAATTGTAAAAGGATAGCGAGCATTTACCTCGAATTTGCTCTCACTGTCACGGGCAAAAGGTGAGACTTGACTTCCCACAGACATTGATTTATTCAGCGATTAATTACAGCCATCAAATCTGAGAAACAAAAATTTCTTCACATGCATAGAACTCAAAGAGACGTGTCTTTTTCACCTCAGCGGTACTCTTTATTGCAAATAAATTAGCGATGTAAAATGGGGGAAAAGTATGTTGAGCTATTTTATAATGAAATTTAATAATGAATCTATCTTTCTTTTGATTTCAAATGTATATCATAAAATATAAATGGTCTTTAAATTATTATTATTATATCTAATTAAATAATATGGTTCTCTAGGATGTTGCATTCTATAGTGAAGTCTTTAAGACAAAATATTTAAGCTTAAATTAACGTATAATTTTTTTTTTTTTTGATAGCTAACATTATTTTTAATTTTTATTTTAAAAATTTATTGAACATTGGGATCACATTTGGGGGACCGCATCCCCGTTGTAGAACATTACATTTCTATAATCCAATGCGCAAACATTAATGCCTCATCACACTATAAATAAATATTGCACAATACATCACATCATATCAAGAAATTTACTGTAATCAATCAACAATCCCTTATCACTCCATAGCATCTTCCTCCTTGTCTCTCCATAGCTTCTCCTTATCCCTCCAAGGCAATAAACTAACACTACCTTATATCTCCCAACACAAATGACGAGTACTCCATCTCAACAAGGTGCAACAATGTGCAAAATGGAGAAAGCTCAATGAAGTGGCTTGAAGAGTAGAATAGGCTAGCAAGGTAGGAATAGCAGGACACCTCATGAAATGTGCAAAGAAGGCAACAACTCACACATGCGACAAATTTTAAACGACAGGCAAGGAGTTTCAAACACAAGACCTCAATCAACTGAGGCTCGTGACATAACCATCACGTTGCAGGGTGAACCCCAACATGCAAATTTTATTGTCTTTAATATGTTTATTTTATTAAAAGAATTATATTATAAGCACTTACATTTAAAAGTAGAAAAACTTAGTCAATAGTATGTATATATTTGTGATACCAACATATACTATGTTTAGCTTAAATTGACATCTAACTTTAATTATTTTTAATATGTTTATTTTGTTACTGAATACTATTAATATAGATAGTTACATTTAAGTAATTTAAAGGCTATTGAACAAGAATTTTTAACTAGATAATAGAACTCACAAAGCAATCAATCATGTATTATGTTCAAATTAAATTAATATTGAAGTTAATAACTTTTAATATTTATATTTTTGCTAGTAAATGCTATTATTATTAGTACTTAATTTTAAAAATACAAACTATTGTAATAGAGATTTTAACTAATTAATAGTATTTGTACACACGAAGCAATCATGTATTATGTTTTTTTAATATTTAATGTACTTTTCTTTCATTTTAAAAATTAACATGTGCTCTTTTCAATGAAAAATAAATTAAAAGATCAAGTATTGAAATTTTTGCACTTCAAATTATTAACTTTATGTTCCTAAATATAATTGATGTGATGATTTTTCATTTGATTGTCAAAAATATTATATGTGGCATACACTTTAAGTATTTACTCAAGCATGCCATGTCAATATCATAATCTATGTGGATCTATTTGAGATCAATGTTTTATACCAATATCAAGTTTGATATTCCATGCTAACAAGTTTAAATATTGGGACTCCAAAAATTTCTTAAAGAATTGTGAGATTGTCTCTAAGAAGGAGAGTTGAAAAATGCTAGTAGGTAAGGCCATTGATCTTAGTTTTAAAATTGATAAAATGATAGCTTTTATGAAGTTTTAGTTTTTAATTATTAATTATTTTAGTGGGTAAAATATCTCATATGAATAGGTATTTTGAGTATGTTAATAACTCTATAAAGTATAGTAACAACAATAGGAATTTGAATATATTGTATCTTGTGTTTTGCTCTAGGTTTTTGGTTGGTTTTTCTACTACAAGGTCACAGTTCTTAGGATTTAAACATTTAAAGTTGTGTGTTCATGTTTTAAGTTGTAATATCTAGAATCAAAGAATTTCCCATAGTAATTCAATAAAAGATAAATTATCAATAAAATATAGTGTTAACCATCACAATTACATCTAACAACTAAAAAATAAATTGTATGACAATCTAAGACATACATAAATGTCATGAAATGTACAAAATAAATTTTATAAAATAGAACACTAATGAATGAGCATTCTAAATTTAGAATTCTCAATCTTTTGAATCACAAGAAAGTTCTTACACAATTATTTACATAAATTTTCTTCAACTTTACTTTTTTTTTAATCTTTAAGGAAATTACTTAGTATATGTAATTAATAATTTTTTAAAAAATTGGTAGAATTAAACATACTTGTAGCTTTTCTAAGATTTATAACATCAATTTATGTAAATATTTTTTCTACAATCTAAATCGTAATCATAATTATTAAAAATTAGAAAACAAAGAAAATGGTAACAATAGATAACAAAAGTATTTTTATTAATCTCACTATACACCTAAAACCCAATTAAATAGATTTTATAAATAGAGGGCTAAAGCTAAAGAAGAAGAATCCAAAGTCTTTAATGGATGACAAGATGATGGTATGATGGACAAAACTATTAGTAAGCTTAACAACCATTCCATTTCACTATTGTAGATGTGGAGAAATCTCCTCAATTCAATGCACGTCTAGGGGAAACTCAATGTGAACTAGTGTACATATAGTACTAACTTAGTCTAGCCATAGACATGGAAAAAAGGTCTTCTAACACTCCCTTGTAATTTCTAACACTAATGACTTATGTGGGAGAAACTATAGTAAGAAAATTAAATAGAATGGGTCCTAACATTGAGCCTTGTTAGGTGCCCATTTACAAAAAATAAATTGTGTTCCCCTTACCACTATTACTTACCCATAACTATTTGGGATTTTCACCAACAAGTATAACTACTCTACTTTAGGATTTTTCACCCGAATAAGTCATTTTGGCTTACCACCAACCTTTAAAGAGTTTAGATTTCTCACCCAAAAAAGTGGTTTTATCATACCAAAAATCCTTCAAAATATGCTTTAGGGTTTTTCACCCAAAAAAGTGGTTTTGGCATACCAGAAACCCTTAAACAAATTTTTAGGTATTTTTACCTAAATAATTAGTTTTGGCTTACCACAAACCCTTTCAAGAGACTCTTAGGTTTTTCACCTAAACAAGTGGTTTTGGCTAACCATAAAGCATTCAAAAAAATTTGCACAAATATTGCTACATCTTTGGGAGAACCAAATCTATAATTTTCCCTTGTATCAAAGTAATTATTGAGTCCATATGAGAAATCAATCCATCTATTGAGATACATGGGTACCCAGTCATTGTGCTTGATAGTTCTCTAGGAATATTTTTCGGATATATGGTTCATCAATAAAGTAAACAAAAATATTTTAGGGTGTTGGGTACTACTAACAATGCATCCTTAAAAATGATCAAACACAATACGTGCTAAATCAATCTTCATCACTCTTTTTGAGAGATATCAATCCAATAATCTTCTATTGCATGACTACTTTTGCACTTAAACATAATCTTCATAATTAAGTAAAAATTTTCTCATGGACCTTTACATCATGACAACATTCTTACCACACCACCTCACCTTTTATTAATCAGACTACACACCTAAAACCCAATTGCATGGCCTCTATAAATAGAGGGCTAAAGCTAAAGAAGAAGAATCCAAAGTCTTTAATGGATGGAAAGATCATGGTATGATGGACATAACTAGTAACAAGCTTAACAACCATTACATTTCACTACTGTAGATGTGGAGAAATCTCCTCGATTCAATGCACATCTAGGGGAGACTCAACATGAACTAGTGTACATATAGTACTAACTTAGTCTAGCCATAAACATGGAAAAAAGGTCTTCTAACACTCCCTTGTAATTTCTAACACTAATGACTTATGTGGGAGAAACTATAGTAAGAAAATTAAATAGAATGGGTCCTGACATTGAGCCTTGTTAGGTACCCATTTACAAAAAACAAATTATGTACTCCTTATCACTATTACTTACCCATAACTATTTGGGATTTTAACCAACAAGTATAACTTCTCTGCTTTAGGATATTTCACACAAAGAAGTCATTTTGGCTTACCATCAACCTTCAAAGACTTTAGATTTCTCACCCAAAAAAGTGGTTTTATCGTACCAAAAACCCTTCAAAAAATGCTTTACACTTTTTCACTCAAACAAGTGGTTTTGTCATACTAGAAACCCTTAAAAAAAAATTTAGGTATTTTTACCTAAATAATTAGTTTTGGCTTACCACAAACCCTTTCAAGAGATTGTTTTTCACCTAAACAAGTGGTTCTGGCTAACCACAAACCCTTCAAAAAAATTTGCACAAATATTGCTACATTTTTGGGAATACCAAATCTATACTTTTCCCTTGTATCAAAGTAATTATTGAGTCCATATGAAAAATCAATCCATCTATTGAGACACATGGGTACCCAGTCATTGTGCTTGATAGTTCTCTAGGAATGTTTTTCAGATATATGGTTCATCAATAAAGTAAACAAAAATATTTTAGGGTATTGGGTACTACTAACAATGCATCCTTAAAAATGATCAAACACAATACATGCTAAATCAATCTTCATCACTCTTTTTGAGAGATATCAATCCAATAATATTCTATTGCATGACTACTTTTGCACTTGAACATAGCCTTCATAATTAAGTAAACATTTTCTCATGGACCTTTACATTGTATATGAGCAATGTTAGTGTGCTAATAGAAACCAAATTTAAATAAAGCTTCTACAAACTAAACAAAATTCATAAACTTCAAGATAGACTAAGATGAGCTCTCAATCGAGAATATGAGCCATTAATGGGCTCTCTCAATGAGAAGCTCTCTTGTTGAGTAGCTTTGTCTAAATAGATAGGATGTATGCTTCAAATAGAGTTGGAATTTGGGTGTGAGTGTATGGTTTTGATGTAAAAAGGCTTCTTAAAATGGCATTATGACTTTACTTCATGGATTGTGATGTTTTGCAAAGGGGAAGGACCCAATTTATAGGCAAGAGGCTTGAGGGATTGAGGGCTAAGATGCAAGGATGGGAAAAAGCTCATGGAGGGCTCAGATTGCATGAGAGGAGAGCACATGGATTGTGCTTCCTTACAACCAATCAGGGAGTGACACATGTCATAGGGTGAGAGGATGGCATAAAGGGGAAGGATGAGTCAACAAAGGAGGATCAAGGGATAAAATCTTCATAAAGACCCTCATAATGGCTTGTAAGAGCAATAAAAGGGCTTGGAAGAGTCATTTATGGCCTAGTGGGCTTCATAAAGTTTTATGGTTGGGACATTTTGAAGGAGATGAGAGGAATTTCGACTTGGGCTTGATTAGGAAGGTTTTAAGCTTGCTTAGGCTTGTGCAAATGATTAGAGGATGGATTAGGATGGTTTAGGATTAGCTTAGGGATAGGCAAGTGGATGGCATTTAATGAGGGTGGGTGAAGGAGGAGATATTTGTTAACTTTGGCTTGGGTTAGTAAGTCTTAACCCATGTTTTAGGGAATGTGACAAGGTTATGAGGGGATTAGGATTAGGTTTAAAGACATCTTATAGAAGAGTCTAGACTTTGGATGAGGATAAAGACTTTCTAGAATAGTCTAGAACTTCCTAAGATGAGGATGAAGACTTTCTAGAAGAGTCTAGAATTTCTTAGGATGAGGATGAATTAGATTTTTAGGAAATAAATAAAGTTTTATTTATTTCAAGGGTTTGGGTTGAGGAGATATTTATTAAAACTTTTTTAATAAACATGACGATTAATATTTAATCTTAATTAAATATTTTGAGTTGGGATTAGGGGTAGGAAATGATGGGATTAGCCTTTAATCAAAACTAAAGAAGGATTAGAAGATTTTGGAAGAGGTTAGTGGTCTTAAGGAAATTGGCCAAGTTTTGTGCAAAAAATAAATTTTTTTATTTATTTTTGGGTTTTTTGTTTAATTTATTAATTAAATAATTAATAAATAAGGAAATAATATTTAAATAAGATTTAAACATTTTTGGGAGGGATTCCTTAATTAAATATTTTTAATTAAGATAAAGGGATTTAATGGCATAAAAATAAATAAATTAATTAAATAATTAATTAATTAATAAATGATGATGTCATCAGGGACTTTTTTCAGAAAATAAAAATATTTTATTTTCTAAAGGATTTTTAGGTGTCTACATTTTGTCCCTCTTTGCTGTGATGCCGCAAGTGGCATGGCATCAAAGATAAGAAAATAAGATGCCCAAGGCTAGAGCAGAAGAGGAGAGAATGGACTGTCAGATGCCCCCTCAAGAAGGGGACGAGGAGAGAAAGTGAGGCTCGATGGTTTCTTGAAAAGTACAAGAATCTCAGATGAGCAACGAGACTTAGATTGGCAAAGAGAAGGGGCTGAATTAGCTCAAACTCTCACTATGGGAGAATGATAAAGGAGAATAAGATGCACAAGAGGAAGCAAGCTTAAGACTTTAGGGAAGGTGGAGTCTGAAGGAGCGGAGCGCTATAAAAAGGAATCCAAGATAGGGAGATGGATGAGGGAATTATAAAGCTGATGCAATAGGATTTCAAAGAGTCAGATTGGTGGAAGATGGGTTTCGGAGATCCCTAGGACTAGGATTGTGGATCTCGAAAGATGAGGCTTGGTGGATTGATTGGATTGGTGGATCCCTAAGACTAGGATTGTGGATCCCTAAAGCTAAGAGTGATGATTGGTTCTGAGAGATACATTTTCACAACTTGGGGTAGGAGAGACGGATGCTCGATATGGATGGGGGATAATGGAGATGAAGGGAATCCATTGAAGCTTTTTGAGCAGGGGGATACTTCAAAGAGAAGTACCACCATGTAGTTGAGCACTAGATTTGCTATAGTACTATTGGTTAATTTCCAAGGTTACCAAGAATATCAAGGCCGTGTCACCAACCATCTAGAGGACTGACAGATTGACTCGAAATAAACAAACAAGGATTGCCCTAGCATCACACATGAAACCCGAAGGAAATAGTGTAGAACTGACATTGGGCAACCCACAAGCAAAAAAGAAACAAACGAAAGACTTGATCAAAACTGGATGCTCAGAGTGCCCCATTCGTAGCATACCATGATATGGAAGATCGTGGCAACCTTGAGGAGGGAACAAAAATATTGCTTGGAAAAGATACTTCAAGACCTAAAAGGGAAGATTCCAAATCAAAAGAAATTGAAAATCCAAAAGAGAACCTTTTGCCAATGAGATGGGTAGGACGAGGTACTAACAGACCAAGATCAGACATGAGGAAAGCTATATCCTACAAGAATCTATCGGAGAGTACCTAAGCTGATGGATCTGGGTGAGTGATGCATCTGGCAAGCTGAACTAAGAAGGATAACACTTTGGTGATAGGAGATCTAGCTAAAGGATGCATTGGAATAGCTAAACAAGATGTGCGATGTGTGCAAGATGTTGATCAAGGAGGAACTGACACAAAAGCTAGATAGATACAATGGTACTAAGCTAAAGAGGATGTACAAGTTGACGGACCAAGATATTTACAAGCTAAAGCTGACCAAGATAGTTACAAGCAGGAAAAAGCTTAGGATGATAGGATAGCGGGATGGTTCAATGTTGTGCAAGATGCGAAAGCTAAGGGTAGCGTGATAGAAAAACATATGGATTTGGCAGGATGCATCCAATGATGATGAGAGATTTTGTGACCAAGGATAGCTAGAGGAGCAGGATGAGATGGCTAGATAGGATGGTAGATAGCTAGGATTATGATGGATATAAAGAGATGACATTGGGTTTGCATGAGGATAGCCTAGAGCTAGATACCAATGACAAGGGAGGATGGACAAGACAAGATCTCCCGGGAATATAGTGCCCCCAATTAGAAGAAAACATGCGGAAGGAGGTCTTATGATGGATGTGATAGGATTGAAGCTAGGATGGAAAAAGCTGAAGGGGCTAGGGAGATGGATGATAGCTAGGATGGTTGGCTGAAGCTGCAGGAGATAAGTGGATGGTGTGAGATGGAAGATGGAGGGTGGAGGATATGTGGATAGATTGGAAGATGGAGTTGGATGTCAAGAGATGACCAAAAGCATGAGGGTGATAGGCTAAGCTGGGGATGGCAGGATTACGCATGATGCTTGTTTGCCAAGTTTTCATCATGGTACTTGTCCAAGGCGCTTGAATTGCCAAGTTGTCACTAGTGGATGCTTTATTTTTCTTTATTTTTTTTTACTTTTTGACTTTGGACTTAGCTGGAATGATTTTGGGTTTCTTCAGCTATTTTGGCTTTTTTGGGATTTTTCACTGGCTGTTGGAATGTTCAATTTTGTTGCTAGCTATTGGTACACCGGATGTGTGATTTATGCAATAGATTGGATTAGATGGGATTGATGGTAGGAGATGGAGGGATGAAAAGGTTGCAAAGGAGCATGAGATGAGGATTCTTGCAAGAGCAACATTGGCACATGTTGGGACGGGTGTGAAAAGAGCATATGGGGGATAGATGGTAGATGCGGGCGTGATGGAGGATTTGTGGAAGCGTGCTTGGGGATATAGGCACCCAAGATGGAGTTAGGAGATGGGGGACATGAGTCACTGGATGGAGGATTGGCAATGGTGGATGCCATTAAGCATTGGGTTTCGACTTTTTTCTTTGGGATCCACATGGTTTTGGATTTTCTTTTCATAGGCTTTTGCATTATTTTGCATTCTTTGATTGGATTTTTCCTTTTTGGAGTATGTCTTTTAGAATAGACATATGATTGCCTAGGATGTGGATTTTTAGCTTTATGCATTTTGAAGTTGGCATTTACATTGTTGTGGTAAGCTTTGGGAAGATGGTTAGGAGAAGCTTTGTGAGATGGAGAGGATATGGGAGAGTATGTAGGGGGATGATGATGGATGATGTGCCTCGATATGTGCCTTTTCTGATCTTGCATAGGAATGGAGGGAATAGGATTTGAATAATGGCTGATAGGAGGATGGAGGATGGTAGATTTTGGGACATAGGGACCCAAAATGGATTTAGCAGATGAAGGGGGGATATGGTAGGTTGTTTTAGGTTGCAAAGATGGTGGAGGGGGGATGACATAAGCTTTCTTGAAGGAGTGATGGGAGGTTGGCATGGGG
The DNA here is from genome assembly GCA_028749045.1 of Cupressus sempervirens. Classification (NCBI taxonomy): domain Eukaryota; kingdom Viridiplantae; phylum Streptophyta; class Pinopsida; order Cupressales; family Cupressaceae; genus Cupressus; species Cupressus sempervirens. The sequence goes on from CM053785.1 coordinate 434,249,512, forward strand.
GGTTTAGAGATAGGCTTGGTTTGGGGGTGTGGTGTACCAACACCTTTAGATGGTGAGCCTTTGGATACATATCCAAGACCATGAAATCCTAGATTTTTTTGTGCAATAATAGGCTTTCTGATTCCTTGCTCTTGTGCTCCTAAACCTTGACCTTGATAATGCCATCGACTGAGCATTTGAACTAGCTGAGGATACTTTTTGCTTGTAGAAAATGGTGGAAGTGCTTTATCAGATGTACTACAATAGGGAGATACTATTCTTAATTCTTCTACTGAGAGGAGGCCACTATGGATGAATGTAAGTGAACCAAGAGGGTATATTATAGATGGTGAAATAGCTTGGATAGGTGGTAAGATGGAAGCATGGAGTGGAGGAGATGGTAGGATAGGATTTTTATTTAGCTGATGGGATGAAAAGATATCCTGCAGTAGAGGAGGTATGGCTTGAGGTTTTGGAGATGGAGGGGATAGTGACTGCACTATGGATGGAAGACATGGTACGATGATATCTTCATTTATGCTTTGGGGGATGTCAACATGCATTTGGGAAGGATCTTGATAGGATTGGTTTGGAGTGGATGGTGCGATAGGAGGTGAAGGGATGGAATCTTCAATGGCAGCAGATGGATAGATGGGAGATTCAGTATCAGAGATGGGTGAGTAGAAGATGGATGCATAAGGGTCATTATGGGAGATTTAGGAAATGCTTGGAGGTGATGTGGATAGGATTTGGAGGGTTTTGGCAGATGGTGGGATTTTTATGCTTGCGGGAAGTGGAAGGATTTTAAGCAATTTTATTGATGGTATGGGGATGATAGCTATGGGAGATGGAGGTGATATTATAGATGGGGAAGCTTCATTACTGACTCCTTCACATGGTTGGATTAGATGACATGGCTTATCGACTGCTGGAGGTGACTTTTCTCGTATTTCCTCTAGGAGATTCCTTGGAGACTCGTGTGTCAGAGGTGGACGTGGATTGACAGGAATAGCTAGTGTGATGGGGGTGGAAGATTGGAAGCTTGGTTGATTGGGTGATGGAGGAGAAGCTGGGATATCAGATGGCATGATTAGATAGTTTGGAAGAATGCATCATGGATTTTGTGGGATGCTTGGGGGAATGTTTCTAAAACTTTCAATATACCCGTCATACTCAACAAGATTTTCATCATCATTGGAATAGGAGGTGGCGGGAGCAAGGACAATACGGCCGAACACATCATGATAGGTTTGGGATTTCATGTTTTGATGATGAGTCAGATGGGGATGGGGTCTTGCATATGGATGAACAAGAAAGCTCATGGTTGGATTTGGATTAAGCACAGATTTTGGATTGGCTGATAAAGGATTTCCTAGGGAGAGTCAAAGCTGTATGATAGACCTAAGGAGGATTGGCTAGAGATTTTTGGCTTTCCTGTGGATGGAAGACTTCAAGGGCATGCTGTCAAAAAGTGAGAGTTTTGCTTTCCTATGCGCTGGATTGGTGGAGATTGTGTCAACTTAAGGATAGACTAATGATCCTATGGGCATGACATGAGATTGACCACTTCTGGATCCCAATCTTTAGCTCAAGGTGATGAGGGATAACAAGTGACAAAGCTAGATTACCCTAGACAAAGCTCTATCAAAGGGATAACCTTGGTGAGGCTGGTGGATTGGTCAGATTGATTGGATAGAAAATTCTAGCAGAATGACAACAACTCTCTAAAGGCTTGGGTGTGATTTTGGATTGGGTTGCTAGCTGGATATGGGGGATGATTTGGAGAGACTTTGGATTTGGCATTGTTCTAAAGTAAGGAACTAGATAGATTCAGTTGAAGCGAGGGAGCTTCGATGATTTTCTGATGAGGCAGTGACTATGCTAAGTATGCCTTGAGCTGGGAGATTTTTTCTTTTTTGGGATTTTGACCAAAGTTGGGAAACATTCATTCAAAAGCTATGAACAAACAAGCAGACAAAAATTTGGAGCAAGCACGTCAAACACACCAACATCCTAGGAAGCTTTCTACAAGGATGAAAGTTGTTATAGCTAGGGAGTCCTCGATATACACAAGGTACGTGAGGCCCAAATCCATAGATGAAACCAAAAAGATGTCACACCGCCGAGAGGAGTGGTAATGGACTTCTCCTCTTTCACTTCTCAAGGGTATAAAGTTCCTTGAGGCTTAGCCAGAGTGACAAAATCTTGATTCCAAGAGAGGTGTCTTTGGATTCACCTCCTGATTTTTATACTTCATCGGAATGCTAGAGTTGAGGTCATCCCAAGGGGTAATGAAATCCCCAAGCAGGCCTCCTAAAAAGTGTAAAAGAAGACCACATACATGATCTTAGGCTTTAAAAGACATGTGTTTATTCCAATTGATGATTTAAGTTTTGTAAGCTATGATTGAAGACACTTGTGATTATGGCATACAATGTTCATTCCAATTTGATAGCATCATCAGCATAATGAAAGTTGAGAGATCGTCAACATAAAAAATGCGAGCGTCATTGAAAATGCATCCAAACCATGCAATGTTCATTGATTGTTAGGCATTCAAGATTGAGTGTGAGTTTTTTTTAAGCCCAAAACAAAGATGTGTGAAAATCGATTGCCAAGTGCACGCCCGGAGGCCCTCCACGTCAAGATTTGTCCAATTTTTATGCCCAAATGAAGTGCGAGTGAGATTAATGTGCATTCAAGAAATTTTCTAACTTAGAAAAACCACTAAAGACCCAAGTGAGTGGAGTTTGATCTTTGTGGAGCACTTAACACCCTCTTAGGTAGACCCATCCCCATAGATGGTGCTGAGATTGCAACCAATGGTTAAATTGATGGGTGATTAAAGAGGGTGAGCCCAACTACAAACTTACTCAAAGTGTCTTTATTAGTTTTTATAACTTAGAAGATTTCAAAAATGTGGATTCTTTTTATGCCCCAAAAGATGATTATTTGATCTATGGCATTCAAGATTGGATTTTTTGTTTTAATCATGCATTCATAAAAAAAAAAAAAACTTGATTTTAATCCATGGCACTCAAGAGTGATTTTTGCAACATGCATTCAAAGACAAGTGATTAAACATTCAAGTTTTTTCCTTTGAGCATTCAAGATTGAGATTTTGTGCATTGTTTTAAGAACTTTGAAGTGCTTTGTTTTAACCTTAGATCATTCAAGATTGTTTTGGACTCAAAAGTGAAAATGACTCTTTGGACTTTGGTCTTCATTCAAGATTTTGTGTTCTAGTTTGCATATTTTAAGGCCAAAAATGATATTCCTAGATTGTTTTGATGCATGAAAAACCTAAGAAACATTGAAGATTTTGCAACAAGACATTTGTTTGGAACAAATGAAAAAGCTTTTAGGAAAATTTTTGGCAACCATTTAGGACTCTTAGTTTTCATGAGATTTTTAAAAGAACTTTAAAATATTTTCAAATGAGGTTCATGTTATCCTTGATTGATGCTTTGAGTTTGATTTAGATTTTAGTGTGCACTTAGTGTTGATTTTGAACCTTTTGAAATGGAAACTTGAAGTTCTTTTTAAATTCTCAAAAATGAAGTGTTCCTAACTTTGCATGAATGCATGTAAAACCTTGATGTCACAAGGATGCAAATGATTGGATTGGTTTAGTTTCACTTGTTAAAAGATTTTTTTTTTTTTTGCAAATTTTTAATTTTTTAATGGATTTAAGTATGATTTGGGGGTTCATTTTAAGCACTAAAATGAAGTGTGTATGATTTTTCTTCCTTAAAAAAAAAATGGCCAAGATCTCCCACAAGAAGAAGAAGAAGAAGTAGATGGAATAAGAAGAATATAGACAAGAAGAGGAAGAAGAATTCCAAGTGCTTTGTCCACCTATAAGCTTGAAAAATCTGCAAATACTATGAGATAGACTATGAGTTCCTTTGTCTTCTTCATGCTCATGTGGACCTACAAAATCAATTTATACAATCCTACCAATCACAAAAACAAGAAAAATTAGCCAAAATTAGCAAATGACATACAAAACTTGACTAAAAAAGCTAATGAAGATGACCCATGTGGGGTCCCACTGGGCATGCCAAAACGTATATGAGCAATTTTAGTGTGCTAATAGAAACCAAATTTAAATAAAGCTTCTACAAACTAAAAAAAATTCATAAACTTCAAGATAGACTAAGATGAGCTCTCAATTGAGAATATGAGCCATTAATGGGCTCTCTCAATGAGAAGCTCTCTTGTTGAGTAGCTTTGTTTAAATAGATAGGATGTATGCTCAAGCTTTATGCTTCAAAAAGGGCTTCAAATAGAGTTGGAAGTTGGGTGTGAGTGTATGGTTTTGATGTAAAATGGCTTCTTAAAATGGCATTATGACTTTACTTCATGGATTGTGATGTTTTGCAAAGGGGAAGGACCCAATTTATAGGCAAGAGTCTTGAGGGATTGAGGGCTAAGATGCAAGGATGAGAAAAAGCTCATGGAGGGCTCAGATTGCATGAGAGGAGAGCATACAGATTGTGCTTCCTTACAGCCAATCAGGGAGTGACACATGTCACAGGGTGAGAGGATGGAGGAAAGGGGAAGGATGATTTAAAAAAGGAGGCTCAAGGGATAAAATCTTCATAAAGACCCTCATAATGGCTTGTAAGAGCAATAAAAGGGCTTGGAAGAGTCATTTATGGCCTAGTGGGCTTCATAAAGTTTTATGGTTGGGATATTTTGAAGGAGATGAGAGGAATTTCGACTTGGGCTTGATTAGGAAGATTTTAAGCTTTCTTAGGCTTGTGCAAATGATTAGAGGATGGATTAGGATGGTTTAGGATTAGCTTAGGGATAGGCAAGTGGATGGCATTTAATGAGGGTGGATGAAGGAGGAGATATTTGTTAACTTTGGCTTGGGTTAGTAAGTCTTAACCCATATTTTAAGGAATGTGACAAGGTCAGGAGGGGATTAGGATTAGGTTTAAAGACATCTTCTAGAAGAGTCTAGACTTTGGATGAGGATAAACACTTTCTAGAATAGTCTAGAACTTCCTAGGATGAGGATGAAGACTTTCTAGAAGAGTCTAGAATTTCTTAGGATGAGGATGAATTAGATTTTTAGGAAATAAATAAAGTTTTATTTATTTCAAGGGTTTGGGTTGAGAAGATATTTATTAAAACTTTTTAAATAAATATGAGGATTAATATTTAATCTTAATTAAATATTTTGAGTTGGGATTAGGGGTAGGAAATGATGGGATTAGCCTTTAATCAAAATTAAAGAAGGATTAGAAGATTTTGGAAGAGGTTAGTGGTCTTAAGGAAATTGGCCAAGTTTTGGGCAAAAAATAAATTTTTTATTTATTTTGGGTTTTTTGGTCAATTTATTAATTAAATAATTAATAAATAAGGAAATAATGTTTAAATAAGATTTAAACATTTTTGGGAGGGATCCCTTAATTAAATATTTTTAATTAAGATAAAGGGATTTAATGGTATAAAAATAAATTAAATAATTAAATAATTAATTAATTAATAAATGATGATGTCATCAGGAACTTTTTTCAAAAAATAAAAATATTTTTTTTTCTAAAGGGTTTTTAGGTGTCTACATACATCATGGCAACATTCTTACCACACCACCTCACCTTTTTTTAATCTGACTACACACCTAAAACCTAATTACATGGCCTCTATAAATAGAGGGCTAAAGCTAAAGAAGAAGAATCTAGAGCCTTTACCTAGATGGCAGGATGATGATATGATGGATAGATTTAGAAGTGAGCATAACAAGCAGTACATTTCAGTCCCATAGATTTGGAGAAATATTCTTGATTCAATGCACATGTAGGGGAGACTCAATGTTGACTAGTCTATATATAGTGTTGACTTAGTTTGGCCATAGGTATGGAAAAATGGTCTTCTAACAATAATCAAATTTTAGTTCTAATATTTAAGACACGTTTTGCATTGACTATTCTTAGGGTCCAACTTAGGATTGAACGGATTTCCTATCAATATGGGAAGTGCTTCACTAAAAGACATATTCTATCAAATTTTCCAAACAAACAAGTTCTACATTTTTCCTCCTAGTATAAAAAATTAATCTTCATAAATACCTCACTATTAGTGTGTTGAATTAGTCTAGCCATAGCTGTGGGAAAATGGTCTTCTAACAATAATCAAATTTTAGTTCTAATATTTAAGACACATTTTGCATTGACTATTCTTAGGGTCCAACTTAGGATTGAAGGGATTTCCTATCAATATGGGAAGTGCTTCACTAAAAGACATATTCTATCAATTTTTCCAAACAAACAGGTTCTACATTTTTCCTCCTAGTATAAAAAATTAATCTTCATAAATACCTCACTATTAGTGTGGATGAAGATATTTCTTCCCTAGAGGCTTCAATAATATTGTTTATTTAGTATTCCATGAGTTGCTAGTGTTTATGGTAGATTCTCTCCTTTCTAATCTCACTCTCATTTTTGTGATTTAACATTATATACAATTTTAAAATTCGAATAACTTCCTTATGGTTATATCATTTTTATTAAAATTTTCTATCAATAAGAGTTTCACCTAGTAGGGACTTGTAGATGACGTCTTTTATCCGTCTTATTATAGTAGATGTAACTCATGATTTTTTTATATAACTATTATTTAAAGAAGGAAAAGTCTTCTATAGTATTTTATTTCTCATCTCTTTGTCAAGGTATCACTTTTACAAGTCTCATTATTCCAAGTTTGATTAGGATTTTTTTTTATCACATCCTTTCTATTTCTTCAAATAGGGTCATTAACTCTTTCAAACTCATAAAGTGGGTCTTTTATGAAAGTAAAAAAATCCTATTAAAGAAGAGGAAAATGAGCTGGACATAGAATTTTATGGTTTCTAAATTTATAGTTAATAGAAATATGTAGGAAAGAAAAGATACACAGTCACCAAGGTCATCTGAATATCACCAAAATTACAAACACAATTCTTGCAACTTGGAGAGTATGTATCAAGAAAAGTTGGTTGTTAATTTGGTGACAGACAAAGATGATGTTCAAGATGAGGTGACTAGGCTAGGTCAGCATAAAAATCACACACTAAGGGTTGACCTTACTATGTTGTCTAGTTTGAGGTCAATTTAGAAATTTCATTTTTTTAAAAGGTTTATACATTCTAGTTTTGTGTACTTTTTTAACAAGTATTTTTACCATACTCCACGTAGATGAAAGGAGAAGTAGGAAATAAGATTCTTAATGTTAAAGAAAATTTCAACTGAGTTCGATCATTTACAAATATAAACAAATCACTTTTTATATAATGTATTTTTCTATGTTCAGTCTACACTAAAACATATTAGTTACTGGTTATCCAATTATATTATCCAATTTTCTTTTATCAATTAGTAGGTTAAATATGCTAGATGATATAAAAGAAAATTTTATAGTTATAATAAAATATTTTTAAAAATTATAATAATAGAAATATTTTTGAAAATACTAAAAAAGTGTATTGTCTCAAATTGGACCCACACCAATTTAATGAAGGTTTAACACCTATTTAATGAGAGATCATCGATCTCCTTGTACATGTCATTCTTTCTTCATTTTTTTATCCTTCCTCCTAGGTAGAGTTGTGGTAAAACCTAATTGAACCTTTTCAAAAATCCCTTTTTGATAGCATTGAGATCAAGGTAAGATCTCTTCCTCCTAGATCCTCCTTTCCTTTTATCTATCCACTTGGAATCTATAACAACTATATCTCAAACTCTACACTTTATAATGGAGATATGTGACCCTTCTTGGGATCTTGAAAGGATCCTAGAGGTGCTAAGATCTTGTTGTTAAGGGTGCAGTGCACCCTTTATTGCAACCTATTATGGGTCTTCTCTTTGGGTCTCATGTCTTGATACATTTAGGGTGTTAATTCGTTTTCATGTTGGCTTGAGGGAGTTAGCCAATTCTAATCTCTATATAAAACCTTCCATTTTCTCCATTTCTCATTGACAAGCATTCTAAGACATCTCGTTCTCATGTTTTCAAGAAAGCACTATAGTACTCAAGCTTCCAAGTGTTCAAGTTTTCAATATTCTTCAAGTATCCAAGGTACTCAAGCTTTCCTCCATTTAAGATCAACAATTTCTACATTCAAGCCATTCAAGGAGTTTATGCTAGATATTCTATTGAATTTTCAACATTCAAGATCTACCTTCATACATTCAAGACCCTTTATTTCATCTTCTATATCTATCTCTTTCAAGATTTACATTCCTCTATAAGACATATTTCAAGGTGCATTGATTTTCTTTATAGGGTTTTGAAGTCAATTCAAAGCTATTATATAGATATATACTTAATTACCTCGAACTAATAAATATGTTATGAGAAAAAATACCCTTTTTTACATTCTTTGGAATAGAAAAATAGAATCAACATTGTGTTGGAAATACAATAGGGAAATAAAATTTGAGAGATGGGCAAGGTGTGGGGGTGAATCAACACTTAAAACTTTAAACCTCAAAATCATTCACCACACATCCATATCACAATCTATGCATATAAACTAAAATACCAAATTAAACATATACATCCATAGCATGAAAGTAAAAAATTCAACACATGTATGACACAAGATATTTGGTTACCCAGAAACCCTCCAAAGAGAAGGCAAAACTTGGGTGGGGGTGACACCCACAAATCTTCACTAGTGTAGTAATAAAGTGTATCCAATAAAGGTTACAATGTTTTTATCATGAGACATGACCTACCCTATGAAAGGTCAGCCCTATTAAAGGCTTACAAGATTGTTAGATCTTATCATGTTAAAGGATTTCAACACCCTATTAGAAGTGTGTCTGGTAAAAGGACTTTAACTTACAATGAAACTTAAGCACCCTGCTAAACAATTTACAACAGCCTACCAAGACTACTTTGTTAAGATATTTAACTTATTCACCTATTACAATGTCTTAGCAATGATCCTTTGGTTAGCAATCTACTGCTTGATGTAAGATCACCTCTATATTAATGTGTACTTGATCCTTCCTAATAAGATGTATCTCTTCTATCTTCTGATTCCTTTCCTCAGTTCTCCTTAAACTAATTCTACAATGTAACTCAAATCATAACACCTTAATCACCATGTATGCTCTATTTGCATATGCAAACTCTCTTCAATTCTCTTTTAGCATTTGTAAAAAGTTTTGGGGCTTTTCTCCTTAAGAAGACCTAGGTGACTTAGGGTTAGGTATGAATCAACGGTAGTGATTCACCCATATTGCCACTTAATCCTTCCCTTTTTTTAATTGGATTCATGTAATGCATAGGTATTCACAATTAAGATCCATCCTTATCATCGAACATTGTAAAAAAATCTTTAAGTTAGCCCAAAAATGGTTTACATAGAAGTTTGTGCCATTACAAACAACTATGTCAAAACTATGTAACTCGACACTTGAAGTACTAGATGATCAGCATCAACTGTAACTTCAATTTTGTAACTCAACCTCTGAATAGCTTGGCACATACTATTTACTCAACACTTGAGTGACTCAACATTTACTAATTACTTAGATGATACTAAATATTTGTCACTTGGCATATACCATCTGAAAACTTGTGCTCGACATGAACTAAGTAAATGACTAAAGTATATTGTCACTCATACATGAAAACCAATATGAGATTAACAATCTCCCCCTTTGACATGAGTGGAGAAACACTTGGTCATGCATGAATAGCCTTTACCCTTTCAAACATAACTCAAATAACATCCACTTGCATACAAAACTTCAAAACTTCAAAATTTTGCAAAAAACTGACTCATTAGACATACCTCAAAATTCAATAAATCCCCATAAGTTGATTGTTTTGTTCTATATTTGAATCAAAATAATTTCTTCTATTAAGTAGACTTTTATTGACTTATCTATGTACTCTATTTCTATCATTGACTGCTCCCCAAAAATATTATCTCCCTCAAAAAATGTTATCTCCCCCATTTTGACACTTATGTCAAAGAGTTATACACTTATAGTGTGTTTTTCCAAAAACAATTTGTGGACCTCAAGCATGGTTTTCAAAGTAGCACCTCAAATACCATGAGCTACCTCCAATGATTTGATCTAGATGGCCAGCTTGACAGTAAGGTGGACTAAGCCTTCCTGAATAGAAAGATGTGGATTTTTTTCATGAGTGTTTCAGCAAAGGCTAGTTCCTCGTGCAATATCTTCATATGTGGAGTCACAATAGACTAGATGTTGATTACTCTAGCCTTGAGGTTTGCTTCATCTGTATGTAACACTGCTAACTAACTTTGGGAGTTTAGGAGATTCTTGAAATTTTTCTCACTCTAGGCTAGAGATTTTGGTAGAGTTATACAAGATGATTGTATATGACACTCCAAACATAGTATGTGGCTTTTGATTTCTTGTGTGAAGAGTGTTAGATTCACAATTTAGTGTGCAAAGAGAAAATTTTCTCTAGTACCTTCTTCACACTGTCAATTTTGGTTGCTAACTCAAACTATGATAAAGTTATTTTACCTATAGGAAACTTGCATAAATCCCATGTCTTATTCTTTAGCAAAGAGTCCATTTCATCATTCATTGCAGACTTCCACTGAATCTTAGTATCTACCTGCATAGCTTCATCATAACATTTAAGTTCACTAGCATCTATTAATAAAATAGAATGCAAAGAGGGAGAAAATCTTTCTGGAGGTCCAATTTGCCTTGTTGACCATCGAACATTTACTAGTGTTTGTGGTATTTTTTGTTGTGGTTGTTGCACATCATGAGGAATGGATGGAACATAATCTTTTGGAGTATCATCCAACACTACATAATCATCTTCTTTCTTATCATGTTGCTGCAAAAGATCCTTCTACAACACTTTCTCATTGAATATGACATCCCTGCTTCTTAAAATTATATGATTTTCAAAATACACATTTCTTTGACTTAGTTTCTAGCTTGGTTCTATTTTCAAAATCTATATAAGCAAAAGCTCCACAACTAAAGGTCTTGAGAAAAGAATAACTCACCTTCTTACCAGTCCATGCTTCCTCTAGAATACCACAACCCAAAGGAGTAGAGGGACCTCTATTAATCAAATATATAATAGTATTGACAGCCTCCACCCACATGTGTAAGGGCAACCCAGTATGCAACCTCATGCTCCTTGCATGCTCCATTATAGTTATATTTATGTGTTCAACCACTCCATTTTCTTGTGGAGTCCTTGGAACAATTTTTTGTCTATGAATATAATCAGTGGAGCAATAATCTTCAAACTCATAACTGGAATAATTTCAATGTTCTGGATGAACTTGGTAGTAGTTGTTGCAGACAAAATCCAGTGAAAGGAAGAGCTCATATTGAGAGAGGGAGTTCTCAAGTCTAAATTTAAAATTTTATTGTGCTATGACATGTTTAGTTGTCATCAATGCCAAAGAGGGAGATTGTTGGATACAATTGATTAATTATGTGTTTTCTTTGATGTTACACAAATGTCATATCATTATTAGTCAGTATATGTCGAGCTCATTCAGGCAGTGAAGACAGTTCTCAATGTCTACTAAGTGTTCCTATGTTTTCCTAGTTTAGAAGCCAATGTCTATCGAGTTCACTCAAGCATCAAAGAAAAAGATGCAGAAAGTGAGTGTTAACTGAGTTCACTCAGTTAACAAAGGAAACTTGGATGGAACCAATGCTAACTTAGCTCACTTGATTATCAAAAGATTTTTGCAAGTTTGTAGTGTTAATTGAGCTTCTATTGGTTAGCAAAGGAAATCATTTCTAAGTTATTTTCTACCAAGTTGGGTCAGCTAACAAAGGAATTTCTTATTTTGGCATATTAAGATTAATTGATTTATCTATTATTTCTAGCCAACTAAGGTGATAAATATTGATTATTTTAAGTTGTATTTGAGTCGACTTGACAAAGTGAAAGATATAAGTATAAGGTCAAGTTGTGATTTCAAAGTGTGCAAGGAATGAAGATGTTATTGAAGATTTACTGATGAGAAGAGGAAGCAAATTTGAAGGATAAGAAAAATATCCTTGTGGAGTAGCAAAGTTATATTCGATCCAGAAGGATCAATTACAAGACAAAAAAAAGATATGTAATCAAAAAATCAGTTGCCTTTATTGTTAATCTCTAACTATTGTAGCAGTGATCTAAATCTCTTAACAGAGTTGGCTTAAGAACTATTTGCAAATCATCTTACAAGGTGTCAGTGCTATTGAATTGTCTCAAGACCTCTAACAAGGCCACTCCTAATAGGGTGATTAAATCCTCTAATAGGGTCACACCTAATAGTGTGTTTTGTAACCTTTAATAGGGCTGGCTCCTAACAGGGCTCACTTTAGAAGAGTGAAAATAGTAACTAGTTCCAATTGGTGGTTTTTTCCAAATTGGATTTCCATGTTAAATCTTGGTGTCATATGTGTTCATGCTATTTTATTTTATATATTTGAAACTTAGTTAAAGTAATGGTAATCACAAACAACATCTAAGAGTTTATGTGTTAAGCATTTACTGAGCTAATTCAATTATTACTGAGTTACAATTTTTCATGTGTGTTTACCGAACTTCAGTAGTATTCAATTTTTCAGTTTGCATTTTGTACTAACATCTAAGGGATCTGGGATTTATTTTAGTAGTAACTAATTCACCCCTCCCCTCTTAGTTACTCCTCTTATATTTCCAATACCTTCCTACTTCACAACCTTCTTATCATAATGTTCCTTTTACTTATTCTACTCCTATGCCAACTATAGTTCCTAGTGTTCCTCAAGTTGTGTCTTCTATTCCTATAGCTTCGTACACTTTACCTAGTATTTCTAATGTTGCTAGTTCTCCTATTTCTTCTCATGATTCAACAATTATCAGTTTGGCTCAAACTATGTCATCTTTACAAAAAAAACTTGCATCCTTGACTTAAAACAAGTTTAGTATTCCTACTTGTGACATGGGAAGTCATTTGTCTCAAGATATTATCTATACTCTCATTCCTCAACAAGCTAATATGCCTCATCTTGAGAATCATAATGGTAAGCGAGACCCTATTCATCATGATAAAATGTTGCAAATCCTTTGTAGTGATAATGCTTTTTATCATATGATTTTAGCGAATTTGTTTAATCAAAATTTTTGTGACAAGGCCTTACAATGATTTTGTTCTTTGACTCCTTATTCTATTCATTCATTTTTTCAACTTGCTAATGCTTTTATTCAACAATTTCAGAAAAATATTGGCTCGGAAGTGTCTTTGACTGATTTGATGCATTGTAAAAAAAATTCTAAGGAAAATTTGATTGAATGTATTGGTAGATTTCAGAATTTGCATGCTAAGATTTCATAAGTAATTTTGATATTGATATTCAAAATATTTTTATTTCAAATTTGCAGGAGGATATAAATGATAAGATCCTTCTTACTAAATTTACTACTTTTCAATAACTTTGTGCAATGCTTCATCATTATCAATTACAAGTGAGTCAATTTGAGAACACCACCCCAATGGCAACTGTTCCTATTGATAAAGGTGATGTTGCTCCTAATCCAAATAAAGTTCAAAAATTTAAAAACTATGTCAAGATATAAACAAGAAAATGTAGTTGTCGATCAAGTTGTTGCATCTCATAATGCCACTTCTGCATCCACTACTTTTCAGCTGAATTGTATGTTTACTCCTCAATCTAAATCTAAGTTACATTCTATTATGAATAGGTTGTTAATTAATAATATTATTACTTTACCTCCTATTCGTCTTCTTTTACCTGCTACAATAGTGGCTAAATCTTTTGATCCGAAAGCTTTTTGTCAATATCGTTGCGAGAATGATCATGGTACTAAGAAATGTTATTTTTAAAATGTAAGGTTCAGGACATAATTGATTCTAATGCTTTATCTTTTGATAATTTTGATGGTAGTGGGAATAAATCTTTTTCTCCTCCTAATCAAAAGTTGCAAATCTATATGAATCATTTACCTACACATGATACTAATACTATTGCCTAGCCATCTTCTATGGATATTGTGTATGACCCAAAGATGGATGATCTTTATCGTGTGGTTAATCAAGTGGAGCATGTGGTTCCATCTATATCTCCACCTCAGTCTCAACCTCCACTCCAATCTCAAGTTTTAGCTCCACCTCAATTAAAACCTAAGCATAAATTGAAACCTCAACCTAGGCCTCGACAACAACCTAAGAAAAACAACCTCAGGAAACTTTGGTTACCTTTGATGATTCTAAGACTATTAAAGCCCTTGATGGTCCCCTTTATATTAAAGCTAAGCTTGCTAAGATACCTGCTCATGGTTGTCTTATTGATCCTACCTCCTTAGTCAATATTGTTACAAAAGAAAATATTTTTATGAAAAGTTTGCAATGTTTTTTGATAAATGAAATGTATGGATTCAAACTTGTAATGGTTTTCTTTATTCATCCTTTAGTTCTATTGATTTACCAGTTGAACTTTGTGGAAAGATTGTTAACACCACCTTTTTTTTCTTTATCAATCATATCTTATACCATACTTTTGGTCCCATGGATTATGCTACCATTGACTTCTTTTGGCCTTCATTACCTAGTTCATGTCCTGCTCGACCTGATCATCTTTTTCATTCATATCAAGTCTATAAGTAGCAAAAGATTCTTGAATTAAGCTTACCTCCTATGGATCATAACTGTGGTCTTTTTCCTAAACCTTCCATACCTCCTTTATCTATGTCTTCTACATCTATTAATCAAGCTTCTCCTATTTCTTGTCAGTCTCTTATTAATCCTCCTATAGAACCTATGAAGGATTAAGTAATTGTTCCTCCTAGTTCTCAACAGATTTCAAGTAAGGAAAAACATAATTGATCTACTAACAGATGTCATAAGAAGTGTTGTGGTCAAGTTAAATCTTGTAATTCTATTCTTCAAGAATCTTTACCTTCTTTGTATACAACTATGCATGATGTGTTAGAAGAAGTTGTTTCTAAAAATGATGTTAAGCTCCATGATTTTGATGATACCATTCATATCTTAGATCCTATTTTGAATAATATAGATGAACAAGATAATTTTGATGATGTTGATGATGTTAATGATGAATATGAAACTACTGACATTGACATTGATTTACCTAAAATTGTTTCCTGACAATTGATCCTTACATCTAGTATTGAACATTGTGATTCTCAAGAGGATCCTTGTTTGGAACTACCTGTCATTCCTATTGTGTTGGATATAGTCCCTCTTGTGAGTTACCCACCTTCCCTAAATGATAAAAAATGAGATGGGGAGAGTAGGAAACACTCTTGATTGGTTTTTCTTTCATGGTAGTCTTTGTTGTGTGTTTTTCTATTATACTATACTTCTCCCATGATATGTTTGCTAAATGTTATTAGATTCTTTTATACGATCTTTTTTGCTTCATTTATGCAAGGTAATAAAAGAATTGAACTTATTTTATTATTCCTCTATATGTTCTCTATTCTTCCATTTTTTCTTTTATGTTATGTTGTAACTTTGTTATTAGTTGTACATGTTTCCTTGTGTAATCTACTTGGATTCATGACTTGGTAGCACTAATTCTTTTTGGTCTCCTAGTCATGGTCTGAAAAGTTTCTACTTTTTATTTCATATGTGATCTTTCCTTCTTTGTGATTGTAGTTCTACTTTCTTTGGGGAATGATGTCAATTCATTTGCAATAATATTACATGTATATTATCTTATGATCATATTGACCCCACAGTAGGTAAGATCCCTTCCATGTTCTCTATATGTTTATGTGGTATTTCCCTTGGATTTTCTTCCTCTGGGGGCATCTCGAAGTGGAAATGTAATCAATGGATTTTTTTATGTTTCCATCAAAGCCATTGCTCCTATTAAAGTTTTAGCAATGAATTTAGCATGGGGGTATACACTTTGCTCACTTATTGCACACACACACACTTTTCAATACATATATTATTTTTCAAGATAACTTTTCTCCCTTTTCAGATTAGTGACTAATCCTTAACACATGGATTTATATTTTAGGATCTCTTGATTCGTCTAGTTTCAAATATTGTTGATCTCTTAAGGTCGAAGGTATCATTAAGATTGGATTTCTTTTGTTTTTTGGTTTTGCTCTTGTACAATAGAATATTCTTGAGGGTGAATCCTTGATGGGTTGACTAGTGAGTAGCCATATTCATTAGGAAATTCAATTCCATTTTTTTAGTTGTGCAATTTCCTTCTATGGTTCACAATGGGACATAAGTTCTCATTTGGTGAGATAATCACACTCTTTTTCTTTTCATTTTTGCTAGAGATGTCTCTCTTATTATGAACTTGGAGTTAATAATGACTTGAGTCTCTGGGGGGTTGAGGATTTCTTTGCCCCTTTGATTTTAAGAAGATTATATTTTTGTTATGATCTAATTTACAAAGATTTTGCATTGAGTCCATACTCTTGCTAAAGTGGGGGCTTAATGTATCATCTTAAGATGGAAACACTTTCATGTTAAGAGCATTTATCCCTCTGAGTAAGTGGTCTAGGGTCATGTCAAGTGCCTTGAATGAGGTTTTGCATGGATCTAGTTATTTTCCACCTATTATACCTCTCTCTCTCTCTCTCTCTCTCTCTCTCTCTCTCTCTCTCTCTCTCTCTCTCTCTCTCTCTCTCTCTCTCTCTAGCCTATTTCTAACAAATTACTTTGTGAAAATGAGGACTTTAGCCTTTGGATCAAGGATGACCTTTTGGGTCAAGGTTGAACTCAACCCTAACCTAGGTCAAGGATGACCTTAACCCTAACCTAGGGCAGGGTCAACCTTGTCGCTAATCCTAGGTCCCATTTTCAATTTTTTGGAGTTTTGGGATCTTGGGCTTTGAAAAGTTTCTTTTTTCCACTTTTAGGTTGGCTGGTTTTGGGTTTTGGAATGGTAGACTCTTAAATTACATTTAATCTAGGTCCATTCCTAGGGGTTAATGTTAAATGAGAATTAATGCTCCTATTTCAGCCTTCTCTAGGAGTTTGTGCCTTAGATCTCTATATAAGGAAGCCTTCTTCCCTCATTTTGACATCCACTATCTATGAATGAAGTTATTATCCACTTTCTATAAACAACTATCTACAATCCATCCACCTACATGAAGTGAAGATCTACTAGCTACCAAGCATTCAACTGTTCAAGTGTTCAAGCATCCAATTCATCAAGGAGGTCCATTGTTAGCCATTGAAGGATTTGATCTCTATGGAGCCCTCTTGTTGAAGATTTCACTATCCATATTCATCCAAGCCTTCTTCTATGCAAAGATACATTCAAGATTGGTGTTGAAGATCTAATGACATTGATTTGATACATCTTACATACATTTCTACATTCATTTGGAGCATCCATACTTGTGGACTCAAGGATTCAAATCATCCACAAGGATTTCCAAATAAGTAAGGTGAATAGTTCCATTTATTTTGTTTATGCATATTAAAATTTCAATTATATTTCAAGATTAATTCCAAACTAGGGTTTGACTAAGCAAACCCCCATCCAACAAACAAACAATTTTTCTTGTAGATACAAGTGTGGAACAATAAATTGGAGAGCATATTTGCATAACCTTTTTGTCGAACTTGTAAGATCTTCAAACATAAATTTTTTCAGAGTACTGTAGGTCAAGGTCAACTTTTTGAGGTATAATTTTGCCCCACCAATAGAGTCAAGGTTGACCTCCCTTCAAAAATATAAAATATTTCTGGGTTTTCTCTGTCTCGACATTTCCAGTCTAGAATAGGTTGTGAAATTCCTCCAAATTGTACATAGACATTAGAAATCAACATTTTCCAGATTCAATATTAGTCTTTGTCTTTTATCTATTTCAAGATTTAAGCACATACTTTCCCCATAATAGAAAGATTATTCAACCTCTTTACACCATTTTCTCCATCACTTGATTCATTTCTAAATTGAACACTTAGTTGTGCTTAATCAATTTGGATCATTCCTTTTGGAAAGTAGGGTTGAGAAGAGGTTTCTATTTTCTTTCTATTCAACATGGATCATCCAAACCAACACTTTTCTAGGCCAAATGCCATGTGGATAAAGTCAACTCAATCCATTAGATCAAAGGTTAGATTTTTTAGGTAGTAAATTACATGAGATGGGGTTTATAAAATCAAATGGAAAGTTTATTTCCTAACCAATTTAGATCAACATTAGACCACATTATTTGAGTTCAATCAAGAAGAAAATTGTTAGAATAGGTCATTTTTTCATTCAATCATAAGGTGTTAGTCTTTGTAATACCATATATACAAATACATGTATCTAGTAGTCATCAAAAGACAGAAATAGATCTCATATATTTATACTATTTAATCAAACACAATAGCATATCTTACCTACAACACATCATAAAAGTCATATTCACCATTAAGTAGATCCAAATAGAAAGATATTGTCAAGTATATTAGGAATACAATGAATCAAATAAAAAATTATTGGAGTGGATCATTTTTGTATTCATTCATAAGGCATGTGTATATAATTTCATATGTACACATACATGTATCTAGTAGCCATCTAAAGAAGGAAGTATCTCTCATATATTCATATTGTTTAATCAAACACCATAGTATATCTTGCAGCACATCATACAAGTAACATTCATCATATTCACCATTAAGTAGTTCCAAATGGAAAGATATAATGCAAGTGTAAGACTATTGTAATAAAGTTACCATGAAAAACATGACCATAAAACCCAAACTAAAATTGGAGGTAATGACACTTTATTTGTTGCATCAAATGGCAAGCCTATAAGTAAAATTTTTCTAAATTAGAATTAAAAGTAGAAAGTCAAATATAAGATACATTTTTTTTTGTATTTAAGATTTTAAAAAAAGGTAGTCTAATGGAGTTTGATAGTCATACTACAATTTTTAAAGCACAACAAAAAGTGTTGGAGTGTGATAGTCAACATTGAGCTATCATGTGAAAACATTCAAGTTCAAATGGTAAAACTAAGTCTAAAGAGTTTTATGATATGCTCTATCTAGAGATCATCTTCAAACCTTAATCGTATATAGTTGACCCATTACCCTTCACTCATCCTCAAGAACCCTTTGGCTCTTGCACTCTTAAGCAAAAAGCTATCAAATGCTTGTAGCATTGTATCTTCATTTAGGTTAGGAATGGCTTTGAGAGCATCATACACTTTATCATTGTCATGCCCTGAAATTAACAAGACAAAAAATGACTAATTTTTTTTTTTTTTATTAATTTAGTTTACTTATTATTATTATTTATTAATTTAATAATCCTAAATAGCCTCCAATAGACATGTATATTACAACTAGATCATCAATGAGTCAGACATTCCTCCTACACCTACTCAGTGACACAATAAATGATTATATTCAATAGGATATGTTGGATATTGATCCCTACTACTTTTACTTATAGAGAAAAATATCTTTAGACGAGGGCTTAGTTTAGTGAGATGTAATTAGGAGTATTGTGATGCACTAATATTTTAAAATTGGGCTTCAGACTTCTTGTTAGATCCTTTGGACTTAGTTTCGCATTTGAATTGTAATCACATGAGTAGTTCATATGCCACTACCCTCATACTTCCTTCTTATCTAACATGGCATGTTCACATCACTAGTCATACTCACATTTAACATGGTTCTCCTAACCTATACATAGCTATTAATATTGGTAGTAAGTTGAGTTGCATTTTTCTTAAAATGATGGTGAGGATGCTATATATAATATGTCAATAAATATACAATTTCTCATGTTAATCTTGGGCCGAACTAACACTCACTAACTGATACTAATTACTCCTCAATTGATCATTTATATGCTATCATAGCTACTATCAATTTATCTATGTCCATTCACAAATTATTTTACTTGCCTTCATTAATACTTACAAACCCATGAATGATTTATTACTAACTAACTCGTTCCCATTTATACCACTTATTTC
The DNA here is from genome assembly GCA_028749045.1 of Cupressus sempervirens. NCBI lineage: Eukaryota > Viridiplantae > Streptophyta > Pinopsida > Cupressales > Cupressaceae > Cupressus > Cupressus sempervirens. Next base: position 434,269,429 of record CM053785.1, read on the forward strand.
CTAACCATACTACATTAACACACTACCAATACATGTTAGTGAAGTCTTGATAACTAGCAATCTATGTGAATTACTAACTAATAATAATTTTTTTGTGAACATTATTACTTTGGCCGTTTTTCTTATATCATATAATTACTTTCTTATTTTATCTTATAATCATACTACCCTATAACGTAATTGATCTCTTATAATATTCTAATCCCAATAATATTAGAATGTCCCATATCAACTACCCCACTAATAATATAAGTTTCAATTCCTAGTGTCTAGCTATCCTTAGATCCTAACACTAATCTTGACAACATCAAACTTAACATATGAACTTTATATGGAATTACAAATTCAAATTTTAATATAATGAGACCTCCCTTATCCTATGAGACTAAGAGACCTGCCACCCTATACTATCTATTAGTTTTTTTTAATGCAAAGTCTTTTCCCCCATTAGAAGCTCACGTACCTTTTTCTCTTTTCCCAAAGTGGGGTGACATGAGTTGCATCCCCCTAGGACATCAAGTCAAGTCGCAGCTTGTCCTTCAAGGAATTTCGACCATGGCATTAACTTCAATTTTTACACATTTCATGACTTTCCCTGTCCTCCCTTAACATGAGTTGGTGGGTGGAGAATGCAATTTTAAAATCTTTCACTTTTCCAAAGTATTAGGCACCAAGCCTAAGTTTCTAACATGGTTTTCTATGCCAAAGTCAAGGATTAGCATCATTACAACATTAAGAAGGGTATGCGTCATGTGGGGCCTCTGTCCCTTTTGCAGATTTGACTTGCAATTTGTTTTTTCTTTGTTTTTTTTTTTTTGCCACTATAATGAGGATGGCACCTAGGCATGCCAAGCTCTTATTATTATTATTATTATTTAATTAAGCACTCTCTCTAGGAAGTGGACTTAGACTATGTCATATCTACTTTAGTCTAATGCATTTACTAATACCTAGCATGGGATTGGATGGCTACTTCTTGAATATTTTATTGGTCTGTAATAGACCTAGGATTTAATTCTGCATCCCCATACAAAATCCAAAAAGATAAATGAATACCTACAGCAAGTTATTCTTATGCTCTTATACATTCTATATTATTCACTTGATTTTCTTCTTTTGTAATCTAGGATACTCAGGATAAGTTATTGCAAGGATAATTTGGAGTTATTTAAAACTAAGTATAGTTCTAAAATTTTGATTCATTTAACATTCAAATATTAAACTTAATCCAATAGATATACATTTCATGACAAGGTTATATATGGAGCTATCTGAATTGTTCCTATCTATGCATTATGAAGTTTAGAAACCATTTTCTTAAGGATGAACATTATATTCTTAGGTAGATTTCAATTTGAATGTCTTTCACAATTATTATGCAATAAAACTAAAATGATAATACAATCAACAAGAATAATCCTTTCTATGAATACTATCTCTACTATGATATCAAATTTAGTTTGGAAAATCCTTTTGGTATATCACTCATAACATCTAGTATTCGAAAATCTTGAGAGATGTTCCTATCCAAGATAATGAGACAACCAAATTATTACAATGGATTTATCTTCCATGATATTATTATAATACACAAAGGTGATGATATCAACATATCAAAATATACACAACGGAAATTTTTTTTAATACACATGGACACTCACAACCTTTCCAATTGACAGTTAATTAAGACAATAACATCTGCTTACAATACATTCAGACTCACATAACAGAATGGAGTTTTCTCATAACCTCAACTCGGATACAACAAGGAATGTCTTTATCTCCTATGCACATGGATGAACAATAAGAGCTCCAAATTTTCAAGATCATCCAATAGAGTCCTACAAATAAGAGGTAAAAATAATGAACCATGGAGGCTTACCTCCCAACCTAGGCCTCAAGGAGGCCACCCCCGCACTAAGGGAAACAAGGCTCAACTGGGATACATCCAAATATTATCATAGCAGCATGAACTAATAAGATCACATATTTTGCAACACATTTACAACCCCAACCAAGGTTTGCACAATGATTCACAAATGGAATCCTAAACATTGGGTGAAGATGGGCTTTCAATTAGGAGACTTGCCATAACATACCAAATCTATAACAACAATTTTCATGCCCTTTCGGGGCTTTCACAAACATCCTCCAAGCATAATACCATCAACTAAAGTCTCCTTGGATTTCCATACTTGATCAACCCTCTTACCACACTATCATTCTCCTTATTGCCCATATCAAGTTATGAATGAATATGGCATACAATGGAGCCCATACTCCAAGGTTCTCAACTATATTTCAAGCCCAACTAACTCCTTCACCCACGGGTTGCTCTTCCCTCCCAAGGGTGAGTGAAGCCTTCACACCCATGAACAAATTTCAACATTCAATCCAAACAAGGAAATCTAAAAGAAACCCCAAGAAATTTCCTGAACAATACACACACTCACAATAAAAAACAACACAAGAATCCCAAGAATAATAAATGATACCATATCACTCATGAAAACCTACAAAAAAACACTCTTACAATTTCCAATTTCAACTATATGATATAAAGAAAGCATGGCATGAAGCACTAACCTACTTACAATCTATGGCAATGGAATGAAGATCTCTTCCCTTCCTTGGCTTCCAAGCTTCCCCCCCATAAATCTATCTATCTCTACCATTAGAGAGTGGGTGAATGAATCACTAAGTTTGGCACAAGCTCCCTAAAAGGACCTCCACTTCCATCCTCACCTACCCCTCTTACTTTCTTGCGTCTTTCCACCAATAGGAACTTAACCAAGTGATGTAATGAGGGAAGAAGTCATGTGACAATCTGATTTTCGAATTGGCTTGGAAATGACTATTTTTGAGGGTCTCTTAGGTCCCCTAGACCAAATTATGATTATATTTAAACCCCCAACTCATACTATTACCATGTGGGTAACTTATTTTCACAAAATTAACACTTGGAAATCACTTTAGGCTCTCTAAAGTTCCTATCAAATTATAACTTGAATTCCATCAAGAAGGTGACTCTTCCTAACACTCTCCAAGATGGGCTAATTGATTTCATAATGATAATTAGGCTTAGGTTAAGTGACTTCATGCCAAAGAATCCTATTTGACATGTCATTTAGACATAGACAATACAAGTGTCAAATGACACACACACACACACATAAAACACTTTACACATCATGATGACATGTCTCTAATTAATCATGCTCTCTGACTATAACACTCATGCACAATCACATTACAAAATAAACACAATACAATGAGGTTTTGAATCTTCTAAAGATTCACCTTGGCTTTGCCGTGTTCACATAAGATTGAACCTTGTTTCCCCCAATTATCTCCCTGGTTCAACTTTCCTGCACACTCAACTTAAACATTAGTAGCCCAATAAAATAATATATAAATACATACAAATAAGTGTAGAATAAATCCAATGTCTCATAATTCACGTTCCATATACGTGTAACTTCATTTAATCATTTTTGTTCTAAGTACTATAAAGAGAAACATTGCAAAATCATATTCATTTAACTTTCATCTAAGTACATATATAATTAACTTTCATTTGATTCACATTCAAAACATTGCAATATCAATCATATGGGTATCAACATTTATCCTCCTTATTATAATGAAATTACCGTTCTAAGTACTATCACCTTTCTTATAATCATTAAACCATTAAAACATATGAAATGAATTTTAGTATATATGTCTTAAGGGAAAAGCACTAATATGCAAACTGGTTAACTAATATCCTTTAATCAAGTTGAACATATCAACAATCCTATCAATATACCTTTATCGCATTGCAAGGGGTTTGTGAGTGAATTTCGAGGGTAAATTCCTCAAACTGTTAAAATGTTTCCATAATGATGTCATCATAATTTAAACCCAAGTTTGTTTTAATGTAATCATTGTCTTGTTGTCATCATAATCTATGTTCATTGAGTCTCGTTTTCCATGTGGTCTAATCTTATCAACCTAGTGCTATTGGATAGGGTAACAACCTTATGATAATCAAAGTCTACCTTAGTCTCTAATAGGATCGCATAAATCATTGTTAGTAACAAAAATGTCAATCATAACCTAATTAACTCCTAATAATATTTATTTCATCAAGATCTAAAGTAGGGTACTAGTGTGGACCTTGCAATCATAAACTAAATCTAGTTGTCCTTCATTAATGGCTATATGTTGAGTTTTTTTAATACCCTCATGCAACTTATTGATGGCTTCACATATGATATCCATCGAACTAGCCATGCTAGCCTTCTTCCTCTTTGTCTTTCTTGAACATGATGGTGATGCTCTCTCTTTTCTTGTTGCACTAGATTGATTGGAAGGGTTCGTGTCCTCATCCAAATTAGTAGAAGTATCAATCGACATAGAAAAATTTCAATCATCATCTAGATCAAGGGCATAATCGATAAGGTTCCCTTCTTTTGTCTCATGGGTTGTTGCAGCTCTCGAAGCTTCAGCTACTTCATTCCCAACAATGAATGAAAACTCATTGAAGTATTGGAATGGTTGCCTCTTATACACTTTGGCACCTTTGAAATCTTTTTAGTATATGTTGGCATCATAAATTAATTAGTTTATTATCTTTCAATAATTATGTAATAATATAGCTTAAAGTTAATTAAAAGATTTTGAAAGACCATATTACCTTTAGTAGTTCATCCCATACCCTATTCTCAACATCCACACACTAAGTGGTCTCATTCCAAGAGAACCCACTCATATTTTTCAATTCTCTCATAATTCTATAACCAACCTTCCATGTTTTAAGCTTGTTTTCAAAATTATCCTTTGATAGATTTAGTTTCAAATCTGCATTGAACTTCTTTTTAATTGAGGTCCATGCCTCTTTATGTAATCCCTCCTTTACCAGGGTTAACTTTAAGAAACCCCATTTTAAAGAAAAGTATAAAATTTTGACAAATCGAACACTAGTTCAGGTGGAAAAAATTAATTTCTATTGGAAAATTTGTAGTTTTAAGTAGGAATTTTTTAAATTTTATTGGAGATTATTTTTCAATCATATGAAAATTCTATAAAATCTTGGCAAATCTTTCATTACTGATCAAAATTGTGGAAAAAAATACACATACCTAGAAACAATGATTTTTTTATTATTATTATTATATGGAGCCTAATTAATTATCAAACTTTAGATTAAATTTAGCCCACTTTTATCATTACAATTTCCCTCCAAATTGTTGAATGGTGGTTTGGGGGAAGTAACCCTATTATTATTAACTAGTGGATGATCCTAAAACAATGGCCTAAATCCTATTTCAAGCCAAACTTTTAAAAGTATACCAATTTTTAAAGCAAGTTCCCAAATTAAAGACAAGAGTCCCCAATCAAATATATTTCATGGAAAAGTGAGAAAGGATAGAAAGTTTCATGAAAACTCTTCAAAATAGAGACACATTTCAAATATACATACTTAATCTCTAGTGTAACTTAAAATTTTACCAAATATCGGTGAATATGATCATCAATTTAGACAAGGCTTGAAAATTGTAGGTGAACATATTTAAATTATTACATAGAAAAATTAGATTCCATTCGCGAAGAAATCACTAAAATATAAGTGCTTATGTATTATTATTGGTGATTAGCCTAAACATGGGACCCAATTTTGGTAAAGTGCAGGTGACATGGACACCCCAAAAGTGCAGAAAAATTAGCCAAATCTAGGGTCCTTGATGACTTAGATTAGCCAATTGGTAAATATTAGCCACTAAAGTTATCCTTGTACTCTTCTTTTCAGCCTAGGTTGACCTCCTCTTGGGCCAGGTCAAGGAATCTATGTTCCACTTCTCTAGACTATAGTACCTTCTTTGAAGAAGAACTTGATTGGGTTATCTCAATTCCACTATCCATTATTGAGAAAAACTGAAACTCATCACAATCAATCAACAACTTCAAATACTTTCAGCATATATATCACATTATGTTATAGATCAACTAGTTAGTAATACAGTTTTAAATCTGGAAGGAAAGCATGCACTTCAAAAAACTCTAAATTTAGATTGGTTCAATTATTGGATAAATGAGTTGCCCAAACTAGCAGCGAAGGTAACTAGCATTGAAAGTTCTAGCTTGATAAACATGAAATAGATAATATTCTATGAGATTTTATTAGCTACCCTAGAAAGGGTGGTACCCTATCACTGAACAAACAAAAGGGATAAAACATTTGACTTCACAATAAAGTTGTTGCTCTTTACCCTAAAAATACATAGTTTTTGTGACATTAAAAAAATAAAACAGAACATAGTTGCTGCTACTGCTACAAGAAAAAATAAGAAAATATTTTCATGTAATCCTACAATACAGAGAAAATAATAGTATATCTCTATGTAAAAGTCATAGACCTTTTCTCAAATCAAATCCATTAAACTTCTTAGCATGGGTGCACATGGACTGCTAAAAAACTCATAAAATTAAGAAAACATACACCACATGTTCTCTTTTTGCAATGCAAACTTGCTTCAAATCAAAATTTGTGTAGTTGGTCATATAGATATCCTTAAGGCCTTATCTTTCTAAATGTCATTCTTTATAGGCTATGCTTGGAGTGTTGAAGATAAAGGATAAGAAAACTCATGCTACATGGATGTTAGACATGAGCTCTACTACTATTGAGCTTTCCTAAGGGATAAAATTTATAGAGCACTACAAGAACTCAACTCTCTATAACTACATACTAGTTTAATTTAGATTCTCTTTAACAACACATGGATTTTTTATATTGTCAAAATGACAATGGATTCCTTAATGATGTAGGGAAGATGTAGGGAAAATGTATCATTAACTAAGGAGCTATGTATACCAACTTCAAGTGCAAAAAACCTTTACTTTCCAACCCAATTTTCACAATCTTTCTAGGGAAAAATCACTTTTGTCCACTGAAGCAAAATTTTCAAGTAGTAGAGCCTATGATTGTAGTTGAGAGAAAAAAATTGTATAGAGAAAGAGTTGCATGAATGTATTCTGCAATGCCTTATGCTTGGGCACAGATTTAGTGCAAAAATTAATAAATGCAAAGAGAAGACATTATACAAATATAATGCATGAATTGCAAGATGCTTATAGAAATAAAACTTAGAACATCAAATGTTTGAAGAGGGGCTTTATTTGGCACAAACCTTCATCTTAGTCTTTAAGCACACATTATTAATAAAGAAGGAATCTTTCATTACTAGGCACTGGTAATGTTTTGTTACTAGTTTCTAGAGGTTTGATTGTACTCTGGGTTAGCACCCACTAATTACTACTTTTCTTAATAAAAAACAAAGAATTATGTATACAATCATTCTTTTCAAACATATTTTTATGCATAACAAAGAGGAGTTTCTAGGATACATTGATTTAAATAGGCACAGCATCATTACAAAAATTCTCATTAAAAAACACGTACAATCAAATTTAGTTATAATAAGGACATATAAATATCATAATTATCATGTCACTAGGATGTTGTAAATATAATATTCACGTTAATTTATTAAAACTAAGCACGAGATCTATAGCCTTCCAACATCCTCTGCAATATCGCATCTCAAAACTTTCCCCAATCATACCTGTCTCACCGAGTCATCCCATATGTTTCAAGTAAGGTTACATTTATCCCGTCATGATCGTCATCCTCTTCTAGCTAAATTTCACATGGAAAACCATCCTCTATAGTTATGAAATTATGTAATGTGCAACATGCATTAAAACAATTTTGGTTTATGTCATTATCAAATAAGATGTTGCATGCCTCATTATAGAAAAATAGGACAATGAGGTGGACATTCTGCAAAATTAAAAGTTTAAAATATTTATTAGTATGGTACCTAAATTTAGACTATTTTTCTATGCTAGAAACATTATTTAAGTCTCCAACATTGTTATCCAATGCACATTTTGTTTTAAGCGTCCTCCAAATATTTTTAGGCAAGCGAAAGTATTTTTCTTTGGTCATCGAACTTTAATACTACCTTAAATGGCTTGTAATGTTTGACTAATAAATTAGTGGATTCAACTACAACTAATCAATGTTCATTGATTAAAATTATTTCTGGTTTCACTTGGAGTCTTTTATTTCAGCCCCATAAATATTGGCCATGACTCCAAAGATTGTTTGTTTCATATACCATCAAGCAGAAAATTATATATTTTATTTATTTGATTTTAGTTATAATTTTTTTTGATATTTCTAATAAATAGAAAATTAATATTTACCATTTAAAAAAAAATCTCATTAAGAATTTAGAAAATATAATAATCATCATAAAGAAAAATAAAATTGAAAAATAAAATTAAAAATTAAAATAAATCCTTTTTAATTAAAAAATTATATTTTATTTAAATATCAACTTATAATATTATGTATATCAAAACTTTTCTATATCAATATATTAAATATTTGATAATAAAATAATTTAAATAAATAATTTATTATTTTTGAATACTTTTCAAAAAGAAAGCGTCTATACAAAAAAGTTAATTCATTTTTAAAATATTAATATTTATTATTAAGATGAAGTTGGAACTAACGTGTTATGGCTGCCAAAATGTGGAGCAATAAAAATCATATATACTAACTTCTTAATTATAAGAAAAACCAATCCACAACAATTCAAAACATAGGATTTGCAATTCGTCAATTTCTAATTTACTTCATATCTGTAGGCTGTAAATGAAGCCACGCTACTACTAGGGGGAGTCGGTTAATGGGCATGTGTAGCGTTCATGTAGTTAGGTGGTTTGTGTGAAGAGCATATCGTGTCATTTATGCTCTGCTACGTGGTGGGGCAGGCTAAGCTAGATTGGGGGAAGTGGGAGGGGGTCTTAGGATGTTTTAACTAAGACTGGACTGGTTTGGAGTGTATTGATCAGAAGGCGTTTTCTTTAATAAAATAAAGAGAAGTATTTTAGATTATTCCAGTCATTTGTTTCAGGCTTTGATACTAGTTTATTAGGGTGGTGAGTCTCTATTGCAAAGAAGATACATATGATATTTATCTTTGAATGCCGAAAAGATTGCCTTCTATGCAATATGAGCTCCAAGTTGTTTTGTTCTCTGTCTTGTAATTATCATGCTTTGATTGTGCCTAGGCTTCATGTTCTGTTTTATGGGGTTGCAGCGAATGAACTTCATGATTTCGGGTGCTTTCCTACTCTTGGGCCAGCATTGCTGAATCTGATGGTGGTTTGTTGCAATGTACAAAATTTGAATAGGGGTCTCATAGCGAAATATAGAAACCTGATTTTTAGGCCAATTGCTACGTTATTAAGTGCTATCTACATACCCGAAAGTTAGAATCTGCTCATTCACACTTGGAAAGGAGATATAGGTGCATATTTTCAAAACGTGGTGTTTCTGGAGTGCAAGTTTGAAGATTATTGCAAAGGCACTCCAATTTCTTGGTAATGTACTTGAAGCTTCCTCAGAGTTAAATATGTTAACTCTTCTCTTCTGGAAAGATGCTTCCATAGTTTTATCTGTTGGGGCTTACAGTTCAAATGCTATCCCATTTCGTTCTAGTCCAAGTTGAGCTGTTGAATAATTCCGAGGTATAGAATATGTATCCTTTCCCGCTATTACAAATTTACATGCTAGAAGCTAGTATTTGCAAGCTATAATTGTTAAGCTTGTTTTTGCTGACTATTGAAATGGGATCAGGTCTACCATTTGTAATGTCACCATATTCATTATGTCCCTAAAAATCATTATATCTCAGTAGATTTTTCTGTGAGGCATCTAACAAGAGGGTTGACAGTGGATGTAGACTGAACACGATCAGTCGAATTACTTCCATTGTCCATATCATAAATCATATGGTAGCATATTGATATAGAAAATGTTAGCAAGAGACTCCATACATCCATGGCAATATTTCAGCATGGTCCATCAACCATTATTGGCATAAATTCTTACAACATTTGTTGATATATCCCGATTCATGTAATTGTAGATCTCTTTCACAGATTGAAATTAAATGACAAATTTTTTTGATTTATCTAGGTTTATAAAACCAAAGATCTCTTTGATAGATTGGCCTTAAATGACAACATCTTCTTTATGTTTTCACATTCTTCCTGATTAAACTGTTGCACGGTCCTCTGCAATAACTTCATCATTCTCCTGCGTTTGGGATGAAGACGGTTTTTCAAGAAGACAGCGAACACCATTAAGTCAGGTGTGATGAAGATCTTGCCCTGTAGTAGGTTGATCACTAGGTACAAAATCCAAGAGAGGACTAAGAAAGTCACTAAATAAATCTACATCCTTTGAGAAAACTTAAAACTCTCATGGATGAAATTGGTCAATAGCCTAAATTGTAACGTCTTGTACCATTTTAGATTATAATTTTTATTAAAAATAATTGGGAAGAGCGATTGCCACTTAGAGTCATTTGCTTGGGCATTACACTAAGGTCATCCATCGTTATGCGTAGATGATTTACAACACAGTCTGTCTTCTTCTACTCCATAGGATCAAACAACACATCTGCTATGACAAGTTCGAAGGTAATGCATACAACAGATCACGAATGTTCTGGAGTAGAGTATGTAGATTGCAAAGAATCTCTGGACATCTATAATAAAGTGTTTGAATATGACTTGTGCATTGTTTAGAGGTCTCACAAGCATTACCTAGATTAACGGGTTCAATTGACATGATAGAGGGAGTCCGGACATCAGGGCTTGGGCTTGAACTTTGAGCCTCGTCAAGTAATATAATTGAATAAAATGGAAGACAGACCTTGTCGAAAAGCCACTAGTAGTGACATGAATGATGCAGGTCAGGAAGATTTTGGCTATATTAAGTTGGAAGGCTCTTCGCAGTCTATGAAATTCAGGAAAAAAGAAGTTTCGAGGAACGCATCCATTAGGAGTCCATTTTAAAAATTAGAAACCCCACCACAACTTTTTGCTCCTTAAGCTTACAACAAAATGCATGCTATTTAGCTTAGTATTTAGCTTAGAAATGCTCCTTAAGCTTACAACATGCATGCTGTTTAGCTTAGAAATGCTCCTTAAGCTTACAACTGTAAGCATGCTATTTAGCTTAGAAATGTTTCTATAAATGTAGCAAATTTCTACAATGAGCAATGATTGATCATTTGTGTGCACAAGATTTTCTGGAAAGATAGGAATTTTGTTTGTGTGCAGAGGTACATGGAAGCTTCGGGAAGGCCTTGTATAAATTTTTACAAAGGATAATAAATTATTTTTCTGATTGTTCCAACGAATGAAAATTGAGAAAAAACATGTTTTATAATAAGTGAAAATAAATATCAATACTCAACTTTTAAAACCTTTTATGTTTTAAGGCATTCAAATTCAATCTTGTATTTTTATTGGTTGTTTGACTTAGTCTAATAATTAAATGGAGATTTAACATTTCACTAGTATCCTGCTGAAGACATGAACTAATAATAGTAGGAGACTGTAGTTTATCCTATTAGTATTTTTTTGGAAAGATCTAAAAACATTAATGAATGTGAAATGTTTAGCCTAAAAATAGAAATTTTTATATTTTAATGTTATTTCTATTTTAATGTTATTTCTATTTTAATGTTATTTTTAATTGGTTATAGCAAATTTTGCTAGCGGTTTTAAAGAATTTAATAAGAAAAATTAATTAATATTAATTTTTAACCATCTATTCAAATTAAGATGGTTTAAATGAAAGATACATTAAATTTTTATGCTTAGTGGTGCATCATGCAATTGTGAAATTGGCCATTTTCAAGAATTTAAAATTGATTAATATTAATGTTCAGCCATCTATTAAAAGTAAGGTGATTTAAATGAAAGAGGCCACGTTCATTCAATTAAAGTCTAATCGTAAATGCATTTTGTTGAGGTAGTACCATATGTTTAGTGCTACATCAATCAGTAAATTGGCCATTTCGAAAAATTTGGGTTTGGTCATTAATATGTTGCAATCTATTAATATGTTGTAACCATATTGTGGTTTTGAGAAGAATGCTCTATTTTTTCCCTCTATAGTTGTCATTTTTTGCACAGCCCTAGAGTTGTGAGAATACAAGAATAATCTTCATTTCTGGAATCTGTCATAGGGGACAGGGCCCATTTCCCACCTACAATCGTTTTACCAGCAATATGCCACTCTCTCGCTAAGGAGAAGTGGAGAAATTTAAATGTGAGGGTTTAGTCACCCGTTTCCTCTTCCTTGTAATGCCGAAATGGCTAGGATGAAATGTTTTGTTCTATTTTTTTACCCAAATATATGAAATTTACATTTTCCAAATAATATCTATGCTTGGTGTGGGGTCGTTATTTATTTAGTCGTCATTCTATTGTTTCCATGTTGTAGATCTTGGGTCAGTTGCCCTAACTCTCAAGGCACGTGCACAAGGCTTAGGAGCAATAGTTGTAAGGTAAATATAACAAATTTCTCCCATTTTATGTTACTTATTTGTTTGTTCCTTGAATCAAAGGGAAATTTGTCCCTATGCTACGAGTACTATCTATTTGTTTGTTATTGTTGAAGGCATTTATATTCTTGACATAGTTTAATAAGTTGATTAGATTATACAAAGTTTGGAGGGGTGATTTTAATACAATAATTTAGAGTTTTTACTAATTTTGAGAAGTATTGGCTCTCATTCTATGTATTATGTGTTTTGAATCTGAAGTGCTATAATATGATATTCTCTAATTGTGTTAAATAGTATGGTGCTTGGAGACTAAAACCCTAGTTTGGTGTTTCTGAAGACAATAGCTGATGGGTAAATATGAGTCAGTTCTGTGAGAGGGGAGTTTTGCCAATTAACATAAAGACAAACTAGAACTATGTTGTGAAAATCATCGCCAAGGTTTACATGTCAATATTTATAAATTTTTTACAAGTAAACATAAATTTGTTTCAATCAAAGCTTGGAATACTCCAGGCATACTATTTTATGACTTGAAAAGAACTATACATATTCCAAGAAAAAATAGTGATGCAAAGGAAGACATATTTTCTTTGTTATTTCCCAGTACAACCTAATTGAGGCTCAAAAACAAGGTGGAATAGCAATTGAGGAGGTCACAACAAATCAAAAAAAGGTCTACCATATCATTGCCAAGTTGTTGTATTGCCGAGCTGCCCTAGTAGCAAGGAATGGGCAGATTCATAGTTTGAAGGCTTATAGCTTATAAGCCTGCCTTTCTTCTATAACTTCTACCTAGCTGGCCATACAACTTAAATAAGTGTAAGCTATTGTACTTTACATTGGAAGAGTGGTACTTATGCCTAGGGTTCTCTACAACATTGACAGGGAGTTTAGGAACATCTAGAGCTACTAATTGCTTTGCTTGCAGGTCTGTAGAAAGATCAACTATTAGTATGTCTACAATTTTGTTGAGAATAGAAGATTTGTATTTTTATTATTGTTGTATTTAGCTATCTGCTACAATAGCACATGTACTCAATAGAAAATATTTAATCTACAAAATTTTGAATAGTTTTACTAAAGAAAAATCATTTTATTAGCATTTGAGGTAGAGGCTATGGTTTAATGATGTTTGTTATGATGTGGTTAGACAATACTGAAGTTATTCTTCAACCCTACTATAAGAAAGCTCATTCATGAAAAGTCCTTTTGAGTTTGTTGAACAATGCCATGGTTTTATATTGAATTTGTGACATTAAATTCTTGAGGTAACAACTCTTAGCATGTGCACTAAGAAATACATCATATCTAATTTCATGCAACATGTTTGACAAAATGTATGCAAGCCAAAAATCAGTTATATTGCAAGTTTGGAATAGAATTTCGTGGCAAGATTCTTATAAGTTCTTTATTTAGTTTGTTGGAATGCTGAAGTAGGACTATAATGATGAAATCTTGTAGGTTGTGAGAAAAGTTCCTATAAAGATTGAATTTCCACCAAGTTTGAACCAAATGTCACTATGGACAATAATGATGAAATCTTGTAGGTAGTAAGCATACTTCCTATAAAGATTGAATTTCCACCAAGTTTGAACCAAAAGTCACTACGGAGATTGATTTTCTATTAAGTATTGATGGAAAGTCCCTATAGGAATCATTTTTGCAGTAGCCAAACACTTTGGAAAATTTGGGATAAAATTGGAGTGGAAAATCCATATGGACAATGAGTTTCCGTGTTGTCCATATGGAGGCCATATCTACACTGTGTTGACACTTAAAATTTTTTTGGAGCTGAATAAGGGAAAAGTCATTATGGACATGGAATTTGCACCAGTCCCTATGACCATAGGAAAATCTGCACTATGCTCCTATAGAGCCAAAATTTCTACTTGATGAGTAAGAGGCCCCAAGTTGTCCTTATGGAGAAGGGAGTTCCACTTGTCCTTATCTCCATATGATTTCCACTTGTTCTTATAGGGGTCAATTTCCCTCTCGAGGACTCAGATGAGTGAATGAAGAGATGAAGTGTTGGGATCAAGATTGTTCCTATGGGGGTCAATTTTCCCCTTGGCCAAAAAATGAGCAAGTAAAGTCTTGTCCTCATAGAGGTTGAATTTTCCCTTTGGTGGATAAATGAGAAAATGAGGTGAAATTTTATAGGAATTGAATTGCCCCTGTAGATATTGAATCTCCATTAAATTTCATATAAAATGAAAACAATGATTAGTCCCCTAAATATTGAATTTCTACAATGAAGACTTATGCAAGATCGAGTGTAATTTTAAAAGAGGACAACAATTGTGCTTGTAAGCATCAATTTTCCCATTGTAAGACTTCGTAAACCTTCAAGAATAAAATCAAATTAAAATGAAAAGAAAATTAAATAGAAGTCAATTTGCATGCTCCAATGTTTTAAGAGTCAAAAATCTTTTATTGCATATTTATTACAGAGATGTAACCCAAAGCCCAAAACCCTTTAAAAGGCCTTTGAATAGCGACAAGGAAATATGCTAGAAGAAGTGTTTTAAGATTGAAAATCAATCGAGAGTAAAAAGATGATCAATGAAGAGTAAAACCATTCAAGGAATGGTTGAAGGGAAGTAATTGCCAGCAATATTGAAGGAAGGACAAGATATTTGAGGTCTAACAATTGAATCTCATAAAGTCTGATTCTTATTATTAGAAGAGCAAGAAACTAAAGTTTGATTATACCCTCCTAAGAATCAACATTCATAGAAAATCATAAGTATCGAATGCTTTACAGTGTCCAAATAGTGCTAAGGATATAAAACTATATCCCTAATTAGATGATGTTGTAAAGCATAAGAAAGAAAGAAAATGGAAATAATTTCAGCATACCAACTAACTATGAACCACATTTTTTTTTAGATGGAGGCTCTAGAAATATTTTATATGTTGGCCAATGATCTTACAGATAGGGAAAGAAAGTTCAAACAACATCAATAACTGTAGTGCATAATCTAGATTGTTCAAAAATAAAGGATTGAGTCAGCTGAAAATTTAGAAGTATCAAAGCAAGGCCTAAGAGCTCACCTAATGTCTATGATTCTTAGTGAAAAATAATTATTTTTCATAGTTTGTTCTCCCACAACTCTGACCTAGGACATAAAGAGGCATTGTTGGCAAGGAAAATCAATCAATTTTGACAAAAAGGTTATCTAGGTAAGCATCATTTAGAATTTCTCATTATAAATAAAATCCTTATTTTATTAGTGAAAGGTTTGATTTTTCATCCTCAAGCCTCCAAATATCTTCCTTGGGATATGGTTTTGCAAGTTTGTGGTCTGATTTTCAAAGTTTAGGGGATTAGAATTGTACTATGTTAAGGTGTCTCCAGTCAGATTTTAAAGTGCCATCAAATTATAATGTTAATGTCACTAGTCATAGGACAAATTAGAAAGAATTTTATGAGGAATAAATAACATATGCATTTAACTATCGAATATATTTATACTTTGTTCCAAAATATGCTATATTCAAACAGTAATTGATCTTATTTAGTTTTTTTGCTATTGCATATTATGTTGTAGTTTGTAAGGTCAATTGCTTTTCTTTGATTGTTTATAGAATACAATGCATTCTTATATTAAATGATCATATTCTAAGTGAACTAAATTTTAATTGTTCTTGTATTGAACTTTTATAATATGGTTAACAAATTTGAATTTTCCTACTTAACTTATTGTTTTACACCTTTATAGTACAAAAGATACCAATGTGAAATACTAGTAGAATAGATGAATAACAAGTGGAAGTATCATATACTAAACACCTTGGTATGCTATCTTCTCCAAGTGGGTTGTAATGATAAAGCATTTTTTAATTGTTTCCTTGCATCAGCTAGAACATCTAAGATGATCACCACAACTTATAGCTTAGTAGTAGGTTGTTATATAATAAATATAGATATTTGAGGTATTCTTTTATTTTTACTTTCATCTAAAGTTATGTTATTTGCCATGATGTCTCAATAAAATACTAGTCAAATTAGTTATTGTAATTTTTTTTTGTCCAAGGGATGTTGAACAAATTTATGATAGCAAAAGAGAGGATTGTATTAGAATATGAGATAGGAACATATAATGTTCAAAAGACAAAACATAGAAATAGATTATGATTTCTTAATGAATTCTATTAATTTTGTAAACTAGATATTATTGATAGGATGAAAAACTTCTAATTATGCTTGATGATTTTAGTTGTAGTATAGGATTTCCATTTCATGTTATTTTTGAAGTTGGATATTTTTGAAAGTATGCTAATATTTTGAGAGTATATTAAAACATAACAAATACTTTTGTTAATTAGAGAGGGAGTCTCCCAAAGTTATGAAGCTATGTTTAAATTCTATTTAATGCTCTATTCTTCTAGAGGATTAAATTTCTATTTTCATAGTTATTTCTATAAAAAAATCCATTTTGGAGTTGCATTGGTTTCCCTCATTAAATTTCTATAATTCTAAATTCGTCTTTTCCTTGTCCCTTTCTTGTCTTTGTCCTATCCACTATATCTAGTTTTTATTCCACAACCCATTTGTGTTAATGCTATTTTATATTGTTTATTTCATTGTTTCTATTTAACATATCCTTTCCATCTCCAAGTTCTCATATTACTTGGTCATAAGTTAATAGCCTTTAAACTATTTTTTTTTTAAAGCTTACTGTAATCTAAAGCTTTAGATTAACATAGATATTAATGCATGGCCATATGATTTAGATATTACTAATGAAGAAGAAATAAACACCAACACCAAACTAAAAGTAGCTGATGACTGATTGGTATAGCTATGAAATGTATTTTCATAGTAATACATATGATTGTAGAGAGAGAGTCTCACAAAGTTGTGAAGCTTTGTATAAATTATATTTAATGCTCTATTTTTCTAGAGGATTAAATTTTTGTTTTCATAGTTCTTTCTAAAATTTCTTTCCAGTTTGGAGTTGCATTGATTTATCCCTCATTAAATGTCTATAATTCTGAATTCATGTTTTCCTTGTCCCTTTCCTGTCTTTGTCCTATCCACTGTATCTAGTTTTTCTTTTATGGCCCATTTGTGTTAATGCTATTTTATATTATTTATTCTAGTATTTCAATTTAACATATCCTTTCCATATCTAATTCTCATATTACTATGTTACAAGTTAATAGCCTTTAAACTATGTCTTTTTTCAAAGCTTATTGTAATCTAAAGCTTTAAGTTAACATAGATATTAATGCATAGCCATATGGTACATATATCACTAATGAAGAGGAAATAAACACCAAAACCAAACTAAAATCAGCTCATGACTAATTTTTATAGCAATGAAATGTATTTTCATAGTAATATATATGATTGTAGTAAAGTGTTG
This sequence comes from Cupressus sempervirens, assembly GCA_028749045.1. Taxonomy (NCBI): domain Eukaryota; kingdom Viridiplantae; phylum Streptophyta; class Pinopsida; order Cupressales; family Cupressaceae; genus Cupressus; species Cupressus sempervirens. The sequence continues at coordinate 434,287,229 of CM053785.1, forward strand.
CTGAGTCATGTTTTTTCAAGTAGCTTGAGAGTGTTCATGCAAAAGTTAAGTTTTGTAGATACACTGAATTAAGTGTTGTTGTGACATTGTAAAAGACAGATAAGAAGAGAAAAAGGAGAAACATTTAGGTCTCCCCTAGTCATTCTATACATACTATCTCAAGTTTACTAAATGGGTTAATCATTTGAACTGACATATAGATAATTTTACATTTATTGTGTTTTGCTCCAACATACACCTCTACAAAATAATTCTATAGTTGTACCCTTTCATTCTATTGTTGTATATAGTGATTTCAAAGTTCTACACTTTCTTTCTATAGTTGCAAGCAACACATTTCCTCTTTGTACAATAACTTTTTTTGTTAAGATAGAATCAGACTACGGAGGGGCATCTAACCATCTTCAAGAGATTTGAAAAATATCTTAGACATTCTCGGCAATCTTAGTGGTATGTCAATTTCCACAATAAAAAGAGGTTAAAATCACAAACTTGTGTCACCTTTTATAAAGAAACGTGATATCAGAATGTGACAATTCAACATAAATGACAAAAAAAATGGTATTTGTGTTTAAAATATGAAGATGATGTAAATTGATGAAATGTGTAGAATTGTATGAATTTTTATGCCTATAATTTTTATAATTTTTTAGACTAAGAATTTATTCATTTTATTTTATTTTGAAGTCCTTTTTTTAACTATAAAAAATATAGGATGTAGTTCCTGTCAAACAAGTATGTGCAAATAATTTTTTTGGTTCTGATTTGAAAATATTTTATAGATGACATGTATAGCTAGTGAACAAAAAAAGAAATAATTACTTTTTATGTATATTTTCTTTGTTATAAGTACTCAAGTTTGACCTTGTCATAATCCAATAGTTTTTTCCTCCCGTCAAAACTTCCCTATCAAATCTATACCTTCTTGAAAAAAAATTACATATTCCTAAAGAGGATTCTCTCCTCTAGTGATAAATATAATTTTTTTATTTGTTTGATATGATTTACTATTTTTTTTTTCATTTTTTGGGAGAGTATCTTCTAAAATGTTGAAATATTAACTTATAATATTTTGAGATTATAACATATTATAACTAATCAAAAGACGCAAAAATTTATATAATGATGATATTGAATCTGAGATCTATAAAAGGGCATTTTTAGTTTTTGAAAAAAAATTGAGTTTTGATAGAGAAATGAGATTTGACCAAAACAAGTTTTTGTATCACAAACGTGACACAGATCTGTGCTTTTACCCAAGGACCTTGCTATTACTCTATATATAAGAACATGAGTTGTTGTTTGAAAGTAATTTAGTATTTTAGTTTAACAAAGGTAGTTTGAATTAGGGACAATGATAAAAAAACATCAATGATAGTAAATTCAAATGGCTATTTTTAGAAGCTTTGTTGAAGCATCAAATTTTTGATTCATTCCCTTTCCTAATGATATTACCCAGCTTTTAAAAATCATTTTTCACGATTCCTCAACTCTAGTCTTTTCAACTTTGTTTAAGTTGTCAAGAGTAAGAATTGGTATCCAAATTTATTATGGCATGATTTGAAAACTAAAAATAAGTATAAGGACAATTTAGACTCTTGATTTCTCCCTACTGAGTTTTGAGCTTCTGAATTGTGCAAAGTTTCCATTAGTTATGATAGGTGATTATTTTAATTTAAAACCAAGCTAATTTCAATTCATGTTTGATTGTAAGCAATAGTAGAATAAAAATGAGTGCAAATTATATTAGGTACATTTCTAAAAAGTGAATAAAGATATTGTCCTGCATGAAAAATGGATGGACTATCCTATTAAACCACTATAAACCTATAGTTTTCTGGTTAATTTTCTAATTTATATTTCTTTCTTTTGAATTATGTTCACTACTCTTTCATTTCAACACATTGAGTGTAGAACTTAATACAATTGACATGTTATTTCTTATGTCGAACATTTAAAGTCTCAAATATGAAACAACATGCTCAAATTGTCCATAGTGTAAAGTTTAAACATCTTCTATACCATTTATTTACCAAGTGTTACTTTGCAAATTGTTTCATTTGATATGGAATTCTTTGTTTTCCATTGTATTCTAGGAACTAGAGAACATGTACTACATCAAAGGAATCCTTCTTTTGAACCATTGATGGTAAGTTACAATTGATACTATTTGTTGTAACAAAAATCAAAGTATTGCACAAAATTTATCTATTACAAATATCAGAGAATTGTTGGCTATTTATGTGACATATCCATCTTATAGTTCTCTGAAAATAATTAATATAGATCTTGTGAAAAAACTTCTATTACTACTACATTTTTTGTTTCATATATGACGAGAGTAAAATAGTTTATACTGATTCAACTAAATTAGGAGAGGAATCAAAAAATCAGATGGTAGTAGAAGCATACAAATTTAATGAAAAATTACAAAACATATCAATCAACAAAACATATCAATCAACAATACTCTTGACAATGTTCATTGCTTTCAAATCAATTGATTTAATTTCAATGTTGGTGACTACTTGTTTGATACATTAGAAGTCTTGCTTCATTGTTGCTATACATCTATTGAGCTTCATAATGGTCTTGTTAACTATTTGTTGAGTTGCCTTAACAATGGTTGTGTTATGGCTTTAAACTCATCTCAAAACAAGTTGCACGCTTCAATCCTTTGGGATTTACATAGAGTAAGTGATAAGGAGATATACTTTTCAAGAATGAGGCTATCAAAAAATGAAGTCAACATTCTTGATGAATCTGGCCTTTGGGGAGACACTTTTGTATTAATTGGCTATCTCTTTGGTTAAACATACCCATATGCATTTCGTCATTGACACAAAAGAAATCATATTTGCACTTCAATCAAAATGCACCTCATTGTACAATATCAATTCTTTTCTATGATGTTAATCCATTGGCAAGGCATTATGAACCTATATTCTCAAAGGTTATGACATATAATACAATGCAAACTATGCAACAACAACTTCCAGTTTTACCTTGTAATATAACAAATCTATGGAATATAACTTCACAAAAATTTGATGAATTTGGTCTCCAATGATTTCTTGCATTTGCTTCTACTTGTGGTGAAAGCATGTTTGTTACTTAGCATTCTTAGTTGATAATATGTTTGATGCAATTGCATTGCGACTATTCATAGCACAATCATTAGCCAATGCACTCATAGTGAAAAACACATTTGCAATGCATTTCTTCAATATGTATCGCCAATATACAACCTTAGAAAATGAATTTATGTCACAAATATTAATATTAGTTTCAAAAATTAGAAAGCCATATACTAAGAGCAATGTAGAAAGCTCTGAATTCTACTTGCTTTAGCTTTCATATATATTTCATAGTCGTAGATATGTATGACAACCAACTCTTATGTTTGAATTTGAAGTCAATTGCAATTGCATAGAAGCAACAAAAATATTAACTTAATATGTTTCAAAAATAGTTTAGGACATTTTCATTATGAACCACTCCAACAAAGTGAACAATTTATTTTCCAAATAGAAACAAACAAACAAAATTCAATAAAAAAGGAAACTTCATTTGAAATGAACTTGATAATACATTGCTTTGAGCAAAGCTCAACATCTTTAAAAAATACAACTATGAATCCCAAAAGTTGAATTCCTCATCATTCATTAAGAAATATAAAAGCAACAATATGTAATAAAGAAAAGTCTACAACAAACATGGCCAATGATGAACACATTCATACTAACAATATGCAAAATAGGCCAAAAACATGGTCAAAATCAAGGACAAGATTTGTATTTCACAAATCAAGAACAAGACATCAATCAACAATTCATGGACATGGAAGTGAAGTAAATAATTTAAATAATAAGTCTATTATGCAATATGTACAAGAAATCACTAATACACCTACTGGAACATGCACATTATATGAAATTTTATGCTTCTAAAAGGATATCTACAAAATAAACAATGCATTTGCTTATGCCTTCTCCTTTCTCTCTATTGAAACAAATATTTTATTTTACAATTGGTGAGTTAATTTTCAAGAAATGTATACATGTCATTATGCTCGGAAAAGTCCTTGTCTTTGCTACACCATAGAACATAAGACACAATAAAAGAATAAATATTATCCATAGATTGACTAGTGTTGAAGAAAGACTTGTGTCATTGCATATTACTTTTGCAAAAATTAGGAAATCGAGATAGAAAAGAGCACAATATGGATTGAATGGTACAATAATCAATGTGTCTATTGACTTTGATAGAGTGTAACAAGCATTTCCTAGACCCATAGATGAGACACAAACAATTGCAATTAAAATAAAATGTAAGCTATAGTATGAAAATGCATATACTCAAGGAAATGTAAGACCCTCCCATGTAATGAATGCTTTAACAATATTGTCAAAAATACCATTGTATATGAAAGACAAAATTTCAATAAATAAGGATTGGAAAGCTCTTTTTACAATGAAATGACAACAAATTTGCACAAATATTGACATAGACACTGACACTAACACAAATATGTATGACGTTATATCTAAGCATGAGTAAGAGCCTATAACCGAATCGCTTATACATTGGTTCAATGAATCACATTCAATCAAAGATATTAATACAATGATAATTGAAATTGCATCTTCAGAAGGTTTTAAATCACTAGGCATCTTCCAAGACACTTAGTATAAAGAACTAAAATTTTCAACACTTTTTTATAGATTTGCACAACCAAAAAAATAATAAAATGTTTTACCTATCCAAAAATAGTGAAGTGGGAGCTCATGCATAGAGACAAAAACTTTTCAACACATATAACAAATATTTTTTTCAAATTTATAAAAATAATTATCCATAAAATATCGTCACTAGCATGGATTTGTATAAAAAAAGCTAAATTAAAGGGTGATAAATTATGTGCAAAGAATGTTCATGACACTACCAACCTAGAAGAAATATTGAAATCCCCAGTAGGATACAGATTACTAAAAGGTATACAAACATCTTCATATTACTTAGAAAACACAAAAAAAAAAAAATTTGCAATGATATGAAAACTAGGTCATCCAACTTTTTTTGTAACACTATCAAATGCTGAGCATTTGTGGGAGCTAGGATGTAGAACATTGTAACATATATCAAACACACAACATAGAGAAAATCTTTAGAAGATAAAGGTTTGGACTTTGAAATTAGAAAACATCCAATACTTTGTAGTTGTCATTTCAATCATAGGATCAATGCATTTAGGAAAATGATATTAAAAAATAAAAAACTTTTTGGCAAAGTTTGTGATTATTTCTTTGTTACAAAATTTCAAAATCAAGGAAATGAACATGTATACTTAATGCTATGTATAAAAGATGCACCTTTATTTGGACAATGCAAAAATATTGACATTAAAAACTTTATTGATAAATGCATCTCATATGAGTCTACGTTATTAGATGAAAATCTTGTCAAAATGCAAACACACCACCATACAAAGACATGCAAAATATACAAAACATCTAGTTGTCAATTTAGCTTTTCTTTACTACCCATAAGAAAAATAACAATATTAGAACCTTCATTAAATATTGATCCTACGATGAAGGATAAAACTTTTTTTTTTTTTAAACAATTAGAAAATAAGAACTATACAAAGGCTGTTACATTTGACGAATTCCTACATGAGTTCAATCTTGATGAGGCAAACTAAATTGACATGTTGTAAGCAACATTGACATGAAGAGTTGTATTGCTAAAGTGCAAGTCAGCTAATATATGGATAAATGCATTTGCTAGAAAAGTATCAGCATTATGGTATGCAAATATAGACACACAATTTATATTAGATGCATATGCTCCTACATTGTAGTGTAGTTCATATATGACAAAGCAAGATTGAACATTGACACTTACATTCTATGAAATATGAAAACAATGTACTTATGCTTAGAATTACAAGATTCACTTCATATGAAAACTAGGAAATGCATTGCTTAACCATCAACATATATCTAGTCGACAAGTAGTTCATATTGCACTTTCATTGCCCTTACATGAGCTCAAGAAAAATATTTTTTATCAACATTTCACCACCTGAAAATAGAATTCTTATGTTAAAAAGTTTTAAAAATTTGGCAAAAAAAAAAGATAATTCTAAGAATATCATGTATGCCTCTGTAGTAGATAAGTACATACAACAGTAAAAAGATTTAGAGCGACTATCATTAGCTGAATATACATCTTTCTACATAGGCAACCCATTGAAGACTAAAAAAAAGAGAAGTCATATATCATACGATATGTAAGATACAATCAACACATTGATCCTGAGAATTGTTGTAGAGAAAAACTTATGCTTTATGTCTCTTTTAGAAACAATGAAAAATCATTGTTACTAGACCATCAAACATGGAGTACGACATTTAGTGAAAAGAAAAAATGAATAGAAAATATAGAAATAATGCTTACCTTAGAAGTATATAATAGTTGAGGTGACATTAACCTTACTGCAAAAGAAACCATCAATGACAACAACCTAGCAATAGACCTTAAAAATGAACATGCAGAAACCACCAAACAAAATGAACTAAGAAATATAACATCATAACTAACATTAAACATGCAAACAATAAAATAAACATGCATACTACTACCTTCTCATTATTAAATTAAAAAACACATCCATTCTTGCTTACGAATGACAAATATTTCAATTTACAAAGAAAATTGAATGAAGAGCAACAATCAATAGTAAAAGATGTTTTTGTGACAAAAAGACCTACACTAGACAAACCACTATATTTTTTGTTGATAGGAGGTGCTAGTACAAGAAAAAATTTCATAGAAAAGGTTCTCTTTCAAGCAATGATTCAAATCTATGATAAACCATTAGATAGTGACCCATTCAAGCCTAAAGGTAGTAATGTTGCTTCCACTGGGAAAGCTACTTATAATGCAAGTGGCATTATTGCACATTCTATTTTCCACCTCCCATGTACACCTTCAAAGATGTTACCTTTGGACTTGAGCACACTTGACAATCAAAGCAAGAAACTAGATCAGCTCCAAGTATTTCCAATTGATGAAGTCTCCCTAATTGGTTCTAGAATGTTATACAATATTGACAGAAGGCTTCACCAAATCAAACATACACCAACACGACTATTTATAAATTTAACATCATATTTTATGGTGACTTCTACCAAGCACAACCTATGGGTGATAACTGGATATTTGAAGAGCCAACAATGACTAGTGACAAAATATCATACATATTTTGGCCTAAAAATGTACTATTCTTTGAATTACATATTGTTGTCAGAAAAATAAATCAACATTTTATACCTATTCTAAACTATTCATGATTTGAAAAGAAAAATGATGACCTTTCATATTTGAACATGACATGCTACAAGACTCCTTCTAACAATCCAATATTGCCATACTTGTTCCACAAAAATTCAACTATTGATGAACACAATAGAAGAATGTTAAACTTCTTATCTATCAAGCTTTATGTCTTTGAAGCTATAGATCAAAAATACTTTCAAATTGACAATAACTAGTACCAAGTTGATAAATCATCACTACCTGCTATACTTTACTTAAACCCAAGAATTTTAGTTGAAATAATTGCTGGCAACCTAGATACACATGATGGACTAGTCAATGGTGTTGATGGAGTCTTTTAAATGCATACAACTAAACACGAAGATATTATTTAAATTCAATTTAATGACTCCTAAATTGGTACTTCATGTTGTAAAACAATACAAAGATTTTACATAAGCTCAATTCTTCATTCTTGGACACCAATAATAAAAATAGCTAGAAGTGTAAAAACATCTAAAAAAATTGTTACTAAAAAAAAATTTCCTATTCAACTAGCATTTGCACACACTATACATAGAGCACAAGGCTTAAAAATGAATACAGTTGCTTTTGATCCTACAAAAGTCTATCAATATAGTCTAATCTACATTGTTTTGTCTCATGTAACAAATATTAAAACATTACATTTGTTACACAAACTACAATATCAAAACTTTAAAATATCACACAAAATAAAAAATGAAATGCATCGTCTACAAAATATTACGCAGTAGAAACTTCAATATACTCTTTCCCTTGTACCAATTAATCATATTATCAAGTGCTCTTTGAGTACTCGCAACTTTGCATTGCATGCACAAGAAATTATCCATGACCATGAGTTGCTAAAAAAAACTATTCTTTGCTTTCAAGAAATAAGAAACAAGACACATAAGCACATCCACTTGCTTGATGGAATCTATAATTGCTATTCTTCACTAGCCATTCATGGCCTATTGACTTGTTCTTCCAAAACTACCACTATCTTAAATACCAACACTTTCTCAATAAAATTTATAAAATTCTTAACAATTGATATTTTGCATATGACAAATAATATACAAATCATTTACATTACACTAGCTACACCCATCAATGACATAATTAGTCTTATAGAAAAAATCTTTACAAACTTACCACTAAACTACAAAGTCATAATTGTTAGAGACTTCAACATTGACATGTTACAATTTTTTTTAAAAAAGAAATATTTGTTGCACTTATGCAACAATACAACTTGTCGTTGCTTATTGACAAGCCAAAAACACATGTAGGTACTTTAATTGATTAATTCTAGATTTCTAATATCAATCAACAATCTGCAAAATTCACAGTCCTAGATACATAGTGGTCAGACCATTTTGTAATATCTTCATGCCTCCAGTTGTAACTTGCAAAACATCCATATGTTTTACTAATAACAACCCAACATGCTTGATCATTTCATAATATTGTACAAAATTATTATCTATAAATAATTTATGCAAATGATTTATTGAAAACATATTAGATGCATAAGTATTTTTATCTACATTCATCAGGTACTTTGACATGCATAATTCATTTTAGTTTGATAAAATAAATTAAATCATTAAGTCATGTACTAACAACTATTTCAGCACAACAATATGTAGAAGTTGATGAAAGCCAACTTCACAACTTGCGAAGATCACCTGCATGAAAATAAGCTATCAAAGGGAAACCAAAGAAGGAAGAGGTGGAGCTTGGAAAAACTAAACAAACTAAGAAAGAAGATATTGCAATAATGAAAACTAAATTGCTATATAATATGAGATGAATTATATATAAAATTACAATAGGAGAACATGAATATAAAGGCCTCTAGGAAGCTTGTAGAACAAGCTAAAAGGTGCTAGGAGATAAGTATGACAACTAAGCATATGTCCACAAAAGATAGAATATCCTTGATCAAGGTGAGGAGATAAGTATAACTTAAATAGGAAAAAACTCTAGTGTTGTCAACAACTCCTAGACTACAACTAATAAATAAAGTATTAAACTTAAGTAAACTTAAGTAAACTTAAGTAAACTTAAGTAAAGAATAAATAATAATAATTTACTCTAACACAATATACCAATTATATTGTTCATAATGGAGGCTTCAAAAAAGAAAATGTTGGATATGAATACCTTAGCCAACAAACTAGCAACTGCAACAAAAAGGTATTCACATGATTTTTTTCAAATTACCAAGAACAATGAGAGAGAGGAAGAGGTACAAGCACCTATAAAGCCACATGTCACCAAAACATCATGGGGCTAATTTCATAGAAGGGACACTCACTTAACAAAGGAAGAGGGCACAAAAATGGTAACAAGTAACCTCCCCATGGTGCTTTATAATATAGTGTGATTACAACTATCTCATAACAACATTCATGAACCCGAAATGCAAGAGTAGCACTTTATCTCAGCACGTTTACATAAAAATTCTTACAAATGATATCAACAATGATAAAAAAGGGAAGCAAACTGAAACAAAAGATAATACAACCCAAAGCAAAAGATCCCATGCCATGAAAATGATCCTTGAACTTAGAACACCCAAGATATCCACCATAGAGAAAAAATAGAAAAAACATGATAGAAAGAGCATCTGGTACAATCTAAAGGAAATGATAGTATTTCTAGAAAGATGATAGAATTAGCTCTCCAAAAATATAACATTTTCAAAAAACAAAGATGGTAGGCAAAAGAAAAGCTTGCCAGAGTGAAAAATATAAAATTTGACTTTGATTACAAAATTGAGCTACTAAATTGCATAAAAATGAAAAAATACCTACACCAGTGTCTCAGTCTCAGAACCATATTTTTGACACTTCTTTCAAGTCAGAAAAATACCTCCATATGCTCAAGTTATGGCCAAAAAATTGTAAGTAGGTCAAAAAAGGACCTAAGGACCTTGTAGGAGTGTTGATGTCATCAAATTACTGTCTTAAAATTGATGGCCAAGGGGCTTTCATGGCAAAAAAAGTGCCACATGGCACAGCTACAAGGTCAGCTAATGTGGTAGGGGTAGAACGTGTCATGTGGCCTAGAAATGCCAACTATGTAGGTGATGCCATAGGCGTAGCATAGAGGAGGCTACAGGTGGCTAAACGGCTATAGCAGTGGTAGAGGCCAACAACTTCAAGGGCTAGGGTAGTTTGTTGGAGGCCTACTGACAATGTTCGAGCTCAGTTGTTGTTGCAGTAGCTCTGTTGGTGATGGTGGCACCTAGGCCAAGCATCAATAGAATGGGGGCAAGGCCACAATGGGGCGGCATTGGCTGCTAGGCAGCCCTACAAAAATATTGTTTTATTTTCTTTACAAATTGTTTGTACACTCCTCCTGGGGGGCTAAAAAATTTTGCCTGATGCTACAGAAGCCAAAAATGGAAAATTTTATATAAATCTTGACTATAACAGGCCTTGTGAACTTAATGGTAGCATTTTTTTAGTCCCAAAGTGCTCTAAAAAAATTCTCCTCCCCTTGATTGAAGAAAAGAATCATAAACAAACTAGGGTTTGTGTCTCTGAATCACGGCTTCAAAATTCTTTCAAGCAAGAAGTAGCAGGGAGGCTCTGATACCATATAGAAGTTGATGAAATCCAACTTCACGGCTCACCAAGATCACCTACATGCAAATAACCTATCAAAAGGAAATCAAAGAAAGAAGAGGTGGAGCTTGGAAAAACTAAACAGAATGAGAGAGAAGATATTGCAACAATGAAAAATGAATTGATGTAAAATATGGGATGAATGATATATGAAATTACAATAGGAGAGACTAAATATAAAGGCCTTTAAGAAGCTTGTAGAACAAGCTAGAAAGTGATAGGAGATAAATATCACAACTAAGCATACGTCCAAAAAAGGTGGAATGTCCTCAATCAAGGTGAGGAGATAAGTATGACTTAAATAGGAACAAACTCTCATGTTGTCAACAACTCCTAGACAACAACTAATAAATAATGCATTAAACCAAAGTAAACTTAAGTAAAAGTGTAAATAATAATTATTTACTCTAACACAATATACCAATTATATTGTTCATAATGGAGGCTTCAAAAAAGAAAATGCTAAATACAAACACCTCAACCAACAAACTGGCAACTGCAACAAAAAGGTATTCACATAATTCTTTTCAAATTACATATTTTACTGCACTTATGTATGATTTTTTACAATATTCACTTCCTTTGCATACTTTTCTTCAACAAACTGCATAGATCTCTATACACATCGTCAAATGAATAAGAAAACCCTTTGCAAGATGACAACAACTATATTAGTAGACAATTAGAAAGAAGGTAATGATTATTATATAGTTTAAAGTTTTTTATCATAGGTTTATATATTAATGCATTATATAAAATATATAATCTCATCTTGTCATAGACTAAAGATGGAAAAAAAAAAAGATATCCACCATTATGGACATATATGTGGAACAATCTACAACTTGTTTTGAAGGTGATGTCCTTGTGACTTACGGTCCTGCCTATGCAAAAAATTGAACAAGCCAGGCAAAAGCACCAGTAGTGCATGTTCGCCTCATGGATAGTGAAGGCCAAATGATAATAACAACAAACATTACCAATCAACTCATTGATAACTTTATCACCCACATTTTCCTAGAGCAAGTGTCCATATAAATGATTTTGCACTAAAACAGAAAACATAATATGAAAGAGGTGATTCTAATTGTTGCCTTCAATTCACTATGCAAACATCAATTGAAATAATAGACAAAGTCTACAAGCAAAAAAAACTTATACTTGACATAATAGTAAGTAAACTTATAGACTGCCAAGCTAACTACTCAATTGGTACATTGAGCATTTTAGTTGCAACACACAAGTATACACCAAAAGAGTATCAACTAAATGTAAAAGATGGAAACTCTACATTAAACACAACAATTGTAAGCTATGCAACTCATTAATCAAATAATGAACTATGTTTTCTATTATATTACAAATTTGTTTCTACACTAACTAACAAAATTCTTACATTTACAAGTTATAGTTCCTGAATTCCATGCTCAAGGTTATGCAAAAGTACAAGAAATTGTTACATCCACACAAACACCATACCTCCTTGAAGAATATTGTACAAATTGGAGTAAAAGGAACAAATGTCATTGAAACAACACTGTCCACTTTTATTGACACTCTCAATGATGCATCTACAAGAATTGCTTTACAAAAAATTGTCTCCTCAAATACATAGGTAACAAACAAAACCATATCATCTTTTAAAGACAATTATAATTATATTTAAAGTAAATAGTCAAATTCACACTTAAATTATGATGCAAATTTTAGGTCATTAGCAATTTAAAACCAAAAAAATAATACTTACCATTGTACTAGTTATTCTGCACCCAATGCCAACCGGCATCATCATTGCCACCATCCTCAACAATAAAAAATGCCCACTACATTACATGTGACAATGTTACAACATTTTCTTACAACCATTCTCTACATTGTGTGATACAAAATGAAGATGATATCGTGGATTGCACCATGCATGGAGAAATCCTTCATCAACACTTACCAAAACTAACAAAAATACCATTTAAAAACTAGAAAAAAAAATATGTCAGTAGTTGTATACATGCTCCAAACATTTCAATTTAAAGTTATTTTTATAATTGCAATGAACAATAATATCACTTCCATTCTACTAGAAGATGACTATGTAAGATGAACATAGCTTCTCCTTTTTATCTTTTCTTCTTTGTTACTTACAATTTTACGAAATTCTCATTTTTAAAAATTGTACTATAGCTAATTTCATTAACACAATCATGTTTTGCAAACTATAGGTTAATTGAGTATTGTAGATCTCGATGCAATCAACTTTTTTCTCATTTCTATACATAATAGTTTGTTTTCTTTTAACAAAATATAGTAGAAACTTTTATAGTCAAGTTTAAATTGTTTCAATCAATTTTGTAATGATTCATATAATGAAGACAATAGAACTCTACTGCATAGAACAATATTATGCCAATCTATAATGGCATAAATTATATAAATTTTGTATTTTGCAAACAACTCTACTTTCAATATCCTCAAACATATTTCAATAGTACTATTAACAGATCAATTCATGGAGTTGTGTGCATGAATTTGTGTTTTCTTTGTGGGATCGTTCCTATGCAATTAAAATCTAATTCATCTCAAAACTAAGGAAATAAAAGTTGGTAATGTGACTTTTCAGATGCTAAGAGGAAGATTATAGATTAAAATATTTGCAAAGTCCAAGAATTGCTATTCTCATTGTTGCAATGACTAAAGAAGTCATTTTTTCTCTTCTTAATTTGATGATGTGCAATATGCAAATTGAAACCAGTCTATGGATTGCCCTTTTAAGAGATTTTGAAAACTTTTTAACTACTATTTTTTAGGGACAACAATAGATCATGTTTACTATTCTAACTATGTTGCTAATTCATATGCTAGACTTGGCGATGCATTTTCTTTAGACTGAATACAAATAATTGTTTAAACAATATGATCTCTTTCTAGTCTTAGATGCATGTGTAATCAACATGGTTCCTTATTTTGAGTCATTGGTTTCATCTATGTTTTAGCATCTATAGTTAAATTTCAATCAGACACCTTTTACTTACAATCAGTTTTATGTACTGTTCCATCCAACATTGCAGAATTATTGTCTCTCTCTTCAATACATCAAAATCATTTCCATCAAATTAAAATTTGCAAAACTATTATATAATTTTTTTATAATTTAAATTGGTCTTGATATTGACATGATTCAAAATGCTTTGCGTAGTCCATGTAAAAATGTTTTCTTCTTCCTTATACTATCACATCACTACTATAGATGCACATTTCAGCCTTGCACTTCACTAGTATAGGTGCTTATTCGAGCCTTTCTTATATCTAAGGCAAGCTCATCCAACTCAACCCAGCTAGCAGCCACCTCTAGCATGTGCATTTAACTAATCGACCTACCATTCATCTCATAGTTCAACTGCCAACCACCTCTTGCATGTGTATTTAAATACCATCTTGCATCATCCAATCCAACCCAACTACCACCTATCTTGCATTGGCTCATCCACCCCAACTACTAGCCACCTTCCACGGACTACTGTTGCATGCAGCCCTTGTTTCACAATTCATCTAAATCATATTTATTTACTTGCTTTGGTTATTTCATATCTCTTTTACTTATTATGAAGAAATTTTCATCTGGTGGTAATTGTGAGTGATGAGCTAACTATAGATGTGGAAAAGGCTATGGAGGGTAAAAATACTAACATCTCATAACTTTTTTTAATGGGATTTTTGTTCTTTCAATGAATTCACTAGAGAAGATTAAATTGTGGGTTTTCTTTATTTATTTTTTAAATGGAATATGGTTTAAAGTTTCTCTTGTTATGAAAAGAAAATTTGTGATTTATAAATGAATTGTGGGATCTTTTCTAATGAGCAAATAATGGTTTCTTGTGAATGTAGGTGTAAGGTCTTCCCAAAGAAGATTGTAGATGCCTCTATTTTTGTTGCCCCTGCTTCTGACATTAAGCATGTTCCCTTTTTTTTTCTCTTTTCATATATCTAATTATAATTTTTACCTTTTTTTTTCATATAATGAAGAGATGAGTGTACCAAGGGAGAAAGGATGGAAATGTGAAGGTGGGTGCAAATGTGGAGACAACTACACTTGTGTTACAAGAACTTTCTTGCGACTATTAGCACTTGATCAGGTGGATGCATTAGGGGACAAAATAACACATAACTATAGTCTGAGTGGTAAGGATAATTCTTTTTTATCCCTAATCAGATGATGCTATGAACCTTAAGAAAGAGATAAAATGGAAATAATTTTAGTAGACCAAGTGATTGTGAACCAAATTTTTTTAGACAAAGGGTTTGGAAATGTCTTTTACCTTGGGTAGTGATCTTGGAGATAGGGAAAGAAAGTTCAAAAAACATCAATAAGTGCAATGCATGATCCAAATTCTTCAAAAATAAAGGATTAAGTCAGCAAAAAATTTGGAAGTATCAGACCTAGGCTTGAGAGCTCACCCAAGGTCTATGATTCTTAGTGAAAAATAATTATTTTTCACAGCTTGTTCTCCTTGAACTTTGACCTAGGACACAAAGAGGCATTACTGGCAAGGAAAACCAATCAATTTTGAGAGAAAGGTTCTCTAGGTAAGCATCATTCAGAATTTTGACTTATAAATCAAATCCTTATTTTATTAGTGAAAGGTTTCATTTGTCATCTTCAAGCCTCAAAATATATTCCTTGGGATATGGTTCTGCAAGTTTGTAAATAATAGGAGTCTCTTGGCTGATAAAGGAGCACAGTCCTCATGGTAGGCATAGATTGCATTTTGAAAAAAGTATAGTTTGGATTGTTTGTGGCTCAAGGAGGGTTGGAAGACTGTGTGACTATTGATCTTGTCAATCAAACTTGCTAGTCTTTGATTATGTTATGTTCTATTTTAGGTTTTTATATATCACCTTTCATATGATATGCGAACGTTTCAATATTGTAATATGAAAACAAAAAAGTATGAGTGCTAGATGACATGATTGTTCTATTAATATATAATATTGTGTTATTAACTTCAATGGACTCTGATATTTGGGTGCATTAAACTAATTACACCTCTATATGATCTAATCTTTTGCTTGGGAATTTCTTTTTCATTTGATTTCAAGTTTATGTTTTCGGATCATTTGTCCAGTCTTTTGTTTACAAAATTTAATAAAATTTTGTATTTAGATTTGTAGAAATTTGTTGTTGACCAAATATAAAATACACCCACCCAATATAAAATACACCTAGCCAATATTAAATATAGCCCACTTTTTATTTTGTTAAAGTGGATTTGAAGTGTTGAAACAAATACATTTATTAAAGGTGTATCATGCTATGATGATTCTATATGTTCTCTAAATGTTATTCAATTCAAATAAATTAAAATAAATATGAACAACAATCAATTGCTAATTGCACAAACCCCCTCATATGGCTAAAATGACTACAATGGTTGACATTAAATTTGTAGTTGCTACTCTTTTTATTCAACTCCCGAAACTCTACCATGCATCAGATTAACTAGATATGATTGGAATTTTCTTGCAATATAATGAACTTAACAAGCTTCTATGTTAAAAAAATATTTACTATTAATCAATACAATAAACATTGTTCAAAAAAACCAAGAAGTAGCGACTCTAGCTCTAATAGAGCCCTTGCTATTCTATATTTATCAAATTATTTAAGATATATAAAGTTTTCTATAGGCTTCACCTTGCATTGATTTAGAATACATGCTCTAGTAATACTAGTGTAATATAAATATATGTTCTTTACAAGGGGCATGTAGAAACTTTTGTATCAAACACTTCTTGTTTTTATTTATTTTAAAACTTGACAACAACTCATTTAATCACACAATTTGACTCGTACACCATATTTGTCCAGATAATTTTGACATGAAATTAAGACAGAACCAATTAAGGGAGGCATTGGCTTGATAGATAGGCATCCAACCATATCAAATGATATACCTTGGATGCCATTTCCGTCATTTTCAAAAATACATTGTACAAGCCAGATAATTCCATGATGGATGGGCTAAATTGGTAAAAACATATTTATAGAGGGGAATATAAGTTACAAAGAAAATATGACATGTGAGGAATGCTTTCTTTTTAATAGTTGGTTAAAACCCACTCACTCATTTCACTTCTGCAATAAAAGTAGGATATGTCAAACTTAATTATGAATTTATCAGTAGTTTTTGGTAGCAATACATCCATTTATTTTGTAGCTTATGTTACAAGTTTATATATGATACAAGTGTCTATTGAAGTGAGTTTAGTGGGTAGTCTACATTTAATCTACAGATCCTTGGAATTAATCTTTGTCATTGTTTTGCATTGATAAGAGACACTAAACTATTTGTTAGATGACAATTTCTGGCACAATTGTAATGGGTTACAAAGTGCATTGGTAATAAACTGAGACTATGCCTTTTCCTTTGCATTTGGGTATATTAATATTCCATTAGAATTTATCAATGGATGATGATTGTTTAGAAGAATATAAAATAATTTCATTTACTCAAATTCAAAAGTTATTAAATTTTATTTATTTCAAATTTTCATGTAAAGGGGTTTGATTTTCTAATTCTACCTCCCTAGACTCAAGAATTAAATGTTAGTTTTGGAAATAAATGAGAATTAACAAATTCCTTTTTTAGTTTCATGTTTTAAATAGAAATATGAAAAATGTCATTGATTTTGAGATTTGACAATCTCAATTACAATCTAATTCTAAAAAATCAACATGCCCTAAAATATATTGAAAATAAAAAACTCTTACTATCATCAAAAAGCATGATGAGAAAGAAAAATTTGAGAGGTGTACAACTAAAATATGAACAACGGGACTACCAAGATGTATGCTTATAAATTAAAGCATAGTGGTAGAGACATATACCCACATACAAGCAATTGGTCACCCAATTGAACTTTGCCAAATTACTTAAAAAACACATCCACGTTAGCACCAATCAAGATCTAGTAGAAGAGATAAGTTTTTTAGCCATTATTTATGATAATTAAATAAATTTCTTGTTTTAAATCAATTTAAATATTTTTTTGTTTAGTTATTTAAATGGTATGATGTGATTTTTGGGTAATGTAAAAAAACTAACCACCTAATTCTACCAAAAACACTTGACCCAATCCTATTCAAAATCCTTGACAATTTCAACCAAATCCATGACCAAACCGTCAACTAAATGAGTCAAATCAACTAGAAAACTCTCCAAACAAAGAAAAAGAACCTCCATGACCTCCACTAATTGAAAGACTCCCTTTTAGAACCCAATCAAATTATTAAATAAAATTGAAAGAGAGAGAATGGAATTAAAATATTTGGTTAGGAGGCTGAAAAATTTAGTTAACACTAACCCAAGTAGGGAAAAATTGGTATAATTACTAGAGACCATTTTGACTAACATAGACTTAGTTACTCTTGTATGTAACATTACTCTGCAACTTTCCTGTCTTCATGTCTCCTACAATGGTGATGCCATCCCCTTGTTTCCCTTCCATACCCTCTCAATCTTAGAGAGGGATGGACCCCCCCACCACCCCATCCCCCCACCCTCATGATATTGCCCCTAACTGCCTAGATTTGGAACTTGTAGTGAAATACCTAAATAGTTTTCGTCCTCTATAGAAGGATGTTGCTATCCTAGTAGATTTTTGCTCCATTCCTAATGATTGTGCCTCCTTAGGTCCCAAACCCCTAACCATCCCCTCAAATGATGTCACTTCATTAGCCTACCCTAAACCAAATTGATTAGGGGCTATTTTTGGTCCAAATATTCATGTAGAATCTAATGCAAAACCCATATTGTCCTCATGTCCCACTAGACCCTAGATTTCAGTCTTGGATTCAGTTGTGGATTTGATCTACTCAAGTTTTACCCTTAGCCTTGTTGGAAAGTTTGTCTCTTTCTAGCCCACAATGGGCTTGGTTTGAAAATGATGCTTTACTAAATGGAAGCTACTAAGTTATGTTTCCATCTCCATGATGGCATGTGCCCTTTTCATATTTAGGTTCACAATTAAGTTGGACTAGGATTTGATCTTGGCTGGGTCCTAGAGCTTTGGCAAACACCATTTCATGATGGCTAAGTGGAAACTAGGATTCAATCCATAATTTGATTTATTCATATCTACCCCAATCTAGATACGCCTCCCTAGGCTTCCCTTGGAGTATTGGGATGAGTATGTTTTTAGGTGGATTGGTAACTCCTTTGGATAATTTATAAAAGCAAACTAGATGACTTGCTCAAAGATTAAGCTTGGCTTTGCTAGGATTTGTGTTATTGTGGGAATGAATAAATGTCTTCCCAACATGGTGGGCCTAAGATCTAAATGGAGCACTTGGTTGCAACTGCTATCTTATGAGAAAGCTATCCCCTTCTTCTAGAAGTGTAACAACTTTGGACATCTATTTGTTGACTACCCAACAAGTGAGAAACTCAAGAATAAGGTGTCAACCCCAGCGGTTGAGCTAGTAGAAAGCTTGAAAATAGCTAAAATTGATGTCATCTCTAAAACCCTAGAAAGCATGAAACCACTTGGTTTGGGGGTGCCCAAATAAATGAACCCATATAATTTAGGGGGAAATAGAAACTTCTGTGAAAGCCCAGGTCAAGAGGCAAGGAGAGGAGAACATAGGTAAGTTGTCCGAGGCTTTGGAGATGATTACACATGAAGTGGGGAAATTTTGGATATCCAGACCTTGAAGATAATGCAGCTGAGTGAGGAGTTACTAGAAATTGATTTAGCTTCAACAAGAAAAGGGAATGCATGTAGCCCACTCCCTGATGTGGGAGCTAGTTCACTACTCAAAAATGGAACCCTTGTGGTTTTCCTGCTAGGCATTATTGAAGTTCTTTCACCCACTTTAGGGGATCCAAATATTTTTGACAAGGATTTTGAATGGATGATCCTGAAGAGGAAGAATAAAGGAGGGAATAAAGTGGATGTCAGATCTGATGAGAGGGTTGGTGGACCCTTTACTAGGATTATTCGTTAAAAGGAAACATAAAAGGAGATTTCTTAGGGAAAATAGAGAAGCTTGAAGGAAACCCAAAGCCATAAAAGATGAAGGTCATATCCTAGAATGTGAGAGTAATGAATAGCCCCAAGAAATAGTATGAAATCAAAAAAGAGATCATTGAACTCAAAGTTGATTTGATTCTTTTGTAGGTTATTAAAATGACCCCACGGGTCTTCTCGAGAGTGGCTAGTTATGTCTAGCCAAGTGCTAGCTACACTTATTGTGAGGCTAATGGTGCTTTTAGAGGGATTTCCATAATGTGGAATCTTGATAAGGTGTTTGGAATGGATATCTCTGGTAGCTCTAGTTCTTTTGCTAATAAATTCACCAACCAGTTCGATGGCTGGTCTATTTTTAAGTTGTATGCCCCTAATACTCACGTAATGTTAGGCTTGATGTTTGGGATGAGGCCACCTCTTTGGCTGATTCCATAAGACCAAGAAATATCTTATGTATGGGGGACTTCAACACCCCTTTGTACCCCTTGGAAAACATGGGAGGGACTGGAGGACTTCTCAGACAATTTGTAGGATCTAGAGGATTTCTTGAGAATAAATGATCTGATTGATATCAACCTCCAAGGCTCAGCCTTCACCTAGTCTAACAATAGACTTGGGAAAAACTTGATCTAGGTTAGGCTAGATAGGGCCCTCATCTATGCTGTATGGAACATTCTTCAATATACTAACCTGAAGGCTTATCCTAGGACCATCTTGGATCATTCTATGCTTCTCTTCTCTTGGACACAAAATCTAACCAGACAATAGCCTTTCAAATACAAGATTATGTGGCACTTGCATAATTATTTCAGAGATTGTATTGCTCATTGGTGGAAGGACCTACTAGAAGTTACAATTTTGAATTGATAGAAAATTGGAGAGAATCCATAAGGAGGTTATGGTATGGTGCAAATTGTCATTTGGGAGTTTAGACAAAGAAAAAAAGGATATAGAAAATAAGTTGGTTGAGCTCCCAAATCAAATAGCACAAAGTGGAGCCCAGGTGGTGCAATAGGAAAGGAGAGGGAGTGCCAACACAAATGGGACTCCCTCCTAAATAAGGAGGAAGTCTTTTGGAAATATAGATCTAAGGTCTAATGGTTGAAGGGGGGAAACGAAAACATGACTTTTGTCCATAGATCAGCCTCAAGGAGAAAAAAGAGAAACTCTATAAACTTGATAGAGAATGATAATAATGAGGAGGTCACTAATATGGACCAAATAGAAGAAAGAGTCAACACCTATTTTCAGGAAATGTATAATCCCCCATTGGCCTAGAGTGGCATTAACTTACAAAGTGATATACTATGGACCTTCCAACCTATGATTGATGATTAGATGAATAAGGGGATCATGTGTAAGATCAAAGAGGAAGAAGTTAGAGTGGCTATTTTTAGTATGAATCAATACAAAGCCCCTAGCCTCTACGGGTTTCCCCTTGCATTTTCTATGTATTCTGGGTTATTGTTAAGTATGACATTGTTTATGTTGTTGGGGACATTTTCAAAATGGGGAAGCTATTGAAGGAACTCAATCAAACCTTTATTGTTCTCATTCCTAAGAAAAAGGGTCCTTGAAGGATGGAAGACTTCAAACCATCAAGCTTTGTAATACCATCTACAAGACCTTTACTAAAGTTATGGTGAATCGCCTTAAGCCCCTCCTGGAAAAATTCATTAGTGCTCATTAGAATGGATTTGTATCTAGGAGATAGATTCTTTACATGGTCATAACTACCCATGAGGTGATACACTCAATGGAAAAATCTAAAAACCCAGGTGTGGCCCGTAAACTTGATATTTCTAAAGGCTATGATAAGGTCAGACATGACTTCTTGTTTGCCATTCTCACCAAACTTGGCTTTAATGAGAAGGTCTTGAGAATTATTAAGAATGTTGTGACTTCTATTACCTTCTCGATGATTGTTAATGATGCCCCAAGTAACTTCTTCTCTTCCTCTCAAGGGCTTTGTCAAGGTGACCCCTTATCCCATTACCTCTTTATTGTTGTAGTAGAAGTATTATGTAGAAATCTAGTCTCCTTATCTAACTCTAGCATAATTAAGGGCATCAAGCCTCCTTCTCAGTGCCTCCCCCAAGTCTTACAATAGTTTTTCGATAATAATTTTTTGTTTGGCGTGTCTTCCATCCATGAAGCTTGAGAGTGGAAAGACATCCTGAATATGTATGCTCTAGTCTCTGGCCAATACATAAACTACCACAAAAGTAAAGTTTATTTTTCAACACTTGTGCTAGTTTGTGGGAAAAGGTTACTGGTATCCTTGGTTGTTAGGAGGTGACCCTCCATGACACCTATCTTGATCTTCCACTCACTGTTAAGAGATCCCAAGCTATTTATGGAATGGTCTTGTGGAATGTCTACAAAGAAAACTAGCAGGCTAGAAAGGGAAAATATTGGGCAATGCCAGGAAACTTCAACTCCTCTCAAACTCCCTCCAAGGAATCCTAGTGTATTTCCTATCTATTTTCAAACTCCTAGGTAGATTTAGAGATATCATTCAGAAAATTCAACATAATTTCCTACAGTCTAGAACTGAAGAAAAGGCAAGAATGAGTCTAGTTAGTTGGGAGAAAGTTTGCAAACCTAATGCTCAAGGAGGATTGAATCTAAGAAGAATTGGTCACTTAAATAAGGCTCTATTAACCAAAATTGGTTGGAAGTTGGTGAATTCCCAAGGTAGCTAGAGCAACATCATAATGCCTAAATACTTTGGGGGATTGTCTTTCCACTGACTTATAGCGGCATAGGCTCTACCCCAAGGCTCTAATGTATAGAATAACATTGTCAACAACTGAAAGATCCTAAGAAAGAGGTGTCACTAGATCATGGAGAATGGTAATTAAATAGACTTTTTGGAAGATTAGTGGATCCATGAGGACCCCCTCATCATGAGATGTGCACTAGAATGTATGGCCCTTAGAACAAATACTTCATCACCCCTGAAAGACAATAGATCACTTTTTAGAATCTCTAGCCAAGGGAGTTGAGTTTAGCTCAGGAACTATAGGATCTCTTGCACACCTATAGGATTTCCCTCATCCCGATTGAGGACTCCTTGATATGGAAACTCACATCCTTGGGGAAGTTTAATGTTAATTTTTCTTATCTTAGCAAGTTGGGGGGGGAAGGTGCAAAGGTTGATTGGTGAAAATTTGGCACCTTTGGATACTACCTAAAATAAACTTCTTTGGTGGTTCGCTCTAGATGGGTTGATCCTCACTATTGACAACCTCCAATAGTGTGGTTTCCAACTTGCCAATTGTTGCATTTTATGCCTCAAAGATGTTGAATCTATTCTGCACTTGCTCATCCACTATCTTGTGTGGAGGAAGGTTCTTTCTTTATGGGGGGTTAGTTGGTGTATGGATAATGAATTAAAGTAATTTTCTCACTGGGAGGGCCCGACTACCCAACCTTATCTCAAAAATCTTTGGTCAATTCTCCCACCTTATGTCTCATAGAATATATGAATGGAGAGGAACAATAGGATTTTTAGGGAGCAAGCCAAAACTATTTTTAGGGTGGCTCAACAAGTTATCAGGATCCTAAAGGAATACAATGAGATCTTAGACTAAAAATCCACCCTCACCTCCTGAGTAAAATTGATAGAAACTAGGCTACAGCTTGGGATGTGGGACCAATGGTGGTACAATTTGACAATTCCAAAATCTTGGCTAGAAAGGAGATGATTTGGCACCCTCCCCCGCCCCTCAAGTCCTAGATAATGTTAAATTTTGATGGGTTAGCCATGATGGGCAGCATTATTGTGGGGATTATCCTTTGGAACAACATGTGAATGTTGGTGACCACTTACTCAAGTAACTGTGGTGGTGGTTCTAATAATAAATTTTAGGTGATTGCACTTCTCTAGGGCTTGAGAATGGTGAGAACTCAGTGAATCACTAAGTCAGTCATAGAGGGGGACTCTATGCTAATCATCAAAGCCTCTAAGGGAGAGGGAAAATTAAATTGGTTGATTAAAATAATTATTGATGAAATACAAAGGATGATTGAAGATTATCAGGATATCCATGTCACACATATATATTAAGAAGGAAACAATGTGGCAGATGACCTTGCTAAAGCTGGCCATAGAGTCACATGATTAGTGGAATGGGATGATGCCAATTTATTGCAATCATCAACTCAAATTATGATGGAAAGGGATTGTAACTTCGATAATGACACATGAAATATCATATTAGGTGGTAGGTCTCCTTTTCTACATGTGGTCACCAAAATGTGCCACTCGGTAAAGGTTTTTTTTGACATGTTTGGATGTTGATTAACATTTATGTTCTGACTATGGTGAACATTGATAACTAAATTTAAAGGACATAGATGGGGGATTTGATGAGATTTAGAGAATGATTTTGTAATGATAATAATGACAAGTTGGTTAATTCCCACAATTAGCACAGTTGGCAATGGTTGTTTATAGACAAAAACAAATTGCCCACACATAATGTTTTGAGAGATTTCTGGTATTTTGGGAAACATTGTAGATTCATGATGACTATGAAATACCTTTTCATTTTCTCCATTTTGGCTTGTCATTTTATATTTTGCAACTCCAAACCTAGTGCAAGGCTATGTCGTCAAAGGAGTTAGTTGTGGACCTGGGTGACGATATGGGTAGTAATGACCATATTGAAATAGTGGGTGTAGAGGAGTGTATTAGCAACAGTGAAGCTACGATGGTATGCTTGTAGGAGGGGCAAACCTTGGGAGGATAGAAAAGTTACAGTTAACAGCATGAGCTTTAAGATTTTTGAAGAAAGCATTGCAAGGGCTAGGGATTTCCCACTAGATGGCAAGAAATGGTAGAGGCAAGCTAAAGTCAACGAGGAGGCAAGTTTGCAAAAATTCTTCAAATCCAAGGAGGAACCAATGAGATTGTGTGGTGGGTTTGTGTGGGCTAGCCTTCCTAAGCCTTGGGATACCATTTGCTACGTGATTATTACATACATTACCTTGGAGGACCATAGTTAGGTATGATATTATTATCATTTTCTTATCCTGAATCATTTTAGAAATCTAGACCTTATCTCCTTTTTTTTTTCTATTACTATATTCCTTAGAGGATAACATATTTAAGGCTAGAAAGAAACATGAGGAGGGGCAAACCTTCTACCTTATCCACTAGGGCCTAATGAATAAACTTTTCATTTAGTACCTGTCTTAGAATCCCCCTCTTCCACTTAACCCCCTAGCCTCTATCACCCCTCAAACCTCCCTGGACCTCAGCCCTAGCTCTACTCTTAAGAGGCCCAAGAAAGTTCATGCCACTTAGGTCAAAATTAACCTTAACGTTAAAGTTAGCATTATTAAGTCAAACTTAGATACCAAGAAGGGAAAGCAGTGTGCTAGGAGAACTAGCAAGCATCTCTACATGGAGAATTTTGAGACCCCCTCCACCCTCAAAGTAAAAATCCAGCTTTGACTCCCCTAATAGTGAGGAGAAACTTGCTAAAAAGGAAAGACCACACCAGGAAATCAAACCTAGGCCTACTCTATTAGCCCATTCGATGTCTTTGATACTCTAGAAGCTACCCTGGCTTGTAGTGAGGAGCAGGGCAGGGGGGGGGGGGGTGGTGGTGAAGACATTACTTCTCCTAAGAAGGCTAACCCCAAGATTACTAGGAATAAAGACAAACATAGTCACACCAAGATGCGGTTGGAGAGGCTTGAGTTGGCTATAGGGGACCTAGCAGATAACCATACCACTATATGCCATAGGTTCAAAACACTAGTGGAGTTCTCCACCAAGGTTATGAACTCTGTAGCCACAACCCTCTACTTCCTACAGAATAACAAAGAGGGACAAGAACTGGGAAAGACTACTAACACAACCAAATCCATTTATGGGTTCTTTGTGGAGGATTGGCTGAAAACCATACTGATTTACTTGGTAAAGGAGCTCTAATTAGCATTGATGGATACTACAATAGAAGAAGCTAGATGCTATAAGGGAATAGATTTAGGTCAGCAAGCCATGAGAAGATCACTTTTCTCTCTTCTCTTTGTAGAGGAAGAGGTGATAATACAAAATTGCAACACTACTCTTCACAAATCACTTCCTCAAAGATATTTAAAAAATACGCAAAATTTGGCTTACAATATCTAGAGGTACACTCAATGCCCACAATGATTGAATTGAGAGAGTTCAAGGTTTTATTAGGAAAAAAAATTTAATAGATTTAAAAGACTATAATATAATGAAGAAAGGATTCCAATCTTAGAAACTTACCAAGCCAAACTTTAAGCATAAGTGCAAGAAGTTGGGTCTCACTTTTGAGCAAAAAGTGGAAGTATTTTTCCTATTTTTGAAATTTTTTGTCAATTGATGTCAAAATTTGAGGCATTTAGAGATTGAATATTAAAAAAATTCAAAAATAAAAATTTTAGTGTTCGGAATCTAGTTTTTGAATATGTAATTTATTTGTGTACCCCTATGATAGATTTTGTTTTTGGTATAGATCTTTAAAAACCACTTTTTCAAAATGACTATTTCAGGACCATACCACACTCGTGTACGAATACCATAATTTGACACAAATAAATAAATTTTCATAAATCCTTTTAAAGGGAGTTACCTAATACATCTAAGATTGATTTTTTTAAAATTTTTTATAAATTTTTTTTATTAATTATTAATTGGCTATAAAGGTATATTTTAAAACCTCTTGTGTAAGGACACCATAATTTGATTGAAATTTCACTTTTTTCAAAAATTCCTTTTTTTAACCTCAAAATAATTGTATGTAGATTGATAACATATAAATTAATTTCAAAAAAATTATAAAATAAAAAAGTTATTAAAGTTTTAATGAACTACACTATTTTACATTTACCACCTTTCATTAAAAAAAAATACAAAAATAGTAAATAAAATCATAGCACTATAAAATTTATATTTCTAAAATTAGGACAGTGAGAGCTCTAATGGGTTTTTGTTTCATAAAAAAAATTGATTAGGAAGACCCTTTAAAAACTATGGCAAGGCATGAATTTGTTAGTTCAATGCCTTAGCCAAATCTTGAGAGGTCAAGGCATAGGCTTGGTCTCACTAAGCCTATCCCAAACCAAAATATAAGGTGGGAGAAAAAATATCGCCCAACATTGTAAGAAATAGGTACCCATTTTTTAAAATTCAAAAATTAGGTACCTCTTTTGAAAATGCCAAATCGGCATGCAAAATCCCACGAAAAAAATTAAATTAAATTTTTAGAAATGGGTACCTATTTCTAAAAAATACAATTTTTTTATGTTTTCAAAAATGAGTACCTTTTTTTTGAAAATAAAAAATGGGTACCCAATTTTTTTTAAAAATGGGTGCCCATTTTTTAAATCTAGGATCGAGTTCCTGAGCCTAAAACAGGTGCCCATTTTTTTAAAATGGGTACCCATTTCTAAAGGAGTACAATCTCAATCCATGGACTTCTATAGAATTGAGACCCAACTCCTTGCTTCTACCCTTAACCATAAAAGTATTGGACATATAGGCTTATATGCAAGCTAATTTCTCTATTCCAAAAAAATATCAAACTAAAGTAGACAAACTTTTTCATAATGCTTTGGGAAAATAAAATAACGACCTTTCCTACTTAGTACCTTTAACCAAAAAAATCTTTGCAAACATAATCTTGTTTGAAGCTTTCAAATTAAACATTTAAGTCCCAAAAGTGCAAATTATAGTAGTAGTAACATTTTCACTAAATTAAATGGCTTTGTGTTGCACATAAACTTCAAAGAATAACATAAATGATAGATGCATTTATAGAAGAATGAATACATCAATTTGGGATTTTAAACCCCATAAATATTTATCCATACTTAAGAAAAAGAAGACACTTGAGCACTGAAAAAACTAGAATTTGGAAATGGGATTACTTACCATATATTTTACACTCACACTCATTACCTGAACATATTTTTTTGTAACTATACTTCAACAATGATAAGAAAACTAGATATAGGTATATAATTGAAAGCTTAAAGACTATACTGAAATCAACAATTGAAAATTTACAAAGATTCAAAATTCACTATAGTAAAATAGTTCACTTTCTGCATATCCTACATTAATTTCATTCCTAGAGATCACATTTCTTTGAGGACTATTTTGGTGTTGTCTTATCTACTTCTACATTTTTCCTACGTGCCCTGTCATGCAAAAAGTGTCAAGTTAGCCTTTTGAGTGTCAACATTTATGTGTGTTGGGTGTGAAAGTCAGCCTTTTGTTTTAAAAGAGGGGTGAACACTTTTGACCTAGAGCTATGAACCAATGAGGCCACAAATGGGGGATCTCATCCCTATTAGATTTGCACCTTGATGGAAAGGATAACAACTCAACAACTTAGCCATCACAACATGCCACTATTGGCATGTAAAAGTCAACCTTATGCATATATACATATTTGTTTATTTTTTGGTTTAACTAGTGTATGTTTATTTTTGGCTAATCAATACATAAATTAACCATATTTTTTAATATGGATTTCTGTTGGTGTAAATAATTATTTAATATTTGCACTTACTTAAGTTTACTTGGGTTAATGCATATTTTATTATTTATTTATTAGTCACCTAGGAGTATGCGTACTCTTGTTCATGTTGACAACACAAGAGTTAGTACTCTAATTATGCACATGGTGTCTACAACATCTAGACACCTCATCATGCTTATCCTCTTATTGTGGAGGATGTGTGACTTAGTTGTCATGCTTATCTCCTAGTTCTTTCTAGACACATTCTAGATGCATCTTAAAGGTCTTTATCTATAGGCTCTCCTAGTGTGTATGTACATGCTTCTAATAATAGTGAGCATTAATATATTGATCATACTCTTTGTCTACTATTGTGCTTGTGCTTGTGCTCCTTGATCTTAGGTGAATTTTTCTCTAAGGCAAATTCATACATGGTATCAAAGCTCTCAAAGAGATTCTCTTCACATAGCCATTTGAGACCATTGTTGCTTCAACACCTCAACTTGAATTTGGAGAATCTATAGAAATTGGGAGTGTAGAGCCAAATCAGACCTTGCCATTGCGTTTGGAATGCCAATTCTTTGAATTGACTATAAATTTTCCTATGGTGGGCAATAGTAAAAAATGAGACTATTTTTTTTTGTCTACTTTCTTGATCTACAATCAGATTGTAGGTTCTATGGACGAAAATACTTCTTTCAAAAATAGGCCCTAAATTGGCATGTGGCTATTGCACTAAGTGTCAAATCATACATGGGGGGGGTTGATTGATTATCTTTTGTATTTTGATGGGTGCATACATTCATTGATCTCATGGAGGCTTGTCACATATTTTAGTCTAGTATAAGGAGCTAGGGTCTTTAGACAGTTGAGCAGGTTTTAGAGACATCATCTATCTATGGGATTCTTTCCACATATAGTGGAAGCATCTCATTTGTACCTATGGAATTGTTTCTTCCAAAAGGGAGGAACTTTATTTAGTGGTCATGTATCATCTTCTACATTGGAGTAGCTCTCACTGAGCGACACACTACATTTGGGGGGTGGACTGTCTTGTCTCCTTCTTCTCTTTTATGGGGGGACTTTTTTCTCTTATGGGATTTTTTCCTTCTCCTAATTCTCTATTGTATATACTTGATGTATGTCATAATGGGGGAGGGGGGGTCTTGATTACTCCATCCATCCATACATTGTATTTTTTCATCTCTCTTTTTGGGGATGGTTTTTCCCATGAGGTTTTCCCTCTTTCTTTGCTTTGTGAGAGATTGCATTTGCATTATGTACATGGGTACCTAGTGTGGCCCAGTAATCGGGACCCATCATGCATCTCATCCTAGATTATGTAAGCTTAAGGGTGTTCCTCTAAGTTGCACTTAAGGGGAGTTGTTGGTGTAAATAATTATTTACTATGTACTCTTACTTAAGTTTACTTAGGTTAATGCATATTTTATTATTTATTTATTAGTCACCTAGGAGTATGTGTACTCTTGTGCATGTTAACAACACAAGAGTTAGCACTTTGATTATGAACATGGTGGCTACACATAAGAGTAAGCACTTTATTTGAGCACATGGTGTCTACAACATCTTGACACCTCATCATACTTATCTTCTTATTGTGTTGTCATGCTTATCTCCTAGTTCTTTCTAGACACATTCTAGATGCATCTAAGAGGCCTTTATATACAAGCTCTCCTAGTGTGTATGTATATGCTTCTAATAATAGTGAGCATTCATATATTGATCATACTCTTGGTCTACTATTGTTCTTATGCTTGTGCTCCTTGTTATTGGTCAAATTTTTCTCTAAGGAAAATTCTTACAATTTCTATTTATTCTTTCTTGCTTCTACAACCATTCATAGCACTGCTACATATTGCTTCACTACTTTGTTTTGTCTATTAAAGATTTTTATATTTTTAACCACCATGCAGTTTTCTAGTTAGCCTCTTGCTTGTTTACTTCCATGTACTTAAAAACATTCTGATCAAGTAACAAAAATTAAGTGGGGCTATACTAGCACTTGCACCTTTGAAGGGTGCAAGGGTTATGCCATAGTTTTATATGTATTAAATGATGTCACTATAGTGTTCATCAGGTTACATGTGAAAAATAAAACATTAGTAACATAATTTTTAAATATGTTTAATTTTATCTTCCTTGGAACCCATGGAATACACCATGTTAAACTTTTCTTTCATCGAATTCCATCTTGTCTTCTAAATATTTTATCGTCTTTGCAACTTTCATTAGTATCTTTGCACTCTTTTTCATCTATAATGAATTTTATAGGCTTTTGGTCATTATGGCCTATACTTTGGTTCTCCTCCTTCAAAAGCATGGATGCTACAAAAGCATTAACATTATTATTAATGAAGTATATCAAAAATGCAATGGTAGCAAGTCTTTAAATATGTCTACATTTGTTTCTAATAGTGCATGGATAATTGATTCTGGTGCTATGGATCATATGACATTTGATTCTAGATAGGTCTCATCCTTTAAACCATCCTCACAAAAGTTTTTTTCCACTGCCAATGACTCTCCAGTCCTAGTTATTGGAGAAGGATCCTTACCTCTCACTAATACTTTGAATCTAAATTTTGTTTTAGTGGTTCCATCTTTGGATTACAATTTGTTGTCAGTTTCCCAAATCACCACTACTTTACTTTGTGTTGTAATTTTTTGGTCTGATTTCTATGTGTTTAAGGACATCCAAATGAGGCAAACAATTGGTTTTGGTGTGAGGTGAGGGAAGTTGTATTACTTGGACTTGGTTTCAAAGAGTTCTGACAAGCTACATCAACCTCTAGTGATGGATGGCTCTGAGGAGGACAAGCAGAAATCTAAAATTTGGTTATGGCATCGACATCTAGGACATGCTTCGTTTGGTTAACGAAAGAAACTATTTGCTAGTTTATTTACAAAATTTGATGTTTCTAGCTTCGATGTGAAGTTTTTGAACTTGCAAAAAGCCATCGTGCTTCTTTTCCATTAACTTTGAATAAAAGTCTAGTTCTATTTATGATCATACATTCTGATGTTTGAGGTTTGTCCAAAATCACTACCTTGGGTGGATCATGCTGGTTTGTTTCTTTTATTGATAATTGTAATAGGATGATTTGGGTATGCTTAATGAATTCTAAAAGTGATGTGAACTTGTTATTTCAAAAAAATTATAACATGATTTGTACTCAGTACAATGCACAAGTTCAAGTTCTTTGTAGTGACAATCGAGGTGAATATTCTAAACTTCAACAATATCTAGAAGCACATAGAACTATTCATCAAACTACTTGTTCTAGTACACCTCAGTAGAATAGGGTAGTTGAGAGAAAAAATAATCACTTGTTGGAGGTTTTTCATGCTTCTCTAATAGAAGCCCATATGCCATTACCCTATTGGGGTAAAGCACTTACCTCTATAGCATATTTGATCAACTGGGTATCCTCTGGCACTATTTATTTCTAGACACCATCCTAGGCTCTCACTAAGGTAGTTGTTGCTCTTATTGTCCCAAATTTACTTCCTCACATCTCTGGTTGTGTAGCTTTCATACATTTCCATAAGCATCAACACAACAAGTTATCTCCTCGAGTGCTATGATGTATCTTTCTAGGATATGCTTCTTATCAAAAGGGTTACTGATGCTATCATCCTTCAACCCAATGAATGTTTATTACATTGGATGTAGTTTTTCATGAAGAATTGATGTTTTTTTCCCTTGAAGTATGTTTATTACATTGGATGTAGTTTTTCATGAAGAATTGATGTTTTTTTCCTCTAAGCCTAAACTTTAGGGGGAGTATCGAAAGGAAATTCAAACTCTAGACTATGATGATCACATCTCTAAAGATGTGGATAACACCTCTGAAGATGTGGATGTTCACATTCTTGAAGATGTGGGTAGCTTGGACATCTCTAAAGAAGGGGAACTCTCTAAAACTATTAATCAAGAAGTAGGTGAAACTTTGGATCAAAGCAGTGATGAACACCCAAAAACTAAAGTTGTAGGTCCACATCTATTCAAGTCCCTCACACCACACCAATTGCTTACCAAGGATGTTTCTAAACCATCTAGAAAAAAGCTACCTCAACATCTCACCAGAGGTATCCTTCAATCCACATATGAACTTGAACTTTCTAGTAAAGTCAAATATCCTATGAGTCATTATGTGTCTAACCATTATTTGCCAGAATCAAATTAGTCATTTGTGAATCAATTATCTAATTTATCTATTCTTAACAATGGACAGGAAGACTTAGCTGATCCAAGGTGGAAATTTGTTATGAATGAGGAGATGAAATCATTATAGGAAAATAATACTTGGGAACTTGTTGACCATCCACCAGGAAAGAAATTAGTTGGATGTCGATGGGTTTATACTATTAAATACAAAGAAAATGGTATAATTGAATGCTTTAAGGTGAGATTGGTGGCAAAAGGGTACACCCAAACATATGGGATCAATTATAAAAAGAGATTTGCACCTGTAGCTAAAATTAATATAGTATGAGTCTTGTTGTCTCTAGCTATGAACTTGGGTTAGCCATTACAACAGTTTGATGTGAAGAATGCCTTTCTATATGGAGAGTTGTCTGAAGAAGTCTACATGGAACTCCCACCCAGCTGCATGATACATAGTCTGAAGGTGTGTAGATTAAAGAAGTCACTATATGGGTTGAAACAATCTCCAAGGGCATGGTTCATAAGATTCACAAATTCAATGAAAGCCTTTGGTTACCATCAGAGCAATTCAAACCATAATTTATTCATAAAGAATCAACAAGGTAAAATCACTGCACTTATTGTGTATGTGGATGACATGATAGTTATAGAAAATGATCCTGAAGAAAGGAGGGATCTATAGGATTATTTGTTCAGAGAATTCAAAATGAAATACCTTGGTCCCTTGAAATATTTCCTTGGGATCAAAGTGTCTCGATCTAATAAAGGGATCTTTATGTCTCAAAGAAAGTATGCCTTAGACTTGTTATAGGAAACTGGTATGTCAGCATGTCAACTCACTAATACACCCATGGAAGAAGGATTGAAGTTATGCATTGAGTCTAATCAGGTACCAGTTGGTAAAGGAAGCTACTAGAGACTCGTAGGAAGATTGATGTACTTAGCACACATAAGGCCAAACCTTGCCTATGCTTTAAGTATTGTTAGCCAGTTTATGCATAATACTAGAGAGCAACATATGAATGCAGTTATGCACATTTTGAGGTATCTAAATTCTTCTCCTAGAAAAGTAATTTTATTCACTAAAAATGAGGATTATCAAAGTGTGTATGCATATACTGAGGTTGACTGGGCTAGAGCAATAGATGACAAGTGTTCTACTTCACATTATTTCACCTTTGTAGGAGGTAGTCTTGTTACATGGAGAAGAAAAAAATAGAATTTTGATGCATGATCAAGTGTGGAGGTAGATTTTAGAGGTATAGCACTAGAGTATGTGAAGCGTTGTGGCTAAGACTTCTCTTAAGATATTTGGGTTGTCTGCCTAGGCAGCCAATTCAACTATATTGTGACAATAAAACAACATGTGATATTGCTCATAATTTGATTCAACATGATCATACAAAGCATGTGGAGGTAGATAGATTCTTTATTAAGAAGAAGTTGGATGAGAAGATTGTGGAGCCACCTAAGATTCAATCAGAAGATCAGCTAGCTAATATTCTTACCACAGTGATTTCAAGTCAACTGTTCTTAATGTTTTTGGGAAAGTTGGGCATGTGGCATATATATGCACCAACTTGAGGGTGAGTGTTGCAATATAAGATTGTTTCTAATATTGAATTGATTATTTCCTTAACAATTCTTTCCTAAATTGATTCTTTCCTTTTCTATAGCGTTCCTGTAGATTTATGCATTTGGTGCACAACTATATATGTACCTATATAGTTTTATGTGAATACAATGAATGGAAAATATTCTTCTAGATTTTTTATTTTCAAGTGATGCTTAGCTCCAGAATGAATCTATGGTCTTCCCATCTCTGCCAAAGTAGATATCTACAGTTTTAGTATGACCCTTTTGGAAATCATTTCTGGGTGAAGAAATGTAGATAGCTTGAACACTCGACATTCAAGTGATATTTACTTTCCTTCATGGGTTGCAGCCCAAGTTTTCTAGGGAAACATGACTAATATTTTAGAGTAGGATGTTGTAGAGGAGGCAAATGTGGAATAGGTAAGAAGAGCATGTGTTGTAGCCCTGTTATGAATTCAATAGAACAATGAGCTGATGCCAAGTATAGGCCAAGTGGTGCAGATGTTGGAAGGGAACATGGAGCCTCAATCTCCACAAATTCCAATATCCACACTTAGGGTAGGAATGCCAAGTGACATAAATAGCTACAGTGAAAATAACATTACCAGTTAGAATAATGTTAATGGAAACACTATTTCTAAAGTATTATAATTGGTATTTTCCTATTTGAATAAAATTATGATTTGTGTATGTCACTTTACAATCTCTTGTAACTTTATTAGCACCCAACGTACGGGTTATATCTTTAAATAAGTTCAAAAATTAAGATAATTTTGAAAATTAAGGAGTTAAAGTGATAATTAGGACCCTAAAATGAAGATTGTCAAATTCTTATAGCAATATCACAAAGAGTTATATTCATCAATGGACTTATATGATATTCATTATCAATTTTTACTGAATCAACATTGTAATGACATTACTAATCTAGCATTGTTTCTAACATTTGAAAAATGTCATATAATTCACATAAATTTCTAACAAATCTTCTTTTTAGAAAATAATCCTTAAAAAAATTCTTGTAGAAAATGAACTTGAGAAGAGATTCTTTTGTTAAGTAATTATTTTTCTTCTAAATGATAAAACAAAAAAAATGTGCATTTCTTATTATAAGCACATTATTGATCTCATGTTAAAGGTAAATAGCATACATATTAGAAAGATTGTACTACGAAGTTACATCTACATAAAGACATCAAGACATAAAAATTTAAATATGTGATTAGTACAATGTTAGAATCAAGTTTTTCATTCTAACAAGGAATCAAGGAATGCTTCATGCAACCTTTCTCAATAGTAATCACATTCTTGACACAATCATGCATAGCCCTGCCAAGGTTTGCCAAGCAATATGTGAGAATTATTCATGTCCACAATATCACACAACACTTGATCCTTATACTTCCCAATCTGAAAATGAACAAGACAATGCTCCCCTAATTCGAAAGCTTGTTCATCTTGCATTCAACCAATTCTATTAAGACAAGAATGTCTCACTCTCTTCAAACTAAGCTTCTATACCATCTCCTCAGCAACAAGCTTATTGGTACTACCACAATCCAAAATCTCATTACACATTTTAACAACCAAATTTACAATGAGTCCTGAGAAAATTACTCCTTTGGCAAGGTTCTAGTGCCCTCTTGCCAAATAGTTGTCATCAAGCCGAAAAACTTTCTCCTTCCTCAAGTTCAATGACCAAGTCTTCAACCTCACTTGCAACATTAACCCTTCTATCACTAGCCTTCTAGGAACATTCATAAGCTCTATGACCTTCTTCAACACAACAAAAAAAATTAACTTTAAAGGCGGCCTTACCAAATAATTGAGAAGATCACCCCACTTCCTTGATAACCTTAAATGCATTACATACATAGGAGAATGTGTAAGTGAAAAGGAACTCTTTGCCATCATTGATTGTGCACTTGTGTCATTAATCTCTTCCAACCAACAAAAAAAAAATGGTCGATCGACTATAAGAGGAATCCTAGCACATTTGATTGTGATATAGAAGTTCTTGAGTTCCAAGACCTCTAATTCTGAAGTTTGGTGTCTCAGCTACCACATAACAAAAGTTCACCTAATTGGGCTATGTAAAAGAAGGAATCCTAGTCTAGAAATTGGTTGAAATAATCAAGACTAGCTAGGTTACTGAGAGGGGAGGGGTGAATCTATAACCTCAAAAACTTTAAATCAATCTAGCACTTAACAATATAAATCATTCACCATTCATTCATCTAATCTACTGCATGCATGAGAAAAGATAAACATTCATAACACATGAACATAGTATTTTGGTGCCCTAGAAACCTTCCAAATACAAAGTAAAATTGGGGTGGGGATGATACCCACAAAACTACACTACTACAGTATAAAGTTGGCCTATTAGGGCTTGAATTGATCACTTCTAATTATTTTCCCTATTAAGAGAAATTTGGATTGCTAGATCCACTTTGTTAGAGGTTTTACAAACATACGATGAAGTATGCACTATGTTAGGAGATTTATACAAAGACTATTAAGTCTACCCTGTTAAAGGATTTTGAAAACCAATTCACCTATAGGATGAAATATTAGATCTAGCTTACAACTTGATTGCTGATTAGATCCTTTAAGTATAGATCACCTCTTGTGATTGATATATCTTTACTGCTCCTTGTAGACCTTGTTGAATACTCTGCTCTATTTCTGATTCACATTCACTCTTCTCAAAAAATTACATATCCATTCCTTGATATTCTCATCCATACATTGAAAATGATACAATACATTACATATATGCCATTCCAATATTTACAATTACAAGGTTAGCTAAAACATAAGTAAACAAAATATTATTGAGTTGGCAAAATAGTAGAAACTCGGGTTTTGAATAGTTGACTTGGTGACCCTCTGATACTAAGCATCCACTACATTACTCGACATCGTCATGTACTCAATAAAAGTAGAAGCTCAATCCATACTAGTCACACAATGTAGCTTGCAACTCGGTAACCATTGGAGACTCGGTAGATATAGTGTTACTCGGTAGATATTAAATCCTTTGTCTACCTTGCTTTCATTCAGTAAACACTATACATCCATTACTCGGTAAACACTAGCTTATCATCACACAAATTGATGACTCAGTAGACTCTGAGAAGCTTGGTGACCACTACCTGCTTGGTGAACATTGTAAGCTCGGTAAACACTACTAGACTGCACACTCATTCGGTAGCTTTAAGAATACTCGGTGTGAATTGCTTAACTAATGAACTTACTAGGTGTTGCCCCACTTTTCACCATATAAAAATTTTGCAAAGTGGAGAGTGAACTAATGTCATATTTTGTCAGAGTCTGGTCAATAGGTCTTTCTTCTTTAGGTGCTAAGTTTCTCCATCGAGTTTTCATCTTTTCCCTTCTCCCATGTCACATATAGCCCAAGTGGGTTTTTCTTGATTGTCATGATCCTTAAAGGGTAGTTTAGAACCATACTCGATGGAGATTCTTGAATCATGCTAAATCAATTGATTTTCTTGTAGCTCATTTAATCTAGAGTTAGAGAAAATTGAATTGGTAGAAAATCAAGTTTTGGCTTCTCCTCGGCGGGTTTTTGCACCCCAAAGGT
Organism: Cupressus sempervirens; assembly: GCA_028749045.1. Lineage (NCBI taxonomy): Eukaryota > Viridiplantae > Streptophyta > Pinopsida > Cupressales > Cupressaceae > Cupressus > Cupressus sempervirens. The sequence continues at coordinate 434,325,140 of CM053785.1, forward strand.
GAATTTTCACAAAGGCTAGCAAATGTTATTTGTAAATTTCATTGAAATAAAGTAAATCATGTTATGAAAATATCATTCAAGTGATGTCAAGATCTCACAACGAGAATCATTTTAAAGTCTGGGAAATGATCATAATAGTGATCGGCGAAAAACTAGAAAAGAGCTTCTCCATGGCAGATTTCGAAGTTAGAAATCAGTTTTCCAAAGAGGTGTATGTAAAGGAATTGAGAACATCAATGGGCCCCACCTCTTGCTTGTGAAGTATTTCTTGTGTTTTCCAGAGGCCTAAAATAAAGTGAATAGGGGAGAAGAAGTAAAAATGGGCATTTGCAAAAAATCAAGTTTCTTCTTCTCCATAGTGGGTTTTGGCACCCAGAAGGTGAAACTTTGCAGCAATCCATAAATGCTATCTGTAAAGCTGAAACGAAGATAGGTAAACCACATTATGGTTAAATAATTCAAATAGAATCATGTTTTCATAGTATAAATTACTCAAAACTCATTAAGATGATAAGAATAAGCATCGGTGGAAAAGTTAGAAGTAGTTTCTCCTCTGGCGGGCTTCGAACTGAAAGGTAAATTTTCTGCAAAGGGCCTAAATAAAAAGGTAAAGTTACTGGCAGGCCCCATTTTTTGCTTGCAAAGCCTCTTTTATGTTTTCTGAAGGTTTTAATAAAGTGCTTAGGGTAGAAAGATAAAAGTGAAGACGGAAGCAGAAAGTCAGAAACTGACTTCTCCACTGCGGGTTTTCTACCCTCGAAGGCCATTTTTCGCATTTGAGGAAAAATCATTCCTACAAGCATGGTAAGTACGTTAATTGATTTGCAAATTTTTTTGGGCAAAGGAATGGAAGCAGATCAGTGAATTGATGGGGTGCTTGTAAGCAAAATTGAGGTAAGTAGATTTTTCCCTAGGAAGTACTTCGTTCTTGTTTTTTCGAAAGATGGATGAAATGGAAAGTAAACCAGTAATTAATGAAAGTTACTGTTGAATCCAACGGGAACAATGAAAAGAGAAAGATAAATTTTTTATAACCTTTGCACCCACCAATCCAGTGGATTAACCCTTAATTCTGCTCGTCTGCCGCAATTTATGAAATTCAATGGGAAAATCTAAGGTTATTCCATAAAGAGGGAAGTAACAGAATTTCAAACTACCATTTACTATTATATTATTGTATCGGATAGTGCTTTTAAGTAATTTTCAAAGTTATAGAGTTTTCTTCTTGTGTCAGTTGAAACTATTTGAGTTTTAACTATCATACATCAAATAAAATGGCAGCAAGATTCATGGGTTTCAATGGATTGGGTGGAATTAAGTTGGAGTGGTCGACTTTCACAGATACTTTACTCTATTTCTATGATATGCAAGATTTTCAGAGGAGATTAAGAGTAGAGCCAAGTCATCCCATAATGGAAAAACTTCGAGGAAGTGGATTAGTGGAAGCAACTAGGTTCCCTGTAGTAGTACAAGCCCCGGAGTTGATTTTGGAATGCATCAATCATTACAACCCGGATACAAAGCAAATTCTATTGCCTGATCAAATGGTGTTGATTTCAATTTATCACCAAGTAGTAGTGAATTGCTTGTGGATTCTAGAATGGGAGGAGTTCTCTGATTTAACGATGAGTGGAGCCATGTTTGAGTTCTCTTTGAAGAAGATGGTTTGGAGGAGGGAGGTCATGCAGTCTTGGTTTCAAAAGCCAAGGGGAGCTAAAAGTAAAGTCCCTAAAACTCTTTTCGGCACAAACCTCAAACCAGAAATATTTGACATTTTGGTTCTGTTGCATCGACTCAAAGGTGAGGTAAAAGCTTTTAATTTTGTAGAGTAGTACTTCTTTTTGGTGCAAGTTATTTTCTCAGACACACAGTATATTGACTGGGTGTATGAGGTCAGTGAGCATCTTTCTAGGGCTCTCAGTGCAGCTAAGTTTTATAATTCATTTTATATGTCCTCTTTCTTGATATACATGTTGGCTTATCTTCAATTATGGTCAGGACTCCCTAGAATTGAGAATTTTTCTGATAATATAAAAAGTTATGAGTTTTATCCATGCTTGCAATTACATAATAGTTATGTAGAATACATCTAGTTAAATGATGCATTCACCATGAGGATTTGCAAAGACCTCCAAGGGTGTCTAGAGTGAAGATTCAGTCCAGAAGCGATGATGACTATCAACCAATTTGGTAGTTATTTCATTCAGTTCTCCTCATTTTCTTATTTGCATCTTGCAGTGTTTGATGGATTCCTACTGAAGCTGCCCAGGTACCCAGATGATATGATCATGCTCATGGAGATCATGAGGAAAGCATTACAAGTGAACGTGTTGAGGGCCAGCCTGAGGAAGAAAGGGTATGAATTCCCTATAAAATTTGGGGCATATAGCTGCGAAACCAGATCAGATGCAAAGAATATACTCAAAGCATTTGAGAGTAACAATTTGGAAGAGTATGAAGCAGTAAGGCCCCTGTTTGATCCTAATGGATATGCTAGAGATGTGTTCCAAATTAGAAGCGTAATCAAACATGTGACAACCATGGACGATTATTGGGCAGATTGTAAGAATGAACTGGAGAGTCAAGATCGTGCCTTTGCCAGATTTACAATTGATCAGGTAAAGACATATGGTATAAATTTAGATGTGGAAGGATTGGAAGATGATGGTCAAAATATATACAGTAATACATCTTTGACTAAGTTGAGGAATACACCCATTAGTTCCAAACCATATGTTGACATAGAAGAAGACTTCGATGTCATGATGGCAAAAATTATCAAAAGGACTGGGAAGTGGGTTGAGTGGACAGCTAAGAGAGGCCGGAGAAGGAGAAAAACTACTCAAGCTTCTCTAGCTATAGCTACTCCTGCCTCATCTCAAGGTATCATACCCAGTGCTACTACTGCACCTGCTAAAGGCACAGCTCAATCTACAGGTGGAGGTGATCAACCCCTGGAGAAGAGTGTTCCAATAGCCCCGACCTATCAAGGTGGATCACTACCAGTTATTGGAGCTCAAGCTGAAGCTAAAAAAGGAACGAAAGAGCAAAAAGATGGATCCCCTGCTCTAATCTCACCTCCACATGCCACTTTACCGTCATCTCCTGAAGCTTCTCCAACTCCATCTCCTCATATCGCCCCTATCTTATCCCCTCATCATAGCCCTACACCATCTATAAGTGCTCCTTTTCTAAAGCCCACTGGTTCTCCTATTCAAATAATAGAGATTAGAGATGATAAAAGTAGTAGTAGCAAATCCACTGAGTCTGATGAAGTTGCAAAGAAAACTAATGTAGAAGAGAAAGCTCCAGGTTCATCTCAGCTTCTTTCTTGAGATCTGAGGAACCTCTTTTCCACAACTATAGTGGCAGCGACTCGAGCAAAGAAGAAAATGTTCAGCATTGAATCACTTGGAACAGCCTCCAAAGTGATTAGTATAGAATCTTGGCTTGAGCATACTTTGGAAAAGAAGAGGAAAAGGAAAGATGAAAGTGTTCCTTCAAAAGATGTCTTATCTCAAGCGGTTTGCTCAAGATCTACCATAGTGAAAGCTAAAAAGTAGAAGACCTTGTCAATTCTAGGACAAGATCCAGAAATAGGGCACTTAACTCTAGAGGTAGCGAAACCAAACAAGGCAGGGAGAATTGAAGATATGATGCCAGAGGACTTCACTCTACATTCAATTGATCTCGAGGAAGCTAGGCATGATACAAAAGTGGGCCTATGGAGATCAAGTAACGAGGTGATAGAAGAATGATTGGAGGACCTCAAACTGTCAAAAATTAGAATGAAAGCAGAGATTGAAGAATTAAAAAGATTCATTAGGCAACTAGTTGTTCCATTGGCAACCATTACTAGTGTGCCTGCTACTGAGAACCCTACTGCAGAAGAAGTGCAAGCCTTCATCTCACAACTCCAAAAGGATAGACATTTTGGCCAGATTGGAAATGAATGGATTGAGAAGCTCAGTACAGATGGAGCTATTTTGATTGATCAAATCGGAAATACTATCCTTGGATTAGAAATTAAGAAGGATAATATCACTTCTAATCACAACACTTTGGTTGCAGAAAAGGCAAGGTGTGATGAATGTGTTTCTCTCCTAAATATGGTCATCCAAATGAAGGAAAAAGAGGGAATTGAAGTGAATATTTTGAAGAAGGGAACTGAGCCTCTGTTCGAATGGCTTTAGAACATGCAATTCAAGAAGGAGATGATTCAAGAGGCAGAGGAAGGACTCAAAGAAACAAAGGAAAAGGTGAAGAAGATCCAAGATAGAGCAATTGAGCTCATGCAAGGGTTACACACAGATCCACAAAGCAGTGGGCAAGGAAAGACTCTCATTGGGATAGAAGAAATGAAGAATAACTTCTCCACATACTTGAATAATCTATCTGGGATGACTTCAAGCAGTCAAAACAGAGTGGTAGAGTTGTAGACACTAGGTGGATGTGTACATGTGGCAGTTGGAGAGTTGACAAGTCAGTTGGGTGCAGTAAAGGAATTGGCTCGAGAGAATTAAAAGTGGCTCTTAAGATTCACCAATGTACATGTGCCTAGTCACGAAGAGATGATCCCAATTATAGTGGCTGCCAGAACATATAGGATGAAAATTGAAAAAAGGGGAAGAAGTCCAAATGATTCAGATTACCCCCTTTTCCTTTTCTGTTGTAAATTTTGAAATCCTTCTTAATAGTTTGATAATGATAAATTGGCATCTTTCCATTTGTCATCTAGAGAAGATGAACCGATTGATATTCCTATTGTAATGGTCATCTCTCAAATCCTATATGTATGAAATTTAATGGTTAATCAAAAGTTGGCAAAATTTTGGTGTGAAGTACTATTTCTTGCAGAGACAATTGAATGGTTTTTTGTCCAATCATTATCTGTTCCAGTAGATTTTGTGACTAGATTAGTTAGTATTTGGACCTCTTGATATTACAGAGGGCTAAGAAAGAACAGAGTTTCATTTCCCCTATTTTTCAAAATATGAATGAATGTAATAAGCATTGTTATTATTCATTTGATGAAAGGATTCTATTGATTTTCCGTGATTCATTGGTTGTAGTCTAGATTTGAATCTCAATTTGTTCTAGTCTTATGTGAATAAATTTATGGGTTCATAAGAGGTGTGGATATGTGAATCTATTTTAGTATTTAGAAGTATTTCTTTCCTGAATTAAGTTCTAGTTAGGCTTAATTCGATTTGCCTCTTCTGCTCTCGGGTTAAGAGCATACCCCACATTAGTCTTAGGAATAAAACATAATTCCTTGAACATCATTCACATAGGGAGCTGTACATCAATTCAGAGGGAAACTAGATATTCTTAGAAACGGTTTACCAACTATTGTGTAAAGTTGTTTTTCTTTATAAGTTTGGGCACATAAAAAGAGAGAAAGAAGAAGAACAATCTATTTACCAACACTAGGTAACCACTGAATGCTTGGTATAAACTGTAGATTGAGTGATGAGTTTAGTAACCATTCAAAATTGAATAAGTGTTGTCACTAATGAAAAATAAAACATAACACCAACAATATCCCCCTTTGGCATTAGTAACAAAAACACTTATGAACCCAGACTTATGTATACTGACATATTGATTTTTGATTTTTCAAAATTGATCTTTGTTGAGCTTCTATATATACTTATCTCACATATCTCCCCCATACATATGGCATAGTATATACATACTCTTTCTCTATATTTTCTCCCTTATTATCTCTACAAGTCTCTTATCATCTCTTACTCCCCCTTTTTGACAATAATGCCAAAGAGATATGCAAAATATTCAAATAGAGACACCAAAATGTGAGAGAAATTCAGAGTGTACCTTGAGAATAAGAGCCAATGTCTTATTCCAATTGTCTTGCAAAATTTTGTAGGTGGAGAGTGCCACTTGAACTTCTAAAGAAAGTTCAATCATATGATCTACTATGGAAAAATTGTTATCCTGGACCAATGTTTTTGAATATGCAACATGTTTCTACATTGAGTCCATAATTGGAAGGATCATGTTTTGCATATCAATCAATGTGGACATGATCCTGGCTTCCTCTCTTAGAAATTATGCCTACATTTCTGACAAAAATCTCACCTTGATGTGATGTGCTGAGCTTGAACTAGGTTCAAGTTGTAGCATTTGAGTGCTAGCCTTCATATCCTCATCAATCTTGTTCAATTTCTCCTTTATTTCTTTAATAAACTTGGTAACATCACATAACTTGGCAAAAAGTAGTATTACATTAGAAAAAGAATGTTCAAGATTACTCAAAATTGTAGATAGCTCTACCTGGTTTATAGCAATGTGCTTAAGCACCTTATTATCAAACTTTTTCTCTACATTCTCAATAAGCTTTTCTTGGCTAGAGGTATCCTCATGAAACTTATTTATAGCTTCTTCCAATTGTAACAAAATGTGTTGTGATGAGTCCAAATCAACACCTATAGCCTCAGTTATTATATTCTTAGCATTTTCAATTATTGTAAACTCTTAGTCTCTTTTAGCACTTAGTTGTTTCTGCATTGCCTTTTTCTCTAAAAGTTGACTGATCAGTATCGTTTCATCAGCTATAGAAGGATCCAGATCCAACTTAGGAATAACAATTTCCTTGTCTAGATCAATGTCTTCATCAATTTCCTTACCAATGAGAAGAAGTTTAGAGGAGTCCTTGCTTTTACTTCTAAGCTTACTAACTAGAACAAAAGGTGCTATCAAAGTTGTAGTAGACAAAACTGTAGAACATGATGAAAAACTTACTGTACATGATGCTGATGAAGTTGGCACAAATGTAGAACTAGATGCAGAATACACTATTGAAGATGTTGACTTGGGAGTTGATGAAGAGGGTTGCAACTCAGTAGATGAAGTCGTAGACACTTCCATTGCAAATACTTGGAGTTGTGAGGTAGCAAATAATGATTGTGCAGATGATATACCTGAAGTGTTTGCAATCATACTTGTTGAAGCTATCTCCAACCTTGATGATGTAGCAGTCTTAGGTGGAGAATGAGCAAGTTAGGTAATGACTTGTGCTACTATTCTCATTGGATCACTTTCTTCATCTTCTTCCCTATCTTCCTCTTTCACTTCATCATCATCCTTCAGTGCCTAATAATCTTCAACATAAAAAGTGACACATGGTGTGATGTCTTCTTCATCATCATCACTATCATCATCATCATCCTTGATTTCCACTAGGTCTTCACTAGGCTTGTGCAGATGATAGATGTTCTTCCACATGTTTGTTGCATCTATAAATACATGCTCAATGTCTATGATCAAAATCAAACATGTATGGAATCTAATCATTATTTTACCTTCATTATTTTTCATTGTTGTCTTTACTTCTACATCAGTAAAATTAGGTAGTAACTTCCTCAAAGATTGCTCATATATGTCTTTAGCTATCTGTATAGCTGATCCCCACCTTGGCTCCAATCTTGCCAATAGTTCTTTTGAAATCTATGGGGCAATATAATGTGGGGAATATTTTCATTTTCCCATTTTATTGAGCACTAACTCCTCAATCTGTACCTTCTTAGCATTAGTTCTAGTTTCAAACTTTAAGGCTTTGAAGTTTGTGATGCTTGCTCCTTCGTCCATCTATTTTAATCTTTCCTGGAAGGTAAGTGGGAGTTTGTTGAGCACAACTTCAGTCCCACCTTTATTCTTTTATCTTCTTTTGAATATAGTTGTGGAGACCTTTGGTGGCTTGGTAATGATTACCCTACCCTTCTACTTTGCTGGCTCTGCCTCCTTCTCAGATTTATGTTCTTCTTCTTCATCATCTTCTTCATCCTCTCCTTTTCCTTCTATAAGCATAAGAGGGCCATTAGTAGTTTTCATCTTAGCTATCTTCCTCTTTCCTTTGCTAATTGCCTAAGGTAGCTTGATTTCAAGCTCAATTCTAGCTTTAGCCTCATCATATGTACCAAAACCTGCTAGCTTTGGATCTACAGGTTCATTCACCAAGGCTTCTATGATGTCTCTGGTTTCATCAATGTTTACCTCATAAGGAAGAGGTTTCACCCATGCAACTCGAGGCCTAACTACTTGAATATACACTCTATCATAGTCAACCATAAAACATACATAATCTCTATAGTCTTCAAAAAGCTTGGGAGGAATTCTAAACCTGTTGTTCATCTTCCCCTTGAAATCTTCAAAGTAGTTATCCATAATGCTATCAAAATTTATACCCATTTCTGCAATGAATTCATTAATCTGATACAGAATTGGAACATCGTTTCTCCATACTATTGTACCTTTTGATGGGAAAAACTTTTTTACATAGAAGAAAAGACATGTCAACAAAGAACCAAATTTGCAAGGGTTGTTCTTTGATGTCCAGATATTGTCCATGTTTTTATTTAGCTGTTTCAATAATAATTCTGACAGATCAAATTCAATATTTCTCTTCACAACCTTATATGCCAAATCCATTGCCTCACATGGCACACTATTCAAACAACTAGAGCTATAAATCTTGTGAGCAATGACATGAATGACAAACCTTAATTCAATGTCACAAACAATGCTAATCTTCAAACCTCTACTGTCCCATCCCACTTGGCTAGGGTTATCTTCTGAAGTTCATCCTGACCTAGGGTTTTGGTAGTTTTGGCTTTGCTGAGCATGGGGAGACCTGTACTCTTATGTATCATTTTCTTGGTGATTAACACTAGCTACTCTAACTATAGTTGTCCATTGTGTACATGATTGAGAATGTACCTAATCCACTTAATCTGAAATCTCCTTGTCATGTGTGTGATATGGGTTAATCCTTTGGTTTATAAGTGCTTATGCTTGGGTTTTAGTGAACCATCAACACACATTTCTTCTAGGGCACTATCCATCTCTAGGGTTCCAATCTCTTGAATAGAACACTTAAAATGAGTGCAAATGTCGTTAATCAAAAGTACCTTGGGAGGAATTTGAGATTGAGCTCCATTTGGGTCTAGTGACTCTGCAACTGCAGGTACTAGCCTGAAGTTAGGTGCATTTTGCTCCACACCCTTAACCAACATCTTAGATCCTCTTTTCATCTTGCTATTGTTGGTGCTTCTACATGCCATCATTGCTTGGTAGATGAAAGAAATTTTTTGAACAAATTCTTCAGTGTAAATTTTCTCAAAATTGCCTGGATGCACCTGGAATCGCTCTACTCTGTGAATTCTGAAATCATGGTGAAAAATGATATCGTATTCTACCCTTTTTGATGAAAATTCTCCATTGATGCTAGGTACCATAATGATGTAGTGCATGATAGACTGTCATCCTCTCACTAGCTTGGTAGAAACTTGTGACTCAGTGATCAAATAAAACTTTCATTACTCCTGACCTAGCTCGGTTGAGTCTGTGACCAACCTTGCTCGGTATGACTTGATTTCATGCGATCCCTTTGTATCTAAAATACTAATTTGGATCTTTTGCATTTTCATTTGGAACTTCTCAAGATTTGACTTGAAGATATAGTTCTAGTTTCTCCTTCGTGAATCTAATTGGAAATGGTGGAGTCACCCACTTCTTGAGTGACATGGCCATCATTTGAACTGGTTTCCTCAATAGACTTGGTAATCCACTGTTGTCTCATCTGCTTTCTGATGTTATTAGCTTTACCTTTCTTTTCATCTTCAACTCTTCCTATATTCATGCAGTTCTTAGCTATATGACCAAGTTCAGTGCATGTATAACATCTTACTATTGTATCCCTCTTTCTCAAATGATGCCTTGTGCAATCTAGGCCAATGTGTCCATATTCTCCACAATAGAAATGAAAACTGATTGCAATCTTGACAGAAGTAGTAGTCCAAAAATCATTTTTGTTAGGTTTTTACAAAAAAAACTCTACCTACTTTAGGCAGGCACGGACAATTAAGGGATAGTAATTGTGACACTTCTAACAGAGGATTTTTTCGCAGCTGTCCTCGTATCAAAATAGTTGGCGACGAATCGCACATCCTCATCCATTAATATATATTTTAAAGTGAACCGACGGTGGAAAGTCAAGCGACTGGTGAAACGTCAATTGGAAGATGACACTAGGTCACAAGAGTTTGCGTCGTCTGTCTTGCGGGTCAAAACTCCCGGACAAGTCCCCAGTCGTGTTTGCAAAATTTAGTCTTGGTGGAAGTAGGTAAAATTATGGTTTGATATCTACACCAAAAGAGTAATAGCACCTCTACTTTGAATTAACACGATAACCACTTTAAACTAATTTTCCCATTGCTCCAATCCTTTGAAAGATCAGCATGTACTTTTGGTCTCTTCCCAAAGATGGATGCGCCTTGAGTCCTGCCTTGCGTTTCAAAGGGTTTAGAGACGCAGTCCGTGATAGACGAGTTAATTTTGACGTACTCGCAAGTGATGGTGTAGTGACCAGTTTTACAACTTTGAAAGATATTTTATAATTTAGTTTTTACTTATATCATGAGGTTCATTTTATAGAGGATTGGATTCGTCCGTTTAATGTCAGCATATTCTAATTTTAAAACTAATAGAAAACTTTTAACTAAATTTTGATTATAATGCATTTCGTTTTAAAATTCTATTAAATTTTCAAGTTTATAAGTTTGGTTGCATCATAAACATGTATTTTACAATTCAAATTTTAATATAAAGTTAGTATAATATTTTGAAGATCAATTATTTACACATACATAACACAGTTATATGAGACAATATTATGTGTTCTTTACATCTTTGATTACAATAGACTATCTATTATTTTAATTTACTTTCTTTTTCATAGATGAATGAGACAAGACGTCAAAATAAGCACAAAATAAGTTTAAAGAGAAAGTAACAATAATTTTGATTACTAAGGAAATATGATTTGAAGGGACCCAAGACCATTTAGCATAAAATTCTAGTAACAATTAGATTAGTAATAGAACCCATAGAATTCACAGCAAAAAGCTGCCCAAAGATTAATATAATACAAAAAACAGTATTAAAAAGACAACCAAAAAAAATTTAAAATTCAAAAAATCAAGAAAACAAGAGGAATCTAAGCGAGATTCTTCAAAACTTTAACCTCAATTTATCTTTCTTTTTGGGCTCCTCCTTGTTCTCTTACTAGGCATGCTTGGGCCAACTTAAACAACACACTACAATTTGGCATAGTGTGTTGGCTAATGTGGGGCCCATTTATAAACATTGTTTTCATAAGTTCTTCACATTTGATAAATAATTATATGTATTAGAGTAAATATAGATCTAGGGAGAATTGAGGGTAGACAACAAACTTATTTTTAGAGTTGCATACTTTGTTACTTGATATTTTTCTCTACAATTGACTTTACTTTTGGGTTTAAAGGATTGTGAGAAAAATGTGGAGATAGATTAGAATAGATTGTGTAATTTGAGAGTTCAAATGGAAAAATGTTCATACTAGATTTATTATCATATCTAACATATGCTAGCTAGTGTTTGAATAACAAAATATTGCTCCTAGTTGGCCATGCTGGTTTCCCAGGATCGTATTTGTTGGTTACTTCCTCGTTGAGCCAAGTCCTTCTTAACTCAACTTCTCTTCAGTTGGGAGAGAAAATCTTTGCTCCCTCAAACCCCCCATGTTTGGTTTGTTAAGAAAGTGTTGGGTATTCCTTTGTCCTCACCTAGTCTCTAGCCACACTATTTTTTTTCCTAATGAGATTATTGATGCATCGGTGAACGATTTGGGGATTACTCTTGTTGTAAAATTCCCTCTATTTAGAACTTCTATGGAATAGCTTAGGCAATGGGCAGTCTCGACATGGTCTCTAAAAGGGAATATTGAAATTAATGCCTTGGTTAATGGCTTGTTTATGTTATCCTTTGTGTGCCAAAAGGAACTCTCTAATGTCCTGATGAATGGACCTTGGAATCTAGGATTGGACACAAGAAATATCCTCGATATTCCTAAGTGGAAACCTAAGTTGGATTTGACCATTGACTTGGGGTATCATACTTTAATGTGGGTAAGACTGCCAAGTTTTCCCATGGAGTTCTAGAATAATGAGGTTTTTAAAGGTATAGATGACTCCTATAGATCACTATTGGTAGCTGACAAGGTCACCGAAATAAAAGTGTGCCTCTTGTTTGCCAACATTTATGTCAAGGTAACAATGAATCAAGTTCTTCCATCAAAGCTCTCTATTGATTCCAAGTTGAAATCATGTGTCGAACCCCTATACTATGAAACAAGAGTACTTGACATCATTTTCAAAGAAATGGGTTCTCCAGTGGGCCCACTAAAAGAGGATGTTGGCCTAGGGATAGCTATAGAGATACAAGAATTACCAACAAAAGAAAGGTTAGGGGATGAGGGACTTATCACCCCAACACATTTAGAGGAGGAAGCCCAAGAAGCCTCTAGCAACATATCCAAGATTTTTTTTGTGTTGGGGTCAACAAGGAACCTCCACCTCCTTTTGAGGGATAAATCGCCTTCTTTGTAGAATGTAAGATTGAAAAGTCCTTAGATTCGAAACTTGGAACATCTTGGGGCCTAAAGGGATAAAGGATAGACTCTAGATCCTTGGGATTCAAATCTTGGGGTTTCTTCATCCCTTCCTTTTTAAATGTGCATGCGATGGGGTTCTCCTTCTACATGGGAGGGACATGATCTAGGTTTCGAATCTAAGGACTTTTAAATCTTGCATTCCACAAAGGAGGTGATTTATCCCTCAAAAGGAGGCAGAAGTTCCCTATTGACCCCAATACAAAAAAAATCCTAGATATGTTGGTAGAGGCTTCCTGGGCTTCCTCCTCTAAATTAGGACTTGTAACTAATTATATATTACTTTTATTCTTTCATTTAACTTTTGAAGTTTGAATTGTGATTTGTAACTAGATATAGTTCAATTAGGTACTTGTATGGAAATAATTAGGATATGTACCTCGAGGCGAAGAAATTTGAACACTTTTCTTAAGGGGGTCAAATTAGGCCTTGTGTCTTAAGGGGATGAAATTAGGACTTGTAACTAATTATATATCACTTTTACTCTTTGATTTAACTTGTGAAATTTAAATTTTGATTCATAACTAATTATAGTTCAATTAGGTACTTGTATGCAACTAATTAGGACATGTGCCTCGAGGGGAAGAAATTTGAAAAATTGTCTTAAGGGGATCAAATTAGGACTTATGTCATAAGGGGGCAAAATTAGGAATTGTTAACTAATTATATATTACTTTTACTCTTTCATTTAACTTGTGAAGTTTAAATTGTGATTTATAACTAATTATAGTTCAATTAGGACTTGTAATTAATTATATATTACTTTTAGTCTTTCATATAATTTGTGAAGTTTAAATTGTGATTTGTTAATTAGAAATCATGTAACTAATTAGAAATTATGTAACTAATTAGGAATTATGTAAAGTTAATTACCTAACTATAACCCTAACATAATCATTAATCTAACATAATTTCCAAGATAGTACGACATTTCTTTGACATAATCTAACATGTCCAAGAACATAGTCCAACATAGTCCTTCTAATCTACCTTAATTTCCAACATAACTAGAACATTGTCCAACATAATATAACATTATCCAACATAATCTAACACATAAAAGAACATAGTAGATAACATAATCCAACATAATCTGACATTTAATCTAACATAATATCCAACATAATAGAACATTATCCAACATAATCTAACATGTAAAAGAACATTGTTTAACATACTCCAACATAATGTAACATATAAAAACATAACTATATATGTATGTCAATCATCAAACATGTAAAATCTAGATGAAAGTCTAAATCAAATGACAAATAACAAAAACATGTATAATTTGGATGAAAGTCTAGATCAAATAATCTATAATATAGAAAAAACTATGGATCATTAGGTGTAGGACTATCATCATGACATCTCCTCATAGTAGTGGTTTGAAGACTAAATATTAGGATGCTCACTAGGATGTGTTGACCCCTATATATATATTAAAAAGAAAGTGAAATAGATGTACATAATTTCATATTTAATTAAATCTCTTTTAAATTTGCAAATTGCATGCAATTTAAATATTACATTTAAAAGTCATATGTGTCTAATTAAAAAATATTAAAACTCACCTATCCACTACTAACATCATCAAATGAGTCTTGATGATGTACACAATTGGGCATCAAAGATGGAGTAAAAAGAGGAATGTCCTCCTATAATACATACATACATGTGTGCAATAAATCATATCAAAACATGTAGATGCATAAATTATTAGTTGAACAAATGTTTGAAATTAAAATTTTAACATGAATGTAACAAAAAACTATAGATTTACATGTGTAGATGCTAGCATCTAATAATACTCAGACTGCCTAACATTGATCATGTCCACCAATACATCTAGATTTTGCTAGTCCTCATCTAGCTCCTTCATTGCATCTATGCTAGCATGACTAGTAGCTAGCACATGTCCTAATAATGATGATCCAAGTGGACTAACTAGATGAGATGGCATAGAAGTAGAATCATCATGTGTCAACAAGTCCATCCATCATGTGGTCAACAAGTTGAAGTCAACATCATCATGGCCTGCATCTGAACTTTGACCATGACTTGCACTAGTTGAAGAGTCTATACTACTATGTATATGTCCCTCTATAGGAAAAGAGTGATCAATAGGTGCATCATGATGTGTACTACAACAATGAGCACTACCTGATCGATGAGAGGAACGTGGCTAAGGATGTTTCCAAATACCACCATGGACATGATGTCAAACATTTGATATGGGTATGCCAAGATGATCTGATATAAATCTATATGAATATAATAGATCCTCAACAAGACTACTTATGCTATCTCATGCCAACACTCCAGCGAGATCCTCTAAGATAGTCAACGAAAAGGTATCTACTACACTGTACAAGTCTCAAATGAAACACTAGGTGATGATGTGGAACACTGACATGACATCTAATACTAGCCAACCTCATCACTAGAAATAGATCTAACAATTGTGGCAATGTCTCCAACTCCTTGAATCATCCCCTACAACTGCATGCTATGCATGGCCTCATTAGCTAACAGACCTAATATAGGGGAAATAGAATGTGCCCTCTCTCTAACAATTGACCTATTTGTCAGTGGTGGATGACCCAACTGCCTATCAACCAATCTACCATGCCACTATCCTAAATGCACTGGTAAATCAATGTAGTTCACCACCTTGCATAGGCAAACCTCGACATAAAGCTATCATGCAAAATAGAGAGAAATTTGGTCATTATTTGGATAGTGACCATGAGTAGCAAGGAAACATGGGTGTATAAGTGAAGCCATCTATGGATCTATACACTTAAGTGGAGAATACCCCTTCAAATACTTTAGTAGAAGATAATGAGGTAAACATTCCCTCTTCAATGTCTCTTTGGACATTAGGCCCTATACCTACTTCAATGAGAGCCCTAAAGAGACCTCTCATCTCTTATTGTCAAGGATAATCTATATAGTATGTATAGAATATGCAGCAGTACCATGAATCTCATGTAATATATATGAGACTCTATAAGATGCTCTAACATGTACTACTAGATACATACTAGAGCATATGTCACTAGCCAACAATTCATGAAGTCTATGAATCTCTTGGTTAGTGCAATCATAGAGCATGTTGGTTTGGATAGGCTACTGATCTATAAAAATAGTGTGCTACTAGGGGGGGATAGGCTACTACTTGGGGGGGATAGGAGGATGTTTTTTCTTTGGGGGGATAGGAGGCTACTACTCAGGGGGGATAGGAGGCTTCTTGGGGAGGATAGGAAGCTGTTGCTTGGGGGGATATGGGGTTGTTGATCTTCCATGTGAAGGTCAATGTATGTACTATGCCTACATGTATATAATGTGTAAACCTAAAATTAAATTAAAAATATGATACTTTTAATAAACTTGAAATTTATCAAGTACAATTACTTTGAAGAAACTAATATAATACATGTAAACATGAAATGAACATAACATATAGATACAATACTACATAGGTGAAGTTGTATGCATCCTAAATTAAAATATATGACATTTAACAAACTATAATTTCTTAAACACAAGAAATTAAATAATACATGTGTTTAAAGTTAAAAGGTCACTTGGTTCTAGGTTAAATTAATTTGATTAGGGTTGACATTATTGAGGTTAAAGTTTGATCATGATTATGAAACTTAGATTATGGTTCTAGGGTTAATTTAAAGGTTACTTGGTAAATAAAAAAAAAGTTAGGGTTAGCAAAATATTTAGGGATAGGGTTAAAGTCTAAGTGTGTTTTTAGAATAGTGTTCTATGTCAAGAGTAAGCTATTATAACCTAGAGTTAGGGTTAGTATTATAAAATTGTTAGAACTTTATCCTAGGTTAGTGTTAAGAACTTAGAGTTAATTTTAGGGTTATGCTTAAAGTTAAAACATTACCTAGTTAGGTCAAATTAATTTGATTAGGGTTTACATTCTTGAGGATAATGTTTTATATCATGATTATGGAGATTATATATTATTGAACCTAGGGTTAATTTTAGGGTTACCTAGTTAGTATTAAGATTGAGTTTAGGGCGGCATTATTCTAGGGTTTAATCATGGTAAATTTTCATTAAGATAGGCCATGAAGAAAATATTTGTACTAGGCTAGGGTTAAAGTAGTATGTGTTCATAATAGTATTCTATTTTGATGTAGAGTACAAGCTATTATGGTTAGAGTTACCTAGTGTTAACTAATGTTATAAAATTGTACATAAATTATGTAGTAAGATCATTGATGCTTAATATTAGTGTGAGACTTATGTTAGCTTGTTATGGGTAAAATTATGATTCTAGGTAAATACCTTAGTTAGTAGCATTAAATGTTGAGTAATTTAATATAATTATCTAGTTATCTAGTTTAATATTACCTAGGATTACAAGGTAAATATGTTATGGTTTGTGCTATAATTGTACATGTGGTTACATGTAGTTATATCATTAGAATCATGATTGAAATGTTATCTAGAAGGTTAATATAATATTTAGGGTTAGTGTATGAATCTTTAGATTAAAGTTTTTAGTTAGCAAATTCATAAATTAGCCTACTTTTTAGGGTTAAGAAGTGAGGATTGTGCTATAAAAGTTTAAAGTTCAAAAATTAATATTCACATGGTTAGGTTTACTGATAACTTTTGGGTTAAAATGAGATAACTTTATGTTTAAATGTTTATGTTTCTAGGGTAACTTAGATTTTATGGTTGCATGGTTAGAATTAACCTATCTTCATTCTAGGGTAAATATATAACACGAACATTACAGTTAAGATTAGGATTAAATTGACGTGAGGGTTAGCATTCAGTTACATGGCATTTCTATTCTTAGGATTGCACGATTATATTTATTTAAATTAGATTAGGTTAAATCTAGTCAATGTTTAATTAGAATTTTAAGATTAGAGTGAAAAGGTCAAGGTGAAGCTTATATTAGGGTTTGTGTGTGTGTGTGCATGTACGTGTGTGTGTGTGTGTGTGTGTGTGTGTGTGTGTGTGTGTGTGTGTGTGTGTGTGTGTGTGTGTGTGTGTGTGTGTGTGTGTGTGTGTGTGTGTGTGTGTGTGTGTGTGTGTGTGTGTGTGTGTGTGTGTACGCGCGCGTGTGTGTGTGTGCGTGTGTGTGTGTGCATGTGCGTGTGCATGTGTGCATGCGTGCATGCGTGCATGTGTGACAGATAACCGTTAGAACTAATGTTAAAGGGTTAATTCATTGAAATTAAATTATTGGAGGGAAGTTGAAGATTTATAAACACAAACCACACACACATGTACATATATGAGCTTAAATTTTAATATACTACAATGTTTGAACGTGTGTACCTTAGAAATTTAAATGTATGTGTACATATCCACAATATGTTCACATATACAACATGTTACATAGACATATACATACATACATACATACATACATACATATATAGATATATACATATATGTATATATATATATATATATATATATATATATATATATATATATATATATATATATATATATATATATATATGATACACATATGCATATATATACATGACATATATATATATATTTGTGTGTATGTGCATATATATACATGAATGATATATACATATACATGATATATATGTACATATATACAAAAAAAAACATAAATTGAAGCAAAAACATATAAAATGTAACTTGAATAGTACAAAAATAAACAAAAAACATATAAAACCGTACCTTTATTGAAGGTTGCTAAATTTGGATGCCTTTTCTCTTCTTGCAATTCCAATTGAAAGTAATCACCATAGTAAAAAATGACATGTGGGGTTGGGTTTGGCCAGGCCTAGCCTTTTTCAATCTTTCCCATTTTTCATACTTTTGATCGAAACTATATTAAGTAGTTTCACTCAAAACTATGGAATATAGTTTTAATCAGAAGTAGGATCCTGACCATGGGTTTAATAAACCATGGTTGGGTTTCTTTGTTCTAATCGAAACTACCTTAAAAGTTTTGATCAAAACATTTAAGATAGTTTCGATCGAAACTAAAAAGTGGTGATAGTTTCTATTGAAACTTTGTGCTTTGTTTGTTTTGATAGAAACTAATTAGTTTCTATTGAAACTATTTTCTAAAGTTTTTATTGAAACTATGATTTGAATTTTTTGTGGTCATGTGATTTTGGAGGATTTTCTTCATTCAAAAAAACTATAACCCACTATTGTGGGTTCACCACATGTATACCAACTTGATCTTTCTATTGTTCTTTTGTCAGATAACACATAACATTGCTATGTTGACATCAATGACAAAATCAGTCATGAATGTAACATATCATCATAGTAACATATCTACAATACTCCCCCATAGGAATATCATCAACATTTTTGCTTCCAACAATTTCTCCCTTTGGCATTAACAACATAATAGATGAAAAACATCTAGTTCCAAGAATACCAATGAAAGACTAGTGATCTATCTTTTCAAATCTTCTTCATCAATCATTCTCCCCTATTGATATACCTTAATGTCCTTTCCATCAAACTACCATTCCATGTTGTACTTCTCCTGAACATGTTGTACTTATTATTTCTTGTCTTTGCGTCTCCCCATGATATTTTTCTTCATGATTTTTTAACTTCTCCCTAAGATGTTTTTCATGTCATACTTCTCCTCCATTAACATCAATGTCAAAGGTTTTAGTAATAAAAAAACTCTATAACAACCGATTCTTACTAGCTCAAGTGTCCAAAGACACTGTTCAAAATAGCATCCAATAAGAGTCCTAGATGACTTTGTCCATCATAGATACTCCCCCACCTAAAGCATCAACATTTAGTTCAAACAAACAATTGTACTCTATTATAGTGGACTGATGCATTCTTGCATCTTCTACTCTGATATAGGAAGGGGCATAACCCCTAGCATACCTCGTAAATACTCAAAAGTCTCTTTGGGAAGAGGCTTAATGAATATATCTACAATATACTCTTTAGTG
This sequence comes from Cupressus sempervirens, assembly GCA_028749045.1. Lineage (NCBI taxonomy): Eukaryota > Viridiplantae > Streptophyta > Pinopsida > Cupressales > Cupressaceae > Cupressus > Cupressus sempervirens. The sequence goes on from CM053785.1 coordinate 434,344,616, forward strand.
CTCACACACTCCAATCTAATTTCTTTCTTTGCAACTTTCTCTCTCAACATGTGATACTTAATAGAAATGTGTTTGGTCTTTGAATGCAAAATTATCCTTCTTAGACATATTTATTGTGCTCATGTTGTTACAATGTATGACAATGATCTTACTAATTTCTATCCTTATATCTTTTAGCATCTGCTTCATCCAAACAACTTGATTAAAATTTTTTGCAACTGCAATATATTCTGCTTCTGCTATACTTTATGAGGTAAATCCTTCTTCTTGCTTAGCCAAGAAACCAATCTACCTCCAAGAAACAAAGCTCCACCACTAGTGATCTTTCTTTCATCCATACTACTTGCCCAATCATATGTCAAAGGACAACCTTTAGGATGCTAAATGTATACCTTTTCTTGAAGTTCTCCATTCAAAAATGTTGACTTAACATCCATTTGATACACTTTGATACTACTTCTATTCTTATCACTAGAGCATAGGTCTCATCATAATCTATTCCTTCTTGATGTGAGTGACTTTTACATACCAACCTTGACTTGTTCATTCATCTTGTTCCCGAATACCCATTTAGTTCCTATCACATTCTTTTTTGTTAGTCTAGGGACCAATTACCATGTCTCATTCTTTACTATCTGATCCAATTACTCTTTCACAGTGTGCTTCCAATGATCATCTTTACATGTTTCATATGCATTCCTAGGTTCAACATGAGATATTAAAAAAATTTCTTCATTGAGCCTACTTATTGTCATCACACCTTTATCTTTTCTTCTGATGATCTACTTGGATGGGTGATTCTTTATCATATTCTTTCTCAAAGTAGGAGTTGCTATCTCAACTCTTAGCTCTACTGAAGGTTTTGAACTGTGTTCCTAGCTTGGCTCTCCTTCAATCTACAAATCATTGTTAGTCTCAAGAAATACTTCATCATTCCTTGATTTAGTAAAACCATCATCATCTAAATTATAATCAACTATTCTCTCTTGTATCTTGAATTTTTTATCAATTATCACATTTGTGTTTTCCATAATAGTCTTAGCTCTTCAATTATAGCATCTATAAGCCTTTCTTTTCAATGAATAACCAAGAAACATACCTTCATCACTTCTAGCATAAGACTTACCAATATCATTATCTCTTTTGATATAATGCTTACTACCAAAAATTCTAAAATACTTAACTATAGGTGAGTGACCAAACCATAGTTCATAAGGGATTTTGCTTGTGTCTTTCTTGACTTCCACTCTATTCATAGTATAGACTATTGTACTCATAGCTTCTCTCCAAAACATCTTGGATACATCATTCTCAACTAACATAGCTCTTCCTACTTTTGTAACTAACCTATTTCTTCTCTCCACAATACCATTTTGTTGAAGGGTTCTTAGAGTTGATAACTATCTTTTGATTCCATTTTTTTCATAAAACATCTTAAACTGGTTTGAAGTAAATTCTCCTCCTCTATCTGATCTTAAACATTTAATCTTCATAGCAAATTCTTTCTCAACTCTATTCTTGAATATATTGAACTTATCAAATGCCTCAGATTTCCTTTTAATAAATGCAACCCACATCATTCTAGAAAATTCATCAAATAGAATCATAAAATACCTTTCACCATAGAATCATTTAGTCTTCATAGGACTACTAAGATCTAAGTGCACAATCTCCAATTTTTCAGTAGTAATAAAGCTCTTATTGGGAAAAGAACTCCTCTTATGCTTTACCAAAACACAACCCTTGCAAATTGTGTTAGCAGGTTTTACAATCTTAGGAAAATCTCTAACTGTAAATATAGTACTAGTCTTCACAATACTATCAAAGTTTATATGAAAAAATCTCTTATTACATAGCCAACTATCATCTACATTTGCAACAAAACATGTCATTTTAGTAGGATTCAACTAACATACATTACTTATAGATCTAGTTCCTATTCCAATTACCTTTCCATCTTTGTCTTTGATCATGCATGTCTTTTATGTGAACTACATCTCATAACCTTTGTCCACTAGTTGTCCAACACTCAAAACATTATGCTTCAAACCGTCAACAAAATATACATCCTCAATGTTACTATTACCATCAAGAGTTATAGATCCAATACCTTTAACTTGGCATGCTGCACTATTTCCATCTTTGAAAATCCCTGCATCCTGACTTTTGAAGTGAACAAACTTGTTCATATAACTAGTCAAATGATGTGAACAACCACTATCAATTATCCAATCAAATTTATTTTCAACCTGTGATACCAAAGCTACTTTCTCTGGGCTTTCTTCTTTAATAGCTATAAATCAAATTTCATCATCACTAGCACTAACTTCTTGTTCACTATAATCATTTTCTTCATTTGCATACAAACACTCTATATCTCTTCTAGGTTTTTAATTTCCTTTTATAGTTTTTCTCTCTTTTGGGAAATTTAGATGCATAATGACCATATTCATCACAACTCTAATATTAAGAGATTTTCTTACCACTTTTATCTTGTCTTATCAAAAGGGATATTCCTTCTTCAATCTTTTTGTCCCCATCAGATCTATTGCTACTAGCAAAATCTACTCTAGCACTTATGCTCCTTAATATACTAGGTTGAATATTCAAGGCACTAAAAGTTGTCTCTATTCTAATTAATTATGTGGACTATCTAAGCTCATTCTAAATTTCTTCAAGTCTTCCAAGCAATGTCTCGTTTGTGAAATCTTTGGTACAAGATATCAATAACTGTGTCATCTGAACTGCTGACTTAAATGGTGGTGTTAAAGTCTTCAATATCTTCCATATAACCTCATCATCTTGTTTGGTTCCTCCTTGAGATTTTATACCTACACTAGTTTTTGATATCTTACCTACATATGTTCTTATAGATTAATCTTCCATCATTTTAGCATCTTGAAATGCACAAATCCAACTTTGTAGCCTCAACTTCTTAGAATGTACATCAACTTCAAAACTAGTTTCCAAATATTACCAAATCAAATGTGATGTAAAAAGTGGTTTTACCTGATTGTGTTCAATTTTAGGAAGTGCATTCAATATTGCTTCTCTAGCTCTCATGTCACACATAAAAAGATCTCTTCCTTCCTTAGTACAAGTTTAAAAATCCTTTTCAACAATGATTGTCTTTGCTTATGTTGTCAAGATCCAATATCCCCAACCCATACTCAATAGATGTGTCTTCATCTTTTCCTTCTAGCTATCATAATTTGTTCCATCGAACTTCAGACTATCTTTCCTAAATATGCTTTCCATGGATCTCCCAAAGTTGTTAAACTATATCTTCAAGGACCTGATGCTCTAATACTAATTGTTAGATACAATAGTCCACCGAGATAATCAAGAGGGGAGGTGGGCTGAATTAGTTATCCAACAATTAAAACATTTAGATCTTCTTTAAACAAACTCAACCATTCAACCAAAGTAAATAGCAACCATAATAAGATATCCATAGACAATTAACTAGGGAAACCCTTGATCAGAGGAAAATCATAGTGAGAATGATGTCCACAAGATGATATATCAATATAAATATTCCTTTTTAGAGTATGGACCCTGTTAGGACTCTATTACAACATTTAGTTCCTTGTTAGGAGACTTTAAATCCCTATTAGGAGATTCCAACCCTATTAGGAGTTGGGCCAACCCTTTTATAAGTTATAGTACAATGTATGCAAGAAGAGCCCACTACCCAAATATGCAATTTCAATTATAAGAAGAGTTCACTAATCAAACATGCAATTTAATGTTATGTTATTCTTTCCTTTGTCTCTCAACCAAACCAAGCATTGCTAGACCGTGTAGACTAGGTCACAAATCGTGGATCCAAATATCAAACCTCAGATCACATAATAAGACCTCGACAATGAAGTTCCCTTCATTTCTACTTAGCTCTGCTCAATTTCACATTACTCTCTCTCTCTTCTACTTATAATCACTTCTCATGGATATATTTCCATTCCACTTGATAAAGGAAAATGTCCTTCCCATATACTGAGTGCGTACAAAAATTCCCTGAGTTGACTATTAGACCTTCTCAATTAATCATTATAGGACCACATTAAGAACACACTACAGTTAGCAATAACATTAATCTTCTTCCTCACAACTTAAATAAATTTTAGTACATTTAATATTATGATGAAAGATCTTAGGCACATCATCAAAAACATTTATTCTTCACATCCTCAACCTTGTTTCATAGGATAACAATTCTACTAAGAGATATAACAATTTTACCAAAATATGCCTCTATAAACTCTATCTCAGAATAGACATCACCAAAACTTACATAACTTCTTTTAGACTTAACATTTCTTCATCCAATGTTAATTGCATATACTAAATACTCTAAAGTATCTCTCATGGCCACAAATAGTGAGAATAATCAACTAGTCATCCATAGCAACTTGATCTTTCTACTATTCGTTTGTCAGATGCCATAGAAGATTGTTATGTTGACATCAATGAAAAACTCAAACATGACTGTAACATATCATTGTAGTAACATATCTACAATACTCCCCCATAGGAATATCATCAGAGTTTATGCTTCCAATAGAGATGGCATATGAAAAATTGTATACATAAACTTTTATATTATAAACATATTTTGATGGCATGATTGACCACATTTTATAAGGATGTATTTATTTTGATATATATTTGCATCATTTCTCTATGGATATATGTATTTTGATTTATACTTTGTCCATTTATCTAGACATGGATATACATTTTAATATATTATATTATTGTTAAATCTATTGTGCATGTGTGTGTTTTCATGTTTATGCAATATCATTCATTTTTAAAATGTTGAGTATATTCAATTCAAATGTACTAATCTATGAACAATGTTTTATCAACCTTTAGTATCAAAATGTTATCCTACATTTAATTTGAAATGATGTGGAGGATAGGGTGTTGGAATGAAATCTCAAGTTTGATGTCTCTTCTTTGCTTCCCTCTATTCCTGCAACAAGGTAAGAAACTTAGGAAATTGCGCTAAGTTTGGCCTATTCCCAATGGATTTCTCAATGCTTTCACTAGGTTCAAATAATCAAACTTTGGATTTATCTCCACCATGATCTCTAATGGATCTAAAGGTCTTGATACCCTCAAACTAAATCAAATAATCAATACTCCAAGTCTCAATTATTTATCTATCAAGCCAAACCTATTACTAAAATGGGATGAATTTCCTTTTTTCTTCTCTGAAAACTACATTGTTTCTTTCCTTCCAAATAGACCAAGCTATAATGGGAGGAATAAAAAGAAAAGCTTTTTAAGAATAGTGTGGAGGCTAGTGGCTTTATTCCATTGAAGCATGAGAAGTTTGGTCAAGCTTGACATGACTATATTAACCTTAGTCTCCTAGAAAAAAAGGCTCTAGAGTTCTCTAGTGAAGGAACAATGAATAAATAAGTGGTTAATAGTTTCAACATCCTTCACACATTAAACACATCCGTCAAAAAAACTAAACCATCTTTTGTTGAGGTTATCTAACAACAAGATCTTCTCATGATCAATCACCCACTAGAAGCAATTGATCTTAGGGGGGAGGCTAGTGACCCAAACCTCTTTCCAAAAAAGGAGTTTCTTCTTCCACCAATTCTAGTGAAGCATAAGAAGACTTGACTGAGAAGAGACCATTGTTGATATGTTTCCAAACCTATCAATCCTCTTGTGTCTAGTTAAATAGAGAAGGGTCTAGAAGCCAACCTTTTAGAGTGCACACTTCCTTTCTTCTAATACTTTCAATTCTCCTTACCTCCATTTTTCTTATCCAAATACATTCCAAGTGTAGCCATTTGACCTTTTCATTTGTCCAAACAATGTAGTTTTCTACAACCTTACCTATAGTAGACTTGACCCAATTCTTAAGGTTTATGTTACTAGTGAGCTCTTGAAGTAGGGAATCAGTAGTCCATGATTCATGCTAGAGTAGAGTACTTCTTGTGTTCCCTATTATTTTCTTGCTTTCTCTCAAAATTGTCCCTTTAGAATTCATTAGATTCTTCCACAAAGTAGATGTACCATTGTTGGAATTTGCCAATAAGAGCAATCAAGAGGGGCCATTTGCCAAATATTTAGATCTGATGATCCTTGTCCATTTTTTGGACCCTACAACATTGTCCAAATCAATTTAGCAAGTAAGGCTTTATTCATCTTCATGAAATTTCTAACCCCTAGTCCACATTCCTTCTAAGGTTTATAGACTAGACTCTAGTTGACTAGGGACATTTTTCTTGTATCTTTTCTACCATACTAGAGGAAGTTTTTTTTGATCTTTTCAAGGGTTTCAACCACCTTAATAGGCATAAGGGAGAAGGTCATAAATTAAACTGAAATACTTTGCAAGCATTCTTGTAGCAAAAGAAGTTTCCCTCCTAGGCTTAGAAGTTTTCCTTTCTAGCCTGCAAACTTTATTAGTAATTTCTCAATAATATTTTTCCACTTAAGTTATTTTGAATATGGTCTATTGTAAAAAAAAGAATAAAAAATCTTCTAGCCCAATATTAAAATCACCAAATCAATTCTTCCAAAAACCAATAGGCAAAAATGCAAGCTCTGATTGCACAACTTTTAATGCGCTTGTTAACAATGCATTTGATTTAAGAAAACTAAAATTAATTTTGGAAACTGAGAGATTCAAATATGTATGTCATTTGTGTTGTATAAGTTTTCTTATTATATAATTTTACAATGGCAACTGAATTTGGACAATGAATTTATAATTTTCCAATATACAAGATAAGACACAAAATGAAAGGTACTTGAACTTATTTAATAGATCTCACATTTTTTCTTTTATTCATTGTGTAGATTTTATTCATAAATTTTCAACCTAATGTATTATGATTGAAACATAGATTAATACATTTAGTTAGGCTTTTAATAGAAAACAAATTGTGATGTTTATTAAAAGTAAGTTTGGGATTGAAACATTTGAAAGATGAACATATCATATTGGCAAATCAATTTTAAACATTAAATAACTTAGTTGTTGGTCAGTTTTGGTTGAGAAATAAATGATTATACCACTCAAGGAATGAATTGACAAGGCCCTTCTTTATTTATTTTTTATAATTTGATATTATATTATATTTTATATTCGATAAGAACATAATAAATATATATTAATCATGTTCATATCTTTTTATTTTAAATGTAGCTTAATTTTTTATTAAAATGACAAGTATTTAATTCATCTTCTTATCTATTATTGTCTCTTATTATCCATTTGATGTAACTTTGTGAAATACAATAACATGATATACAAGATTGTAACTACTATTAAAACTAAATGTTGACCAAAAAAAAGTAATAATGGACAATTACGCACTATCTAAAATTTAAAGTGTTATGCACAACTTTATCTTTCATATTGTATTAATTTCAATCAATTACACACAATTTTCCTCTTATTTGATAAATTTATGATTTAGTATTGTGAGTAATTTTAATTCATAAATTCCTTTCTATTTAATTTTAAAAAAAATTATATGTACAAATGAAATTTACAGTTTAATCTATTGACTTACAAAAGATATTTGTGGGACCTATACTAGTAAATCAAATAAGTCTTTTGTGGACTTTTGAAAAAGCTTCTACCTTGTTCTGACGTACATGGGCAATTAAAGGATAGTGAATATGACCCTTTGAGTAATTTTTCAAGTTCCCTGTACACATTGAACACTATGTTTTTTCAAATTCTCCCTAATACGTTCAGAAGACTATTTTTTTCCAAATTCTCCCTAACACGCTAAGTTTTAGAAATTGCCATTTAGCTTACCATTGGACGACAGACATCCGGCTCTTTGGGCAATAGGAGAAACATTTTCAATGCCGTTATTTTGTTAATTCAGAGTCGAGGTGCTACTATGTCGGCGGAGATTATAGATAATTTTTTCTTTTCTACCACGACTAAATTTGCAGACACGACTGGGGACTTGTCCGTGATTTTTGAGACGCATCACAAGCAACGCAAACTCTTATGACTTCGTGGCATCTTCCAATTGACGTTCATTTGTCACTTGACTTTCCAACCTAGGTTCGCTTGGAAATAGATTATATTAACGTTTGAGGGACGTTCGTTCGGTCGCTAACAATTTCGCTATGGAAAACGGGGCAAGGTATGTTTTAGAATCGTTTTTCTAGTTGCACTGTTCACTCAATTGCAGAGCTATGGTGCTGCAATCGAGGGCGGAGATACTCTTTTATTGGGTGCCTCCCTTACTGGAAATCAGACAATAATTTCAAAGAACGGCACATTTGAGTTGGGGTTCTTCAGCCCAAATGGAAGCAACTGGTATATTGGCATCTGGTACGGCCAAATACCAGAGAAGACTGTTGCTTGGCTGGCCAACAGGGAGACTCCCGCTAGAAACCGGTCTGCGATTTTGATGCTGTCAAGAGGAGGTAATTTGGTTCTGCTCAATGCAGAGGGCAAGTCAACACAACAAACAAGATCTCCCGGGCTATGATGATATTGAATCTGAAACTGTTTGTCAGAGTTTCGACAATCCTGTAGATACGTGGCTGGCAGGGATGGTGTTCGGTGGAAAGCAAAAGCTAGTCTCTTGGAAAAATTCATTTGATCCTGCGCCTGGCCTTTTTTCCTTACACACCGATCCAGTATTGGGAGACCGGTGTTTGGGACGGTAAAATGGAAGCAACTGGTATATTGGCATCTGGTACGCCCAAATACCAGAGAAGACTATTGTTTGGCTGGCCAACAGGGAGACTCCCGCTAGAAACAGGTCTGCGATTTTGATGCTGTCAAGAGGAGGTAATTTGATTCTGTTCGACGCAGAGGGCAAATCTCTTTGGTCAGTCAACACAACAAACAAGATCTCCCGGGCTGTGATATTGGATTCGGGTAATTTTTTATTAATGAGCAATGATAATGAATCTGAAACTGTTTGGCAGAGTTTCGACAATCCTGTAGATACGTGGTTGGCCGGGATGGTGTTGGGTGGACAGCGAAAGCTAGTCTCTTGGAAAAATTCATTTGATCCTGCGCCTGGCCTTTTTTCCTTACACGCCGATCCATCGGGGGCCAAACAATTGGTTCTGACATGGAACAGTTCTGTACAGTATTGGGAGACCGGTGTTTGGGACGGCAAAATTTTCAAAGGAGTTCCAGAAACTGCAGACACACGTATGACCAACATCAGCATTGAAACTAGTAGCTCTGGATGGTTTGTGAGATATATGTTGATTCCTCCCTTCAACAGTCTCAGTTTCATCTTGACAAGGTTCGGACAAGTGCAAGGTTTCGTCCATGCATTCCATGACAGCAATTGGAGTTTGTTCTGGTCTGTTCCCGGAGATGGATGCGCCGTGTACGGAACTCTGGTGCTTACGGAATCTGTGACTCCAGAAATCTTCATCTATGTAGCTGCGCTAAAGGCTTCGAACCCAGACACAATCGTGCCTGGCTCTCACAAGATTGGGCTTCCACTGGCTGTGTTCGAACGAGGCAGTTAAACTGCGACACTGACGAATTCATGAACCTTGGTGTCTCTCTGCCTGATGATCTCACAACCTCGCACCCAGGAATATCAACAAAGATGGACTGCCAGGAAGCCTGCCAACGAAACTGCTCGTGCACCGCGTTTTCTTTCAATCCCCCTTCACCGCCATGCACAATCTGGTCTGGAGATTTGCTGAGCATGCGCAACTCTACTCCATCAAATGGTAATTCGAATGTCTTCATTCGGGTAGGTGCCTCTCCACTTCCAAAGTAACGCAAGACCAGAAGTATTGTGGGCCCAGTGCTTGGGATCGTCGGTGCACTCACCGTTGTCATAGGTATCTCTTCAATTTTCATTTACCGGAGGCACCAGCTACAGTCAATAGTCAGGCGCGCAGATTCCTCGGACCCTTTTCTGAGAATGTTTACAAGGAGTTGAAAACTGCAACAAGGAATTTCAGTTCTGAGTTGGGGAGTAGAGGATTTGGGTCAATGTTCAAAGGATCTCTACCAGACGGTACAGTCGTGGCCGCTAAAAAAATGAAGGGTTCACGACAAGATGAGAAGCAATTCCGAGCAGAAATCAGCTCCCTTGGAAACATACAACATGTTAATTTGGTCAGGCTGCTAGGGTTTTGTGCACAAGGATCAGAAAGGTTGCTGATTTATGAATACATGCCCAACGGCTCGCTCAATTCTTCCTTGTTCACCGGTAAATTAAAAAATAAACGACAAGTACTCAAATGGAAAACCCGATTTCAGATCGCACTCGGCACTGCAAGAGGGTTACTTTACCTCCATGAGGAATGCAGAGATTGCATCATTCACTGTGATGTTAAACCGGAAAATGTACTGTTGGATGGTGATATGTCACCAAAATTGGCTGACTTTGGGTTGGCGAAGCTGATGGGTAGAGATCTGAGCCGCGTGCTGACGACTACAAGGGGAACGAGAGGATACCTGGCTCCAGAGTGGGTATCCGGTCTTCCCATCACTTCAAAGGTTGACGTCTACAGTTTTGGTATGACTCTTTTGGAAATCATATCTGGGCGACGAAATCTAGACTTCAATGTAGAAGATTCAAGTAAGTTTTACTTTCCGCCATGGGCTAGAACTCAAATTTACCAAGGGAACATGATTAATATTGTGGAGGAGGGTGTTGCGGAAGAGGCAAACATGGAAGAAGTACGAAAAGCATGCGTTGTAGCATTGCTATGTATTCAGGAGGACGAGGAAGTGAGGCCAAGCATGAGGCAAGTGGTGCAAATTTCGGAAGGACAGATGGAACCTCAAACTCCACGAATTCCAAGCTCTGAGCTTAGGCCAGCACACCATAGTGACACAACCAGCTATAGCAATGACAATCGTACTGCTTAGAACAATGTAGTTCTATATCTTGTATATCCATTTCAATGAATTAATGTAATGCTCTAGTATCATTCAAATCTACATAAAGTTTTCAACCTTTGATGACAATTTTTAAGTTTTAAATTTTCAAATTTTAGTATAAGAACTATTTTATGAGTACATTATAATTGATATTTGATTATATATGTGTGTGTCTATATATGTATGTTAATTATTTTGATTTATGAATAAATATATATATTATTGTATCTATCTAAAAATATTACATCTAGTATTTTTTATATTTTATAATTTATTCTTGTTGAAGATTTTTTCTTTACTTAAACTTCATTTTGATTGGGAACTCATCATTTAATTATACCATTAGACCCTTGGATAGATCATTATTAAGTAGCTTCTATAATTTATACATATTTTCTTCTATTTTTTTATTTGCATTTTATGTTTCAAATGTCATTGTGAATCCCTTGTTTTAAATAAAACTCTATATAATTATACAATGAAAAAAAAATAAGAAAATTAAAAAATACACACTAGTACAATAAATATTCAATATGTGAGATTGTGTGTAGTAAATCTATTTACTTTTGCAAGAAAAATGAACGAAGTGACTGACCATAGGAAGGATGATGAGATATTTTAAATCTTATATAGATTTTCTAAGAGGAATTAGAATAAAAAATGAGAAAAACAAAAAGAATAGAGTCTATGTTTTGATTAACACTAAAGATTGAAGGTTATTTATTGCATTTCCACAATAAATAAAAATAATTTTTAATATCTAATATATTAGATAAGTAATAGTTAATATTTAATTAGAATTAGAGTTAGGGTTATAATAATCAATCAATTTTCCCTTTTCTTGTAAAACTTAAAAGTAAAATCTAAATAGATATAGTTTTTCTAATATCTTTCTAAATCAATATATACTCTAAATAATCAATTTAATAGATAAATAGAGAATTTCTATATTTTCTCTACACACATTTAAACATAAATTTTAATATCTAATATATTAGACAAGTAATGATTAATATTTAATTAGAATTAGAGTTAGGGTTATAATAATCAATCAATTTTCCCTTTTCTTCCAAAGATTAAAAGTAAAATCTAAATAGATATAATTTTTCCTAATATCTTTCTAAATCAATATATACTCTAAATAATCAATTTAATAGATAAATAGAGAATTTCTATATTTTTTCTACACACAAACATATATAAACATTTCTATAATCTATAATTTTCTATGTATATACTAAACAAATCTTTAAATTAAGTTCTTCTAGATAATCACTTTGTATATCTTCACGTAATTATATTTTTACTATTGACACATAAATTTATAATAATCAGTTATTAAAATTTTAATAGTAAATTATTGCTTAAAAATAAAATTAAACATTCAACTAAATTATTCTCACTATTATTTAAATAAATTATCTAATCAACCCTTATTATTTGTTTTAAAAAATTAAAATAATAATGAATGCAAACTTTGAGCACAAGCATAAAGGCACGAATCAGTTTTACATCAACATTGAATTATATGCCAGTGATGACATGGGAAAAAAATAGTAAGTCTCTCGATATGAGTCCAAAATGAGGTGGAAATGAAAATGGGGAGCCCATATTTTATGGTGGTCTATTAAATGACGACTGTACATTAAATGTGGAAGAGAAAAGTAGATGCAAAATCTAACGGTCAGCCAACCTTCAATGGCCGTACATCCTTATATCTGCAATGTTAGGAACCGTAGATCTGTAAAATTAGCCCGTCCATCTTATATAGGGAATGTCTTCTGCATAATAATGGATTACCCCATCACTCTCACGTCTTTTGCTGGACAAGGGAGCAAACATGATTAAGGTGAGTTGGATTACTGTAATAAACGGAAGAGTATTTACTGTATTTGAGAGTGAATCGAGGCAGCGACGTATTTTGCCTGATATAACATGGACGAATGAGAATGGAGAAGAAATCTATTGTGAACGTTTGTCTTATTAGGAAATTTCTCTGTTAGTATTCCATAGCTGCGTGAAGGCGCAAACAAGTCAATTTCAATGGAAGACTGGAATGATTCGTCGCTTTTTCAAGTTTAGGCACGAGAGGTCGACAAAATTGTCTATGCAGGATAAATCAGCACTTTGAATGGCATTTTCCACACAAGATGACACAAGTGTCTATGCATGCGTCATATTGATTGTGAATAAAGTAAAACATAGTTTTTTTAATTTCAAAAATTTCAATGATTTTAAATCATCACTTGTACTTGTGTAAGGGGTGTGTTCATAGGTGTTTGATTAAAGTTAAGTGTCTTTTATAATCTACAATATCAGTTTTAGTTTTGGGGTTGATATATTATGTGATATGGACTACCTTGTACTACTTTCAAGAGGCATCTAATTGTGCACTACAAGTCAGACATACATATCCTAGCACTAGTGGCTTGTGACATTTCCAAGAGTTTGTGTTCTCCACTGCTAGACCAACTTAGTTGTACATAATAAAAATAAATTTGAAAACATAATTGAAACTTTACATAATAAGAATACATGTATAAGCATATCTAAATATTTATATCATTGTAGAAGGCATGTGCTTTATATAAATAAATGATACAAAGTTACAATAGCATTCTTTTGTGTTTTTTTCCACTCTAGCTAAGAAAGTGCAACATTCAAATGTATAGGAAGGAAAAAAAATAGTATCTGTAAATATGTATTTAATTGAACATCTATTATCAATGATTGACTATGAAAAATGATGTCATAAGGAGCAGAAGTCTTTGTTACCTATAAAAAGGTTGTCATAGTTTCTAATTATGATGTATCTTAATTTTACAAGTATTGCACCTCAATGCTCTATAGGGCATTAATTGAGACACATTACAATCCCATTGTATTTTTCTACATTGTTTAGAGAATTTTTTTTTACTAAGAAATATATTCAACCTAAAGATTTCCTTGATTGTATTTTGGTTGAATTTGTGAGGATGTTTTTGATAAAGGGGGCAGGGAGAGGGCCCTAAACAGAAATTTACAAAAAATGAAAAGCCTAGGTCCATTATAGCTGAGTAGCAAGCTAATAAGACTAGAACCAACATAGAGATCACTCCCACAAAATAATCAAATACTCTTTTGGAAATCATATCTGGGTGATGAAATCTAGACTTCTATGTACAAGATTCAAGTAAGTTTTACTTTTCACCACGAGCTAGAACTCAAATTTACGAAGGGAACATGATTAATATTGTGTAGGAGGGTGTTGCAGAAGAGGCAAACATGGAAGAAGTAAGAAGAGCATGCGTTGTAGCATTTCTATGTATTCAGGACGATGAGGAAGCGAGGCCAAGCATGACTCAAGTGGTGCAAATGTTGTAAGGAAAGATGGAACCTCAAACACCACGGATTCCAAGCTCTGAGCTTAGGCCAGCACACCAAAGTGAGACAACTAGTTATAGCAATTGTAATCGTACTACTTAGAATAATCTAGTTCTATATCTTGTATATCCTTTTCAATGAATTAATGTATTGCTCTAGTATCATTTAAATCTACATAAAGTTTTCAAGCTTTGATGACAATTTTTAAGTTTTCAAATTTCAAATTTTAGTATAAGAATTATTTTATGATTACATTATAATTGATATTTTTATAAATAAATGATTATATATATCTTAATTTTATATAACCTCATGCAAAGTGACATAAACTAAGAGGGGAAATGACCAATTATATTTATGTAATCCATTTTACACTAAACTTGTCCTAAAGAAATCTAAGAGATGACTCTGTATAACTATTAAAAATTTAGGTATTTTAAATAATCAATCTTTTATGTAGATGAATTAAGGATATGGTAGAATCCATTTTATTAATATTTGTATTAGGTAATTTGAGAGTAAGTCTTAACCCTTATAAAGCAAGGAAAAGGTGGTAAAGAAGGGCTCTCAAAAGGGGTGAGAAAAAACAAAGAAAAAATAGTAATAATAGCAGAAAAAAGTACAAAAATAAAAATAAAAATGAGAGGACAAAAAAATCACCATAGTAGCAACCAAATATTTTGATGAGGGTCCTAATAGACTTTCAATATTGATTTAAATATTGAACGATTGTTGGAAGGAAGTTGTCTGTTAATCAAAACATAGCCTCTATTCTTTTTCTTTTTCTCATTGATTTTCTTATTCCTCTTAGAAAATCTATAAAGGGTTTGAAATATTTCTTGTCATCCTTATTATGTTGAATCACTTCATTCATTTTTCTTTATAGTTCATTATGTACACTTTTGATATAGTAATAACATATAACATCTTTTTTTCCTCCTTCAAGGTCACTGAAGCACTAAGATGCTTAACATTATCTCAATATTATTAATCAATCTCAAATGTATTGCAAAACTAAATAGATTTACCACACACAATATGACATATTGAAAATTTATTGTACTATTGTATATTTTAAAATTTTCTTATTTTTTTTCTTTGTATAATTATATAGAGTTCTATTTAAAACAAGGGATTCACAATAACATTTGAAACATAAATGAAAATAACAATATAGAACAAAATATGTATAAATTGTAGAAGCTACTTAATTATGATCTATCCAAGAGCCTAATGGTATAATTAAACAATGAGTTCCCAAAAAAAATAGAGTTTAAGTAAAGAAAAATTTGTAAATGAGAATAAAATTATAAAATATTAAAAATACTAGATGTAAAAATTTGTTTATGTCACTTTGGATGAGGTTATATGTATATAGTATTAGGATATGTTTCTCTTTGATTTTAACACATTTGTTGAATCTAGAATCCATTTATCACTCAAACAAAACTACTTTTTTTTTGTTTAAATTATACTTAATTCTTACTCTAGAACATCCCATACGCTAACTCCAAATTACGTGGGTGACCTTAACTTGGTTTAAAATAGTAGAATTGGGCCTTAACACTATCTTCAAGTTCTTTTTTTGTTGATATAGTATGATGAATTAAGACAATTATAACCCATCAACGTGGACTGTAGAAATTCTCATAACTTAAACTTTTTTCATAACCCATCAATATGCATTCTAGAAAATTACATATATATTCACAAGAACTTTTATAAAACTTTGTATTTTCCTCTAGTTCATCTCAATTATCAAGAAACCATAATCAAATCCATATAAATTTTTTAATTAAATGAAATTTTTATCTTTTAATAAATTCTCTATGAAAAGTTTAATATAATTAAGGGGTGTTTTAATTAGGTGAAGTTGAATAGTTTTGTAATGATTCAACTTGACATCAAGTCTTGTTGAATGCAGGGTTATAACACTATAGGGGATGATATTGGGATTGTGTTGATAAATTTGGCATAATGTTTTGTTATGTAGAAGTCAATCAGATTCATAGGTTAATATTTCCCCAATTTATTTGGTGTAATTTACCTCCAAATTTAAAATGGCGGTTTTGGGGCAACACCCCCAAGATGGGATCGGGGGGAGCAACCCTTGCAGGCTCATGGGGAAACAAAATTTGTTATTTTAAAATATGCCAGTTCTTACTTTTCTATTGAATGACTTATTCTAGCCATAATTTTGTAAGCAAAAAAAATCTTGTATAAAATAGTTCCATGTTAGGGATTTCATAATGTATGATGTGATTGTAGCTTCTTGTTGCAGTATTGAGTTGTAAGGGATTACAAATTATAATTAGCTTGTAATCATTGGATAATAAGAATATTGGACTTGTCATTTTGTGGAGCTAGTCTAGGGATGGGGTGAACTACATTGGATCTTTGTGTGTTGTGCTCTCTTCTATGCGATTGATTATTTTTTGATATTGGTTATATTTGCATGTAATTGTTATTTCTACCTCATTAATACTAACATAATGGATTTCCACTCAAGCCTTACATCTTATTGAAATATAATAAACCTTTAACTCATTTTTCATACTAGATAGCTTTATTAATCTAACTTTGTATAAAAACCATCTATAAATTAAATAAAAATATATTATTATTTAAGAAAACTCACTAGATCTAGCTCTAGAATCATTTGCTTACACATGGACCTATTATATTTCAATTAATGTTGTACAATATTGGGAGAAAAAAAATTGGATGTAAAATTACAAAAAAGAGTTCTAACAATAAAAAACAAAGAGATCTTGAATCTCAATGTCAAAGGTAATAAGATTTTTCTATATTTAGTTCATAGCTATTTTTCTTGTTCTAATACACTAATACTTCTCATTATACCTATGTTTGGAAGAGGGCAGTAGTTTGTGCTAAGATATTCATGTGGCATGTAGGGTTCTTATAGTGCATTCACAAATCTTTTATACTACTATTAAGAGGAAGACTTCCCAACCATAGATAATCAAGAAAAAGTTTTGTAAGGCTAAATATTTGGTGCTTTAATTTGATAAATCCCATTAGACTATGATTCCATAAATGAATATACTTCCTAAACCTTACATCTAAGAGAAATATTATTTCAAACTCAACTTATTACATTCTTGATAGTTATGGATATGGAAACATAAAACAAAAAAACATATTGGAATAATATATCTAGAGATAATAAATTCTTAAATTTAGAAGTGGGCTATTTTTTTCTGTTCAATATCATTAACTGACATTGCATCATCTATTTGGATAAATCAAAAGAGGAAGCAAGAAACTAGCCCAACCTACAATTTATACCAACTCTTTGTATTTTGGTGCTTAGATTTCCTAGTTAGGACTTTGTTGTACCAAGGTGATTAGATCACTAGAGATCATGAGCCAAGCTACCTCTACTATCAATATCACTACTTTGGACTCTATCAAAAACCTCCCTATCCCTGTGGTCCTAACATCCTTAGACAAGGCCCTAACATATCTCCAACTCCACCAGATATATTCAAACACATTGGATCTCCCAATGATGACATTGTAATTTAGGGTTATGAGGTCCAAAATATTAAAATTAGACCAGAACTTGTTGCCACTGAGATGTACTTTAGCAAGGTTATCCCTAGTTAATACCTTTTAAGGTTCATCACCATTGATATCCTTAGAAATATATTTGATAGAAAGAGAAATATTTTGAGTTTTAAGGTCCTTCATTGCCAAATCACCAAGTTCCTTGCTCTTAGTAAATGACTCCAAGCATACATTCTGGGTTTTCCTAAGCACTTTTTTATTAGACTATAAAAAGTCCCTAATGATATTTTGACGGAAGATAAACTAATTTTGGTTGAAAACACAAGTTGAAGACTTGTATATTGAATAAGAAGAAAGATTTTTCTAACAAATTTGTACCCTTCATGTCATGGATATGTATGAATTATTCAACTTTCTTAGTTTTTGGAATGTTTCTCTTTTATCAATGCCCAAATATCTCCAATATTAGGGGTAGTAACAAATGGAATACCAAGGTACCTAACAATGTTATTAGGTCTACCCTAGCTAATACTAGATATTCCATGCCAATCAAGTGGGTCTTCACCCCATTCTATAAGGATAGATTTGGACAAATAAATCTTGCTACCTAAGAACTTATAGGGTAGATCTAATTTATTCATTAGGTGAACCATGTTTTCTCCCTTCAATTCAAATAAAATGGAAATGTTGACCTAAAATTGAATACTGAACATTTTTTTCCTTATTTTGAAAAATTGTATAATGGGCTATAGGATAAATAGTTTCATCTCCTAAAATATAGTGGAGTGAATCAATGGTAGTAACAAGAGATAAGGGGCAAGCCAAAAACCTTTTCTTATGGACTTTGTTAGCTCAAACATTTCATATTTTATTTGAATGAATTCTTCTACATGTACTAAGACAAAGAGCTAACAATTTGTTGATGGCTCTGTATTTATGCATTGAGTTTTCTTAACTAAAGTTTGATTTACTTAGATCTACATGGACTGCAGATCTATCCGTAAATTTTATTTGATAAAGAAAATTTTGGATATGTAATGTGAGAGAATAATTTCTAATCTAATATACCTTGTGCATTAAATTCTTCTCTATTCATGATTCAACATTGTATAATGCTAACTACTCAAGAAAAATAAATTATTTTTTGTTAACAATTTTTTTGAACAAATTAATTTCAACCTAATCTCTAATATTACTTTAGGAAAAAGAAATATTTCCCAAGTTTCTTTAAATATAGGGGATTTCTCACCATTCTTTTGTAAGAGTAAGAAATTGTGCCTATTTCATAAAAAATACATTGAAGCAGGGAAACCAATCCTAGAGATAACTTAGTGATTGAAAACAAAAAAAAGACTAATCTCATAATCTAAGATAGCATTTTTTCAAAAATTTCACAAATGAAAAAAACTTTTTAATTTACATATTGTCTTACAAACCCTAGATTGTAAAGGGCAGAGGGTTACATATATTTTAGTTTGAAATGTAGACAATTGCAATGGTGGATAGCATCTCACCTATTTTCTTGGTACCAAAAGAAATCCCAATTTACATCTCCCAAAATGAGTTCACAAAAATAAAAATAAAATTAGAAAACCAACTGAAATCTAAAGAAGAGTAAAATAAAATGGAATAATTGAAATAATACAAATAAGATGATACCAAGAAAAGTCAATTACAACAACTCAAATAGTTGACTAGGCCACCAACAATTACAAAGTACTCATGAGAAAAACATGCATTTAGCATTTTATACCTCCAAGTGCAATCTCATTTTCCTTTGAATCTTTCAGCTTTCTATTCTCTACTACCCATTTTTCCTTTGTTGCTTCTTATTTTCTCCCCCTTTTTTGAGTCATCTATTATCTTATCCTTCCCTTCTTCTTTCTTCTTCTCCTCTTCTTTCATATTCTTCCCCCTTTTTTCAATAATGAAAAAGGGTAAATTAGGTCTTACAACCTATTGAACACATCTTTATATAGAGTTTAATCATTGTCAACTTGTTCCTTCCCAGGCTCTTTTAACTTGATTAGGGCCAATATCTCACTTTGAAGATTGGCCACGAACTCCTCAATTCCATCAAGTGTGCTGACCTTAGGGTGTTTAATCGACTTCTCTTCTTCTTTCTATTGCTCTTGAATAATGTCTATGAGTGGTGATAGGAAATATTGCAGTTCTAAGATCTTGAGAACTTATTTATCTTGTATAATTTGTATCTAGTTAAACATGAAAATGGCTTGATGGACATATATATTGTTGATTTTTTCTTTGTAGTGGTAGATATATAAATTTGGTATTTTATTTGTATTTTCCAATTCCAGTTGGAGTTCTACTATCTTCTTTTTTTGAGGTAAAAGGTCATCCCCATTTGGCTTCTATAGTTTATTGGGATCCTAACAACTCCTCACCCTATATGCTTGCTCTCAGTTTGAGATTGTGTATAATTAGGTGCTATCATTATTAATTCAGTGTCATCTTGCATATGTGAATCCTAATTTTTCCTCTATTTATAATTGTTCTATCATTGAAATATTTCAGTTCTTGGGTATGTATGAGGTAGAATAATGAATTGGGGTAATTTGAAGGTAACTCTGAGGTAATAGAAGAGTCAACTCCATATGCATTTGTTGGGAGTGACCACATGAAAGATTGTCATATGATGACAAATATTGAAGCAGTTAATAATAATATCATGTGGTCACCATTATACTAATGCCATCATCCATCATTCTCATTGTACAAGTGAAGGCCATTTAAGAGTCGTAGAGTGATCATATCAAGACAACACAAGGAAACTAGTCAAAGGAGTGGTACAGTAACTTTAAGACTTTACACCACTATATTTGAACTGTATATGGTCTATAAGCTAGTATACAATTTGTATGAGTAGGACTAACCATATAAATAGAACATTACAAAAAAGCCATTTATATTGTAGTTTTATTTTCTAGAAAACTGTAATGCGAATCTTACCCACACTATGCAAGTGGATGTTATTAGAGGGGCAAAAGTAAAAAGCTATGTCACCCTTTTGTAATGGAAAAGGCTAACACAAGTATAAATTTTCACCTTCAATGATATAAAACTACTATTATTAATTAGAATTTGAAAATGAAGTAAACTAGAGAAATGTGTATAATTTGATCAAGTTTAGGATTATAATTTTTAACAATTACTTAGAATAAGAATTGATATATTTTCATAATTTTTATAGATAATTTTTTAGTTGCTGAAAATTGCCGAAAATTAGGGGTCTAGTTCCCACCACAAAACTATATGGAAATAAACTTATTTCCTTTTGATCTCAGACTATGTTTTAGATAAAATATATATCTAGAGCGCTCAAAAAGAAAAATTGGCTTTAGACCTATATTATCACTTTTATAATGATTCAAATCTCAACTCACTTGAAATCGATAGTTTTCATCTCCCACCACCTTTTTTAAAACAAATATATTCTAACTATAATAAAAATTATAATTTCTAGAAGAGGACTCTCTCCTCCCGAATGTCATATAATTTTTAATTTTTTAAAGATAATTTAATATATTTTCTTTCTCAAAATTGATATCTTTTCAAGTGTTAAAATATGTGCTTGTACAATTTTTTAATTACAATATACTATATCTAATTAAAACACTATAAAATCTATATGAGAATATTCTTGACTTTGATCTCTATAAAATGGTGTTTACAAGTTATTAAAAAAAAATCATAAAAAATAGTAAGAGTTATTGAAACATCAAATTTCTAAAATAATTGTATTTCCTTAGTAATTGGAAACAAACTAGTATAAAACATGCATTTAATTGACATTTCCAATTGAAAAAGTGTGAGACCATATATAACTTAGCTAGAATGAATTTGTTTGGATCATATATTTGAACAAAGTTGGTTTTTCGATATAAATACTCAAATTTAGTCATTCTAATAAGTTAGCCTAAAAGGTGACACAACTTTGTACTTTTACCCATATGTAGATGATGACCTAGATACTATTTATTAGTGATGATGACTTAGATACTATTATGTCCCTTGTTTGTTGAAGTGGTAAAGGCAAAAGAAAACTTCAAGCTGAAGGGAGTATCTCAAAAGTGTTACTAGGGATTGGTATTCATGAACACACTATCAAGAAACTTATGAAGCAATAGGATAGCTTGGGCTAAAGGTTTGATGAGGTGACCAATTTTACAATCAAGGTGATGCACTCGCTACCCACCACCCTTCACCTCCTACATTTTGAGAAACATGGTTTGGTTTCCTCTATTAGAGTTGACGTCGTGACATCTTTGTACTGGTTCTTGGAATATGAGTGTCTTAGTGTGTTCCTAGAAAGACTAGATAAGGAGAAGAAAGAGAGCTAGCTCTCTTGGTTTTATTTTCTGTTTATTTTGTTAAGTTCTCTACTCAAGGCCTTTGTTTTAGTTTATTACTAGACTCTCCTTGTGAATGCATGTGATGATTACTTTAATTATGTATATTTTTAATTTTAAGACTCTTAGTCAACCTAGTGGCAATAGTACTTTTTGATTATGGGTTACGTTAATGTGGGGTATTTTGATATTAAGAAAGGGAGAAGGATGAAAATATGTTGTGAGTGACTTGTTGGTATCTTTTCAGCTAGTTTTTGGGCCAGACCCCATTTTGGCCAATTTTGGATGTAAGAAACAAACATATTATATTATTAAATTTAAACATGAATAATGCACTTATAATAGTACATGGAAGTGAATCTTCTTATAACACTAACCTTGATCAAGATGACTTATTTTAATACAAGTTTGCACAAATATAAAAACACTTGTCTATAAATAAAAACACTATGAATCAAAACATTTATGAGTTTTCAAAAGTCTGAAAATGGAAAATAGCTTGCATATGTTAGGTATGATAATGAATTTGGTATGAACATTTTTAACACTTGAACTCTCAAATCACATAATCTACTTGAATCTATCTCCGTGTTTTTCTCACAACATATATAAATGTTTAATTTTTCTTAGAATATAAAGACCAATTAATAGCTTCAACTATTTAATTATATATTATAAAAATAGTTATTTATTTTTTAAATTATATTTGCAAAATTATTTCTATTATTTTAAATTAAGTTTAATATTTTTCTTATAATATAACGTTTTATTTCTATTATTTAAATATACATGAATACATAATAATCAATAAAGTAAATTCATTTTATTATAAATATCAACATAATACTTTTTAAATAATATAATAACAATAATAAAATCTAGATTGATTTGGTTGTTTTGAATTAATTATTTTAATTAAAAATTATATTTTCATAATAAGTCATCCTTTACAACCTAAAGTTAAGCGAATTGTGGAGAAAACTAAAGTAAGTATGTGTCTCTAAAATGTGTTCCTCATCCATCCTCACTTCTCCATACATCTACATAAATTCTAATAAATATAATTGTTTTATGAAATGTAAAGAAAATATAGAAACAATGCTTATAAATGTTCCTACATCAGCCAACACAATATGCTAAACTTTAGTGTGTTGTTTAAGCTGATCCAACTAGGCCCAGTAGGTGAAGAAGGAGCCTAAAAAGAAAGAAAAATAAGCTTCATCAAGACACACTCCATAACTAAACAAGGTTGTACTCAACGTGAACCAAATTAAGGTTAAAGTTTTGAAGAATCTTGCTTTGATTCCTTTGTTGTTTTCTAGGTTTTTCAAATGTTTTATTATTTTCTGTTATCTTTTTTATATTAATTTTGTATTGTATTATTCCTTGGGCAGCTTTTTGGCTATCGATTCTATGGATTCTATTGCTAATCAAATTGTTACTAAAATATTATGCTAAATTGTCTTAGGTCCCTTCAAATTACGCTCTCTTTAAACTTGATTTCTTTTGTTTTGACGCCTTGTCTCATTCTTCAATGAAAAAAAAAAAAAAAAGTAAAATAAGAGATTAACATTAATGTAAAATTGAGAAAGTTGAAAAGTCCAAGTCTATTGTAATTAAAGATACAAAGAACACATATTGTTGTCACATATGAGTGTGTTATGCATGTGTAATAAATAATTGACCTTCAAAATATTATACTAATATTATATTAAAATTTAAATTCTAAAATAGATATTTATGATGCAACCAAAATTATAAACTTGAAAAATTAATAAAATTTTAAAATAAAATGTATTATAATCAACTAAATTTAGTAAGAAAATATCTTACAATTTCTACGATTATATTTAAGATTAGAACATGTTGGCATTAAACGGATGAATCCAATCCTCTATCAAATTCTGTAAAAGCAAAATGAACCTCATGATATAAGTAAAAACTTCTAAATTATAAAATATTTTTCAACATCGTAAAACTGGTCATTGTGCCATCACTTGCAAGTGCATCAAAATTAACTTGGCCACCATGGCTGAGCTTAACCAGCACACTCGAAGCTTTGACTGCTTTGGTGGATTGGGTGAGCCCTCCTCATCTCTTACGATCACCGTTCTCCATACCCATGAGTTTCGTTCATTTACTCCTGCCTATGTTTAAATATTGAACTGTTTATCCCGCCCACTGTATAAGACAAAACATAAATGGTTTGCATTGACAAGCATGTTCTTTATCTGTACAATCAAAGTGTGAGGTTTGAAAAGGGATATGGACATCTATCAAACAAACCTAATGGAAAAGGGAAATTTTCTGTAGACATATCTTGAAATTGTGGAAGCCTCACTGTAACCTATAGATATTATGAGCTCATAAATTGTTTAACATGATGCCTAAAATATTTTATTTCTCATTGAACGTAATCATTATAGGCGATATATAGTTTTTGTTTTTTTGCAATGATTCGTTAAATTTCAATCACAGATAATTTGTCAATGTGAAGACATCCTTCGACATCTGCGTCAACATCCTCCCTCCCTATGCCAAATTGGGAGTTTTGGAACGAGATATGGTGACGGCAAAGATGTCTCGAAAGTACTATGATCCCATTAGAAAGCACGTGAACAGGTTTATGTATCGCCTAGGATAGATCTAGATCATAAACTATTTGACAGAAGACCTGAGAGAAATGCAAAATCATGATGAGGCACTTGAATTGTTTGACATTGCCTCAAAGGAAAGTGGTTTTGATCCAGCAAGCAAATTATTATCAAATGGGTTTGTATATTAATCAAATCTCTTTGCGTACAACCCTATGACGATGTTTTTAGTTCTCCCGAGGATATTGTTTATGTGCATTTCAAATGTTCTGTATTTGCTTGCATTCTAATAATTTCGATGATTTAATCTGTTTAGAATACAAAGAATGACTATTGTAAGTATGTCAGAATTAATTGTTATGTTTGTACATAAGCATACAAATTATTATAAAAAATATGTATTATAATTATATATATAATTTAGCTTATGGAGTCTTAATTTTATTTTTGCATAATCCATAGATATAAACATTTGGAATATCAATTATAATTATACTACTATTTATTTATTTATTTTTAAACATGAAGTAACAATTTAACAAAATTGACAAGAAATTAAAAACTTGATTAATTTGAGAGGGAAACTAGTTTGACAAACTCAAAATTTTGGTTTAAAAATTAAAATAAGAAAAAAATAAAGTGAAAAGTATTGATCCCAAAGTCAACATTCTTTAGAAACTAAGGACTCAATAATTTGAATAAATTTATTTAGTGATTGGAGCCTTTAATATAATAGATGAAGTCAATTATGTTTATTATGTGAAGCAAAGAATCAACAGACCACCAAACAATGGTCAGGAAAGAAAACATAAGAGAAAAGAAAATCATATACAAGACATACACTAAGGGTTCTTTCTAGCTTGGAGGAAGTCCATAATTGAAGGATAAGAAAAGTAGAAATAATGAATGACAAAGTATTCAAACAATCAACATTTTAAGGATCTAGGAAAATGATTCAATTCAAGACCAATGAACAAAAGCCTTCGATTCCAAACAAGGAAATGTTAACAAATGAGATTTTATTGTAAATTCAAAGAATCTTCTTAAGCATATGATATGGTTGGCATATCTATCAAATGAATAATTGTCCATGGGATTGAAAACTTACAGAACAAGAAGCAAAGAACCAATAGACCACCAAACAATGGTCGGGAAAGCAAACATAAGAGAAAAGAAAATCAGATACAAGATGTAGACTAAGGGTTTTTTCTAGCTTGGAAGAAGTCTAGTACTGAAGGAAAAGAAAAGTAGAAATAATGAATGACAAAGTATTGAAACAATCAACATTTTAAGGATCTAGGAAAATGATTCAACTCAAGACCAATGACCAAAATCCTTTGATTCCAAACAAGAAAATGTTAACAAATGAGATTTTATTGTAAATTCAAAGAGTCTTCTTAAGCATATGATATGGTTGGCATATCTGTTAAATGAATAATTGTAGTTATAACAAATTTTATGTATACTAACTTAGAGTCATACTACTTCTCCATTGAGTAATCTCTTGTTTAGATGTTTACTTTAGAGCTTAGTTCTAAAATAGACATTGTTCCATTCCTCAATCAACTATTATGTCGCAATCAATTACATTTTATCATTATATATCATCTATATGATTAGAAAACCAAAACTAACCAATGTTATTTTTTTGTATAATTTGAAATTATTGGATTTTATAATAACATCATTAATTTGCATTTTTTTATTACAATAAAAAATGTAAATATTAAATTGCATATCTCTACATGTATGCATAAGAGAATTTCGAGAGATGAATTTGACATTTTAAGCAAGATTTCAAAAATGAGATTGTTTTTCCCTATAATCTCATATATATTTCTTTACCATTTGGAAATATGTGTTATCAGATGGACAAATCTAGGCTTCACCCACATCATTAAAAAGCCAGGCATATAAATCATATTTCAAAATTATGCTTGTGCAATGCACTATCAAGAAATCCAATAGGACAAAATTTAATTGCTAAAGAACAATGCAAATTTTTTTAAACAACAATAATAATTTCAACTTAAATTTTTTGACTACAACTACACATAATGATAACTAAGAAAATGATACATTACATTAATTAAATGTGTAAGTATGGAATGTTAAAAATTAAACTACATCCTCTTAGGTTCCCCAACATTGCTATAAAGCAACAACTAGTGACATGACAGAACCAATCAAATAACAATGAAATAATGCACAATATTAACATATAATTAAATGATTTTTCCTTTTTTCTTTTAGGGCCTCATTTTTTCAGTAGCATTGCTAGGATATCCATGACAGATTTTTGGCTTGGAAGAATATAGATGATAAGATTGAAGATGGTTGGATCTCATCTAAAGGTAAACATTCTAAGAGGTCTTCACCTTATTTCAATATGTTCCTTGATTCTCATAAGAAGGAAGCCAAAGGAAAACCTTAACGTTTCTCTTTAGGGTTCATTTTATTCCAATTTGTGGGTGCCTTGTAGGAAAACCCCAGGGGTAGTTTGAACTTTATTTCTATCATCTTTTGACTGTCATTATTTGACTTCTTGTGTACAGTTGGATTTTTTTTTTCATTACCCTTTATAGGATATTATTTGTAACTAAGTTTGTGGTTGATAGATGATAAGTGTTCTCTTTGTGCCATGATTTTGTTATTCTATTGTTTGGTCTTCCCCTCACTTTGAATGCATAAGGTTTCAAGACACCTTCAAAACTTGTTTTTACCTAATTTAAAAACATATAATAAAATTTATTTATTTTAATCCTCAAAATAAAATACTCTTAATTCATAAAATATAACATATAAGAACATAATGATAGTTGATACCATCATCGATCTATCTAAATCTAATATTTACATTTTATTAAGTTATTCTTTTTTTTTTTTTTTGTGATCACTAATGACTAGATCTATGAACCAATGGGGTCAAATAAGATGATATCATCCCTATAAAAAGTTCCAAGGAATCCTTTATATATATCCTAATATTTGGTTGAGTGCACCAACCATGTTCCTTGCCCCCCCAAAAAAGAGGGACAAACCATTGAAAAATATTAATATCATCTCCACTGCCCACATTAATCTCATTAAATCCTTTTCATAATGTGAACTTCTTGCACTGAATGAACTATAGAACCAATTATTGTCAACAACATGGAACATCTGATATATATTTTTTAATTGTAAGGAATGACGGCCTTAGTATGATTATGAGAATTGGCTCTTGAAGGAGATCCTTCATTCCGACATGTCAATGGTAAAACATTCCACATTGGCCTTTGTATGTGAAATAGAGGAAAAAGTCCCCTTATATCCTCTAGTGGTCAACCGACTTCATGTTTTCCCATACACAAGTCTACTCAATGTCATTCAATCACAATTCTTGTCACATGTGCACGAACACCTAGAATATGAAAACTAAACATCACCTTTTAAGCACCATGGATTTGAACATGTGTGACATTAGTGATATTTACAAAACCAAACCAGGATGTCAATAGGGATTTTGATGGTCTTATTAATGTGAGGTGAATCCCTACATTTCAATAAAACATCAATACATGTTTAGGGTTAAATTTTCCTTCTTCTCATCAATAAGCACTTATAATAAATCATCTCTACATAGTCTCTAAGATACATAAGATGGTACAAATGTACAATAAGAACCATTGATCCACATAAGTCATGAAATTCTAATGAAGATGCAAAGTCCATAAAGATAATTCATAAAAAAAAGTTTGAATCTTAATCAAGAAGAAACAAAACTATCACTTGTCTTGAAGTTTATCCCATAGATGGTCATGCAACTAGCTGCCATACATAATTTGAAATAAAATGACACTAAATATTCTCATAATTTAGGAAGGAATGAGAATTGGATGACACTCCATTACATATTTAGGGCCAAAAATTTCACCATACATTTTTCATTTCATCTTTCAATACCTAAGAAAATATAATGAAGTGTAAATACTTAGAGGTCATTTGAAACTAGAATAGAAACACCACTAAAACTTATAACAAAGGCTTTGAAAACAAAAAATTATGTGCAACTTGTATGAATAAAGATAACGATAGTAATAACACATATGTAAAAGTGCAGCATTAGATGTGTTGATTGAAGAATAATAATGAGGGACCATTGAGGATGATTTTGGAAGATATGGTTATCATTATTGGAAAACCATTATATAGGTGATTTGGTTTAACCAAGAGGTGAATAGATATACATTAGGTAATGTCATATTCCAAACAATGAATAAGAAGTTGTTAAGGTTATTGGTGAAAAATACAATTGATGAATAGAGAAATAGATAATGTGCCAATAGGTGAATGATCAAGCCATGGAGGAAAAATGTTATATTATTGATGAATTGCAAGATATTGGTAAATAGGAATATGAGTGGTAAACATGATATCAATAGGTACAAGTTAAACAAGAAGGACAATAGGTGAACTACCCATCATTCATGATATCAAACATGTTTATTTAACTAGTTTTGATCAAACAATAGAGCAATCATAATGGACATAGATTCTTTGAATCTAGACTAGAAGGAAAATGTGTTAAATGGATCAAAGGGTAGAATGAAATAATTCATAGGAATTTGTGAGCCAAAATTTTGAAGAATTCAAGTAATTTTTTGGTGAATAAAAATAAAGACATGTTCTATGTAGGGAATGATAGAAAGACTTAGATCTAGTCAACATGGTCAAAGATAAGTGAATGTTCAAGTTAGTCATTAAACACAAGATCATAAGGGGCCAAAAACTGGCGATATGGAAAATAACCACTTTTGTTTGGTTTCCAAAAGTGCTCAATAAATTATGTTTAGCTTATCGATACCAATCCTAATACCCAACCAAAAAATAAATATCAATACATATAGGATACCTAATAGGTATCGAGTATTCAATATTATCAAATGCCCATAATGTACATTAGATTTTTGATACCCATGTGTTTACAAACAAAACCATATACATTTTACCCTCATTTTTTCCCCAAAAAATGACATTTTATTGTATTTGTCTTAGGCATACAAAAATTTTCAAATGTCAGAGCTAGGTTTCCATAAAATTCATCAAATTCCTCATAGGTAAGTTTGATTTCTTTATCTTTCTTTTAATAATTTTTTTATTCAAAGTTATATTTTTTAATGAAAACATAAGTATTTTTGTGTTTTTTATTATAATCTATCAAATCAATTTTTTATTTTAACTTTGTAGCAATTTAACCAAGCATGACTAACACCAACAAGCCTCAAAACCTTTCCCCGTTAAATAATGATCTTGAAAATGATCCACAACCCCCTCAAAACCCTCACCATATAGAAGATTTGATAGAAGACAATATAAACAAACTGGTGATTTCTTTTTGAGACACTTAGCAGCGTAAAGATACTCTTCATTGGTGTGGGGAGATGCATTCCCAATATAGGGATAGGTTAGATTATGATGAGGTCAAAGTCCTTAAAATGAGTAAATAAGGCATGGCTGGCCTATTTGTGAACCTGAAAACTGGACTCAAAGTTGACTCTAAAAAAGCCAAATTGTCAATAAGATGGTGCTTGAATGAAGCAATGCATGCAAACTTTTGGGATTACTCATGAATATATTTGATAAACTATCACAAAATAATTTGAGGTCCTTTTCTTATTTCTTGAGGAAATTGTATGTTGCTTTTGTGAAAGGGCAACATGGGCATAGGAGGAGGAGATCCCAAGGATAGACCATTTGTACAATGGAAGAATCCATCACCTATGAATGCACCTTGCCCCTGCCCCCCCCCTCCCCAAACTGATATCTCCCCCTTTCTCTAATGTAGCATCTTGATTTCATTGTAGAGGATAGATCAAAGGTTTCTAGATCTATTCACACGTTGAGTGGTATATTGGTCACCTATACTATGTCAATGTTACCTCCTTGTTTTGATGACGTTGGTGTAGGTATATTGATGAACACTTGACATATTTGTCTACCTCGTACTAGTATTATGTGCAATAATTTATGCTTTGATCTATTGAGCGATTCTGATGCATATCAATATGTATTTAGGGATGAGGATACAACATATGTAGTTGTAGAAACTATAGCATCTCATGGTGAGACGTCTCATGTAGGAGACAAGGAGGGGTGAACAGAGCCATGGATTGCATCTATTATGGTAAGTTTATAGATTTTATTTGTCACAACGTAGTTAATTTAAAATAAATATTTATATTACAATAATTTTAACAACCACACACTTATGTACATGTATGTGATTCTTTTAAAAAAGCTTATGACTAAGGAGGATATGACATAGGTGGACAACTCCACATTCTTGACCATTTTGTTTGGTCTTGATACCTCCATGATATAATGTTTTATGAACTCATTAATTTCCTTTTTTTATACTGCATTATACATGGTTTGTCATCTTATTCTTCTCTTATGAGTTTCACCCATTAGTAGCAGGAAATATGAGGTGGTTGAGTCACCATGTATTGACAAGGGGAAGGTAATAATGTATTTTAAAGTAAACAAATGTAGATGTATACTTGTCACTTATGTGTACTGATAAAATGTTTTTATTTTATTTTTTGTACAAAGGGCAACCTATGATGATGATGCAACACAGATTTTCCTTCCCAAACTCTCAAGCATTTAATTTTGTAGCAAGAGCCCTATAATGTTATGTATATTTATCACTTATCTATTATTTTCCTTTTGTTACTAAAATTATATGAATTGATTGTCATGATTTTAACAACTATGCTTTTGAAATTCTATAAAATTTATTGTCATGATTGTACAACAACCATATCTGTGCAAACACATTTGGCAATAGCTATATAATTCTTGTGACTATTTTGCTTAGGCATTTGAATTAAATTTGAAATTGATATATCCCTAAAAATGCTTAACTTGGTTTTCAAATTCATGTTCCCTAAACGATAAAGGTAGGTCTCTTAAAAAATAATAGGTGTATTAAAATCAAGACAATGCGTCATCCTCATGATCATGTAGGGTAAATTTGTGCTAATTACTAAGACATGTACAATATACTGTCTTTTATTTTGTGCTCAACTAGAATTACTAGAGAATTCATAGAACTATCCCAAAAAAGATTTTATTTCAAGCAAAATATAGCATTTAAATAATAATTGGCATTTATACCCAATGTATATTTAATTGTCATATCTATAATTGGTTTTAAAGACATAAATAGTTGCGTATTACATATATTATACAACTATAAAACTTTCCATCCCTATGAATAAATGATAACATTATTACAACATCTTTAGATAGTATTATTTTAGAATAAATATAGAATAACCGATTCTAGACATACTAGACATGATCTTGTGACAATTTACCTACTTAGATTCATGATGGTTCTCTTGTTTACCACATTAGATTGGAGCTTAAAATCTCATTTTAGTTATTGTCATATGGAGATGCATAATGCATATGGAAGCCTTAAGATGATGAAATTATGCATGACCTAAGAAAATCCATCATTCTCAAATCAAAACATCTAATATTTAGTAGTTCATGACTAATATTGTATGAAAAATTGCATCTAGCTATTGCCAAAGTACTACAAGATATATGGAGGAACATTCTATAGTTTTTAAATCATTCTCTTATACATGAATCTTTTACAATTGGAGTTCAATCCAAAAATGTGCCTACAAGATTCACTAAAAGAGAAAAGTTTTATAAGATAATGTAAATTTTAATTAGGCTCAAAATCATAACCATGCTAAATATAATATGAGTTGCCTTCATATATTAGTCTATTTAGATTCACTTTTTTGGGATAAGTAATATTTGGGCACTAAAAGCCTTGATATAGTAGTTGCATAGCCTTATCAAGTAATCCATAGCATTTTATACTATATAAGAAAGTAGGTGGGAGTGACCAAGGCAAGACATATAAGTTTCAGAGTTCATAGTGAGGAATGAAAAAGAACTCATACAATTAAGTTATGTAAATGGAGGGAAATTTGAATATAATGTCCGTGATAAAAGAGGCATTAAAGTACCAAGATTCATGGATTATTTATTCTTGAAAAAGATAGCATGAGTATTAGATTTCGTGGATGATTGATAAATGTTATGACTTACCAAGAGATGGGAATTTAGAATATAGCATACTATCTAAATATCCAAATAGGAGCAAATCCAAGCACATAATCTCAAAAAGGGATAATATAGGTGTCTATGCTTCAACAATTTACATACACGTCTATCAGCATAGTTGTAGTTGTAAAATTGATGAAATTCCTTTCTCTAGATCCTCTGACAGATTGAGAGCTCCCATTTTGGTATAGATAAGGAGGATGCTTGCAACGAGTTTTGAGCTTTTGCCATGATGAAACTTTTTCAATTGCCCAGCATTTCCCATGTCAAAATTTGTTGAACCGTAATTAGTAGCGAAGGGTTGAGACACTATTTTACTTGCAAATGAGCAGGGCTCTATCATTTTTGGTTTGAGACGTCTTTGCCGTCACCATATCTCGTTCCAAAACTCCCAATTTGTCACAGGGAGGGAGGATGTTGGCAAAGATGTCGAAGGATGTCTTCACATCGACAAATTATATGTGATTGAAATTTAACGAATCATTGCAAAAAACTAAAAACTATCTATCGCCTACAATGATTACGTTCAATGAGAAATAAAATATTTGAGGCATCATGTTAAACAATTTATGAGCTCATAATATGTACAGGTTACAGTGAGGCTTCCACAATTTGCAGATATGTCTATAGAAAATCTCCCTCTTCCATTACATTTGTTTGATAGATGTCCATATCTCTTTCCGAACCTCACACTTTGGTGATAGAGATAAACAGTTCAAAATTTAAACATAGGCGGGAAGAACACGCTTGTCAATGCAAACCATTTAAGTTTTGTCTTATACAGCGGGCGGGATAAACAGTTCAAAATTTAAACATAGGCAGGAGTAAATGAACGGAACTCACGGCGATGGAGAACGGTGACCGTAAGTAATGAGGAGGTCCCATCCAATCCACTGAAGCAGTCAAAGCTTCGAGTGTGCTAGTTCGAATGGCTTAAACATCACACACTAATGCTTCATTCCTAGAGTAAAAGTGTTAAATAGTCAAAGTTTGACTTACTTTTTCCAAGCTTAATTTCTTCGTTAGTATATGATGTTTAAGGCTGGCCGTGCCGGTTAAGTCCAACCATCTACCACGGACATCTCTAAATCCTTTGAAATGCGAGGCAGGACTTGCGAGATGTAACATTTTGATCCTCAGCATTTTCTTCAAGTTCAAATAGGCCAATGTTTATGCCAGCATCCAATCAGCATTTTACTGTTTTTAAAATTAAATTAAAAATTATTTTACAATTGTACCTTAAATTTAAATTTATTTTAAAGTTGTTCTTTTGATGCCAGCATCGCCTCTCACTGGAAATCAGACAATTATTTCAAAGAATGGTACATTTGAGTTGGGATTCTTCAGCACCAATGGAACCAACTGGTATATTGGCATCTGGTACGCCCAAATTCCAGAGAAGACTTATGTTTGGGTAGCCAACAGGGAGACTCCCGCCAGAAACCAGCCTGGCATTTTCATATTGTCAAAAGATGGTAGATTGGCAGTGTTCGATGCCGAGGGCACATCTATTTGGTCAGTCAAGACTACATACAAGGCATCCCGAGCTATGCTGTTAGATTCTGGTAATTTTGTTATACTGAGTAATCAGGACGATAAATATCAAATTGTATAGCAGAGTTTGGATAATCCTGTAGATACCTCCTTGCCAGGGACGATTTGCGGGGGACAGCGAAAGATATTCTCTTGGAAAAGTTCATTCGATCCTGCTCCTGGGCTTTTCTCTATAAGCACAGATCCATCTGGGGCCAAAGAAAATTGTGCTGCTATGGAATAGTTCTGTACAGTATTGGGGGACCAGGATTCGGGATGGCAAAGTTTACAGTGGAGTTCCAGAGATTGCAGACAAATGTTATCTCAACACCAGCGTTATAAGTAATAGCTCAGGAATGTTGGAAAGTTATACGTTGAATCCTCACTTCAATGCACTCGCGCGTCGCGTAATGACCAGGTCTAGACAAGTGCAAGTGTAAATATTCATTGCCGGTAAATGGATTCTTTCTTGGTCTGTGCCTAGAGATGCATGCACCGTGTATGGTGCCTATGGTGCCTACACTATCTGTGACTCTAGAAATCTTGAGCTCTGCAGCTGCGTGGAGAGCTTCAAACCTAGAGACAATCTCGCCTGGCTCTCGGAAGATTGGGCTTCCAGTGTCTGTTTTCGGACGAGCCCGTTGAACTGCAACACTGACCGATTCGTCGACCTTGGTGTCACTTTGCCTGAAGATTTTGCATCCTCACACCCTGCAATATCCGCAGACAAAGATTTCCAGAAAGCTTGCCAAAGCAACTGTTCGTGCACCGCGTTTGCTTTCAACCCTCCTCCAGGTCCCTCATACCAAATCTGGTCCGGAGATTTGCTCAACCTGCGCAACTCTACTCCATCCAAAAGCAGTTTAAATATCTTCATTAGAGTAGGTGCCTGTCAACTTTCGAAGAAACACAGACGCACATGTAGTGTGGGCACAGTGATTGCAGGTATTGTTGGTGTACTCGCCGTTGCTCTGGTTATCTCTCCATTTTTAATTTGGCAGAGACATAAGGTACAATTAACGGACAGGCCTGCAGATTCCTCAGACCCTTTTCTGAGAATGTTTACTTACAAGGAGTTGAAAACTGCAAAAAGGAATTTCAAGTCTGAGCTGGGGAGTGGAGGATTTGGGTCAGTATTCAAAGGCTATCTACCTAACGGTTGAATTGTGGCTGTAAAAAAGATGAAGGGTTCCAGACAAGATGAGAAGCAATTCTGAGCAGAAATCAGTTCTGTCGGAAACATATAGCGCGTCAAATTGGTCAGGTTATGAGGGTTTTGTGGAGAAGGGTCGAAACCGTTGCTGATTTATGACTACATGTCCAATGACTTTCTCAAGTCTTTCTTGTTCACAGATAAATTTAAAAATAAACGAGAAGTACTGAATTGGAAGACCCGATTTGAGATCGCACTAGGTACTGTAAGAGGGTTACTTTATTTCCATGAGGAATGCAGAGATTACATCATTCACTGTGATGTTAAGCCTGAAAACATTCAGCTGGATGGTAATATGTCACCAAAATTGGCTGACTTGGGGTTGGCGAAGCTCATAGGTAGAGATTTCAGCCGTGTGCTAACGACCACAAGAGGAACGAGAGGATACCTGGCTCCAGAGTGGATCTCTGGTCTTCCCATCACTCCTAAGGTAGATGTCCACAGTTTTGGTATGACTCTTCTTGAAATCATTTCTGGACGAAGAAATCTAGACTTAAATGTGCAAGATTCAAGTAAATTTTATTTCCTCCATGGGCTAGAACTCAAATTTGCCAAGGGAACGTGATTAATATTATAGAGGAGGGTGTTGCAGATGAGGCAGACTTGGAAGAGGTAAGAAGAGCATGTGTTGCAGCAATTTTGTGCATTCAAGAGGATGAGGAAGTGAGACCAAGCATGAGGCAAGTGATATAGATGCTGGAAGGAAAAATGGAACCTCAAACTCCGCAGATTCCAAGCTCTATGCTCAGGCCAACACACGGAAGTGACACAAGCAGCTACAACAATGGCAATGGTACCAGTTAGAATAATGTAGTTATGACAATGGTAATACAGTTAGCAATGATAGTAGTAAGAACAATTTAGCTATGGCGAATATAGTGGTTAGATTAATGTATTTAGAATAGGGAAAAATACAGTCTAACATGTTGAGAAAGATAATTAAACCTTAAATGTTACTTAACTATATCTTGTATATCTATTTCAATAAACTTGTGCATGTTAATATTTTATATCTTAGAAAGTCGTATAAACCTTTTAAAGCTTGATAAATATTTAGATTTCATTATCATTGACTTTTCTTATAAATTTTCTTAATTTAAATATTATTTTGAATGGATATTTCTATTTTTCTACTATTCTATAATGTATTTTGATATATTGACCTTGAATAACTTTGACCTAGTTGACTCTCTCAAGTAAATTCCTTCACTACTGTATTATAGGGGTCAAAGACATGTTGGTTCTAGATTTTTTGGACATGTTGCATATTTGTGATTCCACCATTTTCTTTAGTATTGTCTCTTGTATGAACAACAATAATGAAGTTATAATGTTTAATTTTGATCTATTAGGTGTTTTATTAGTTAGTTGCATGCATCTTAATGTACTTGTTTGAAAGAAATGAATAGAAGAAACAAATGAAATCAATTTCATTCTAATTGTTGTCTCCTATCTCTATTATTTGTAATCTTTTGTAGTTTGTGATCAAAGATTTTAGATCTTAGTTGCAACTAGTTTAGAGTTGTATGTTTTGATGTGTTTTTCCATTGATTCAAAGATTCAAGTAAATGCTTGATGTATCTTGATAGAGTTGCATATATCATGGAAGGATCTGATGAGAATGAGATTTAGTTTGAACATAGATGGCTGATTCACAAAACAAATGGATAGATCACCAATATCTAGATGTATGTTGTGATTTGTGGAATACCCAATGGATAAGGCATTGATGAGTCATATGATTTACATGCATCTTGTTGTTTCATATGTGGGTTATGTTGATAACCAACTTACAATCAAAATATTTTTCCCTTTCATGCTGTAGAGCTAAAAATGATACTTGCACTTAGCTTGTGAATCTCATAGGTCATGTTATTAGCCATTTCATGCCATTTTCATTGCATAAGCATAGAAGGATTTGGATTTTTTATCTGATTAATATAGATTCAGATTTATGGTTTTTGCACTGGTAACATAATGGAATCTATGGTCTACCCTCCTAGGTTTTGCAGAGCCTAAAGTGAAGGAGTTTAGCATTATAGTTGGTCTTGATGTCTTAATAGTGTGTTGAATATGGGAAGTAGCTACACTCTAGGTATATTTGTTCTTATTATTGGGTGGTTCCAATCTTGTTAAATCAAGATCCAACACAATCAATAGCGGGTAATTTTTTTATGTTGGATGAAAAGGGAATATTTATTTGGTTTGTCAACTAGGAACAACCAAGGTATTGCAAATTGTGCTATTATATTCTAGTAATTTCTTATACCAAGACAATGGCAATAACTCTAAATAGTTTGGCCAAGTTTTGAGCTCATCCTATAGATACATTGTTTGTAGGTGTTGGTGATTAATTTCAGCATCAATTCAATCGACCATTTTAACTATCAATTGATTTTCAAGTATCAATCAAACTCATACTTTAAATCTATGTATGTGTGAGATGGGATTTCAATTCATAGTCCATAGATTTTCCAAATCACCAGCACCACCCAAACTTAAGCTGTGCTCTACAGTTTAAGGTCAAATTAGAACTTATATCATTGGTTCGATTATGATGTTTTCTACATGACTTCTTCTAGCATTGGATTTATCTTTGCAAACATCTTTTAAAGTATAATGATTAATGAAAATTTATTATTGATTCTACATCTTTATTTGTCTCTATTTTTATCTGCAATTTGTTCCTTACATTTTTCAATAAGATTCTTAATCTATTATGTAGATCTAGCTACATAATCTTACATGGTACCAAAGCCCATGAGAATAGAAAAAAGAAGCATTGATCTAATCTTGTTTAGAATGGATTTTTTTTCGATAGATTAGGGTTTTTAATCTATTTATTTTTGTAATCACAAATTTAGATGAAGTTCCATTTTGGGGGAGATCAGTGATGCCTAGTATTTATTTTAGTCCTCTTGTTGTCAAACTAACCTCAAAGAATTATTTGTCTTGGAAAAATAGGATAGAGAATCACTGCCTTGGGCAACATCTATTTCCCTGACTCCTTGGACACATTTATGAGCCAAGTGATTGTGAATAGAAAATTACAGGGCTCAATAGTAATGATATTGTATGTGGATTAAAATAGCTTACTATTTCTGAGAATATTTTATACCATATAAAGTACACAGAGTGCCCTTTGATTGCTTTGACCATCATCCCAAAAGTTTATGGAGACATTGATTTTTTATTTGAAAGTGATGATTCCTTAGATATACATTCTTGTCTGAGTGATACTATGATTTTGGTTGCTACATCTTGTGTGGATAAATCTTTCTTGGATGATCAATTTATGGAAAACCTTGATGCTCATGTTGTTTCTCTAGAGATTATTGTTGCTTCATTAACAACTTCCAATGATTCTTTGCAGTAGGATAATTTGTGTCTTCTAGATTTAGTTCATTGGGATTGATTTCTATCAAGGATGTATTTTTTCTTTGTATAATCCCTCATTTTAGATCTAGATGATAGTATTGATTATATACATCTTCTCTTAGATGACATTAATTCTTCTTCAATTGTTGTGATGGAGCTTTGTGACCCTCTTCTTCTATGTCTAGATGAACCTTCTTTATAGATTGATACAAGTTTGGATACATTTGCACAATATTTTCATTTTCTAAGGAGATAAATGTGTCCTTTTATAATGATATCCATTAGTTCCTAAAATTTTATAGCTATTTCAAGATCTGCATCAAGACTATGGTATAGTTTTTCGAGGCATCATACATTTTGAGATTTCTTCCTATATATTCCTTTAATGATTGGGGAGAATTCATTAATATATATTTAATTTTGTTTCTTCCTAAAGGGAAGAATGTTGTTTGAAGATCATGCACCACCATTTACACACATTTTCAAACATCTTTCATCAACTATGCATGGTTTAGGGATCTATCTTCTTTTCTATTTTTCTTGGAGATCTTCTTCAAGTGAATGAAATTATAGTATGGTAGTATTATTTTTTAATTAGCATCTATTTTGAGCGCGTGTTTTATTCCCATTGCATTTTAAGTCTTTCATCTCTTTTTTCTTTATATTTTTATTTTCCCAAAGTTAGAATCAAGGGGGGATGTTGGTGATTAATTTCAACTTAAATCTGATCCATTATTTTAACTGTCAGTTTTTTTCATGTATTAGTCAAAATCATTCTTTAAAAAAAAATTTGTAGGAGAGGGGATTTTGATTAATAGTCCATAGATTTTGGATCACAATCACCATCCAAACTCAATGTTGTACACTACAATTTAAGGCCAAGTTAGAACTTATATCATTAGTTCCATTTTGACATTTTCTACATATTTTCTTTAAGAATTTCCTATATCTTTGCAAACATCTTGTAAAATATAATGATTAATAGAACTTTATTCTTGATTCTACATCTCTATTTTGTTTTATTTTATCTGCAATTTGTGTCTTCTACTTTTTAGTAAGATCCTTAATCTATTATGCAAAATCTAGCTCTGAAATCTTACATAGGGATGGTATTCGATGGTCATCATGAAAAACTATTTTCATGGAAAAACTTAATGGATCTTGCTCTAGGAGATTTTTTTGCTTGGCATAGGATTCATATAGGACCAAACAATTTGTGCTCATATGGAACAACTCTCTACAGTATTGGGAGGCTAGAACTTGGGGTGGAGGAATTTTTAACAGACTTCTAGAAACTAATGTTGTTCAAACCATAAATATTAGCATAAAAAATAACACCTCTGGTTTGTTTCAAACTTATATGTTGTTTTCTCCCTTTAGTTTACTTGTACATTTGTTTTAAACTCATTAGATTCCATTCTCTATGCTTAGGCTAGAATACAAAATTGACAGCAAGCTATAATGATAGCAATGGTACTAATAATTTTTTTTCAATTAGAACAATAAAAGGGGATAATGCATTCTAAAATGTAGAGACATGCTACTGAAGCCTAGAACTTAACTTTGGTATTATTATAAGATTTCAAATCTATAGATTTTGATTCAAATTCATTGATCCTAAATACTCACAATTTTCTCTGGCAGCTAATCATAATTTGACTTGTTATAAAAAAATATTACTAATTGAATTTGATGATCCTATGCATGATTTTTTTTTTGTAAAATTGATCTTGTAAATTGATATTGTTATGGTCATTCATGTTGTGAATTAAAAGATTCAGATGATTTTAATGAATCAATATTTATGAGTTATTTTAATGTTGAGTCATATAGATAAATAATATTAAAATCAATGAGAGGTTTGTGGCAACAATGGAAAGAGGTTTTCTATCATCTTGAGATAACTTCTCATTTAGGGGTTGCATGAGAAGCAACTTATTTGTATCTTGTAAATGGTAGGTCCTTGCAAATTTTTCTTTGAATTAAAGAAGTGGTTTAGAAGCACTAGAGGATTAATTGTAAACACTCAGAGGAGATATTGAACTTCAAGGAGATGTGTCTCATTGTGCAGGGGAAGTTGAAACACTCTTGGTGTGCAAATAATTTTACATTTTGTGGTCAAGAAATCCACTAATGGAAGCAAGAAGGATTGGTGAAGGTGCTTCATCAAAGTATTCAAAGTGTTGAGTTTGAAACCATTGCAACCACTAATCTTGTTGGATTAATTTAATAAAGGGGGGAATATTGGCATATTACAATAATTGGGTTACTTCTTAAGCTAGATTAAATATAATAAAATAATTAATTAGTTGTTAGCTTCTTAAAAGTTGTTGTCATAGTTAGTTTTGCATATCAAAAATAATAACTAATATATAGCTTCAATATTTCAATGTAAGAATCACTGAACACAAATCCAAGTGAATTCAATGGAATACAATCTTGATATTTTTATCTTTTGACTATCAAATTATCTTTCATTTTTTCACACATCTGCATCCATTTTAATGAATAATAATTTAATAGAACTATTTTTCAAAGAATAAATTAGACAAAATAATATAGAATATTTTCTTGTTTCTAATGTCAAGGTGTTAGAAAAAACAGAGAGAATACTACATCTATTAAACTCCATCAAGCATAGGAGAAAAAAGAAAGAATTAAAAAACAAGGAAAATATTCATATTTCTAAACTCAAAATAGAGTTTTGGCTGTCCAAAATGAAAAACATTAACCCAATAAGTGGGAAAAGCAGCACCAAGACCAATTCATATCCACAAAATCCCCTGTCACCATCTGCCTCATCATCTAAATCTTATTGTTATTTCTTGTTTTGCCTTTTCTGAATTTTATTCATTTTACAATATGGTTATTCAATAAATGCATGTATCTTCAAATATTGAGGGTGACTAATATATTGGTGAGTGGGGTTTAAATTGATTCGTTTGACATTCAACAAGGTCTAGCTAACATCAAGATAAGTGGTAACAGGAATTAATTACTTGCTTCTTTGATTTATTTTATTGTACTATATGGGCCACAACTATATTAGACTACAATGTTGACTGAGATCAAGATGTTAGGTTAAAGAATTGTATTCCTTATCATTGGTTACATTTGATGTTATAGAGTTGAAAACAATTATCTACCTACTTTCTTGACTTTATGATTTGATTATATAGTCTACAATCATATAGACTACAACTTTGAGTGAAACCAAAAATTAAAGAATAAAACTTGTGTTCTTTATCTTCAAAAATGACATTCTTGTCACAAAAAGAAGATAACTACCAATTTCTCTTCATGTTGTGATTTGACTATAGGCTGCGACCAAATTTGGCTATCACTTGTAAGATTAAGAATTAAAGAATAATGATAAAAGAAACTATACCTTTATTAGTCATAGATGTGATAGTTATCTACTCAAATTTATGATTTGACTATATGATCTACACTCATCTGCCCATTATTTTGAATAAGATCAACGAATTAAAGATCCATAATTTCAAAAAAAACCCAGAAAAAAAAACCTACTCCCTAGATCTTATTTGACTATATGGTTTGCAATCGTATCTGACAACAATTTTTTGAGTTAGACCAGATAGTTATTTAAATATATGGTCAGCAATCATATCTGGCTATAGTTTTGTGTATTATTTGCTCCTTGACATTATCTAAAGTGGTTGATTTTATTCAGCGATTAATTACAGCCGTCAAATCTGAGAAACAAAAATTTCTTGACATGCATAGAAGTCAAAGAGAATTTTGTGATAGTTCTCGGATTTCCTGAGAATTTTATTCAATATATGCTGCTCTTTGTTTAGGGTTTTAATGGTATTCTGTTAATCCATTTAGCAAAGTTTTTGAAATTGATGTTTTTAAGTCTTCCAAAATGTATAATATATGGAAGACCTTTTGCCCCAGTTCACAGCTTTAGTTGAAGACTTATGGTCAGTTTCAGAGTTTTTATGTTGTACAGTTTTAACCGGTACTCTGTTTTCATTTCTGTAAAACGATGTATGCTTTTGTAAATTTATAATTGATAGTTTAGGTCTCTAACATTTCCCAGAAAAAGGAAAAAAAGATAACATTTGTATTGAAGAAGTGATCCATGATGGCTATAATGATATGGTCGATGAAAGACCAGGGATAGAAGAAGGTAAATAAACGCCAACAGGGATAAAGCCTCTGAAGTGCACAATGTCCTTTAAAAGATTGTATAATCATCAGAAGCCCCTATCCTCTTGTTTTCAGAATACAAGGGTTCTAAAATCCCATAACAAGAAGTACACATAGCATGGATGCCCTATGTGTGCAAGAAATCATGGTGGCTGGGTTTGAAAAAGACTATATTTGTAACTTTCTATTGAAGTTTGGAAAAGCTGTTTGTACTCTACATGAGAAATGTTAAAGGGTTCTACCGCTCTAATCAAAGAAAGTTGGGCCGATTCTATACTGAATGTCTTCAGAGAAACGGTTACTTAATTGGTAATAGATAATAATAAATATAACATTGTACTATTCTAAATCCATAGTTAAAAAGTTGAAGACACAAAATTAATCGTTAAAATTGGCTATAGTTTTATGTATTATTTGCTCCTTGACATTATCTAAAGTTGTTGATTTTATTCAGCGATTAATTACAGCCGTCAAAAAAATTTCTTGACATGCATAGGAGTCAAAGAGGTGTTTCTTTTTCACCTCAGCTGTACTCTTTATTGCAAATAAATTAGCGATGCAAAATGGGGGAAAAGTATGTTGAGCTCTTTTATAATGAAATTTAATAATGAATCCATCTTTCTTTTGATTTCAAATGTATATCATAAAATATAAATAGTCTTTACATTATTATTATTATATCTAATTAAATAATATACTTTTCTAGCATGTTGCATTCTATAGTGAAGTCTTTAAGACAAAATATTTAAGCTTAAATTAACATATAAATTTATTTATTTTTTGATAGGTAACATTATTTTTTATTTTTATTTTTAAAATTTATTGAACATTGGGATCACATCTAGGGGACCGCATCGCTGTTGTAGAACATTACATTTATATAATCCAATGAGAAGACATTAACACCTCATCACATTGTAAATAAATATTGCACAATAAATACGTCACATCATATCAAGAAATTTATGATCCCTTATCACTCTAATCCTTATCTCTCCATAGCTTCTCCTTATCCCTCCAAGGCAATAAACAGACACTGCCTTATATCCTTATATCTCCCAACACAAATGACCAATACTCCATCTCAACAAGGTGCAACAGTGTGTAGAATAAAGAAAGCCCAATGTAGTGGCTCGAAGCAGAATAGGCTCGCAAGGTCAAAATAGCAGGACACCTCATGAAATGTGCAAAGAAGGCAACAACTCACATGTGGGACACATTTTAAACAACAGGCAAGGAGTTTCAAACACAAGACCTCAATCAACTGAGGCTCATGACATCACCGTCACACTGCAAGGTGAACCCTAACATGCAAATTTTATTGTCTTTAATATGTTTATTTTATTAGAAGAATTATATTATAAACACTTACATTTAAAAGTAGAAAAAATTAGTCAATAGTATGTATATATTTGTGATATCAA
Source organism: Cupressus sempervirens (assembly GCA_028749045.1). Lineage (NCBI taxonomy): Eukaryota > Viridiplantae > Streptophyta > Pinopsida > Cupressales > Cupressaceae > Cupressus > Cupressus sempervirens. Next base: position 434,389,204 of record CM053785.1, read on the forward strand.
CGTATACTATGCTTAGCTTAAATTGACATCTAACTTTAATTATTTTTAATATGTTTATTTTGTTACTGAATACTATTAATATAGATAGTTACATTTAAGTAATTTAAAGACTATTGAACAAGAATTTTTAACTAGACAATAGAACTCACAAAGCAATCAATCATGTATTATGTTCAACTTAAATTAGTATTGAATTCAATAACTTTTAATATTTATAATTTGCTAGTAGATGCTATTATTATTAGTACTTACTTTTACATATGAAAACTATTGCAATAGGGACTTTAAGTAATTAACAGTATTTGTAAACAGAAATAAATCATGTATTATGTTTTCTAATATTTAATGTACTTTTCTTTCATTTTAAAATTTAACATGTGCTCTTTTCAATTAAAAATAAATTTAAAGATCAAATATTGAAATTGTTGCACTTCAAATTATTAACTTTATGTTCCTAAATATAATTGATGTGATGATTTTTCATTTGGTTGTCAAAAATATTATATGTGGCATACACTTTAAGTACTTACTCAAGCATGCATAGGTGTTCACAATTAAGATCCATCCTTATCATCAAAGATCATAAAAAAATCCTTAAGTCAGCCCAAAAATGGTTTACATAGAAGTTTGTGCTATTACAAACAACTGTCAAAACTATGTAACTTGACACTTGAAGTCCCTGATGCTGGGCATCAACTGTAACTTCAATGTTGTAACTCAGCCTCTGAATAGCTTGGCACATAATATCTACTAAGCACTTGAGTAACTCAACATTTACTAGTTACTCAGCTCATACTAAATATTTTTCACTCAGCATATACTATCTGAAAACTTGTGCTCGACATGAACTAAGTAAATGACTAAAGTATATTGTCACTCATACATGAAAATGAATATGAGATTAACAATCTCTCCCTTTGACATGAGTGGCAAAATACTTGGTCATGCATGAATAACCTTTACCCTTTCAAGCATAACTCAGATAACATCCACTTACATACAAAACTTCAAAACTTGAAAATTTTGCAAAAAAGCTGACTCATTAGACATACCTCAAAATTCAATAACTCCCCCTAAGTTGATTGTGTTGTTCTATATTTGAATCAAAATCATTTCTTCTGTTAAGTAGACTTGTATTGACTTATCCATGTACTTTATTTCTACCATTGACTGCTCCCCAAAAATATTATCTCCCTAAAAAATTGTTATCTCTCCCATTTTGACACTTATGTCAAAGAGTTATACAGTTATAGTGAGTTTGTCCAAAAATGTTTTATGGACCTCAAGCATGGTTTTCAAAGCAGCACCCCAAATACCACGAGGTACCTCCAATTATTTGATTTAGATGGCCAGGTTGACAGTAAGGTGGACTAAGCCTTCATGAATAGAACGATATGGATCTTTCTTCATGAGGGTTTCAGCAAAGGCTAGTTCCTTGTGCAGTATCTCCATATGTGGTGTCACAATAGATTGGATGTTGATTAGTCTTGCCTTGAGGTTTGCTTCATCTATATGTAACAGTGCTAACTAACTTTGGGAGTTCAGGAGATTCCTAATATGTTTCTCACTCTGGACTAGAGATTTTGGTAGAGTTATACAAGATGATTGTATATGACTCTCCAAACTTAGTATGTGGCTCTTGATTTCTTGTGTGAAGAGTGTTGGATTGCATAATTTGATGTACAAAGAGAAAATGTTCTCTAGTATCTTCCTCACACTATCAATTTTGGTTGCTAACTCAAACTTTGATTGTGCAATAGCACTTGATATCTTTTCATCAAGCTTATTTTGAAACTTTCTTTTAGACCATTCAAGTAACTTGACATTTCAATCTAGGTCTACATCATTTACCTTCTCAATAAGGTTGGTTAACTTCTCTACGATCAGCTTGGTTTCTTCTAGTGCTAGCAAGCTAAATGCATCAAGAAAATTGTCCTTGATATCTATCAAAGCTTGCTTCTACCTATGCTCTTGTCTTCTTGTTGATTCTTTCTTGCAAGAGCTGTAATGGGCACTCACCAGTTATAACTTTATGAAATACTTTGCAAGGAAGCTCTGATACCACTGTAATGGACACCTAGGAATGCCCAAAAGTTGAACCAGGGCTGAAATTATATTAATACTGAAAATGTTGCAATCAGTTACAAAGAGATGTATTCCAAAGGCCAAACCCTAAGAGAATGACGTCTAGAATGTTACAACAGAGAATGAACGTCCCCTATTGCCAAAAAAAAGTGTGATTCACACATCCAAGCTCTTATCAAATGCAAGTCATAATCATCCAATACAATAATCCCATGCTAAACAATGAGACTCTCACCCCTATTTATCCTATTCCTTCACCCTTCTAGAAAGAACTAAAACATTAATTAATTGCAAGTGCTAGAAGCTTCCCCCTTCCAATAATTAATGCACTCTCTAGAAACTCCTCTCTTGCAATAATTAATTGTGCTTCTAGAGGCTTCCACCTTTCCAATAATTAATACACACTCTAGACGCATCTCCTTTGTAATACAATAATGAATTAAATTAATTAAATATAAAGCCACCTTTTAATTTTAATTTATTTAATGACTTTATAAGAAATTAATTTAATTTTTTCTTACCCTCCACTTAGACTTTGGAGAACGTGAAGGCCAAAATATGGGATCATTACAAATCTGCCCTCCTTGAAATTGCTTGTCCTCAAGCAATTAAGTAACATAATGAACTTCAACCTCCACCTGGATCCCAATTGAAGTAATATGTGATATCCATGTGGAAGTTAAACCAACTAAAAACCTGCATCATCAAGACCAACCCCTGTAGCCTAGCATTCAAAACTTGTGCTGATGAAGTCAGAATGTCGCAATAAGGCAACTCCATAGAAGATCTATGAAATCTCTTCTTCCCAACTGCTACAACACAAAATTGAATATTTGTAGATGGTGAAAACAAAGCCCAACTCCACTCAAAAGAGTGATCAATATCAACCTCAAACATCAAATTTTCATAAGACAATGTGGCATCCATGTTGAACATAGTACTATCGCAGAAGTGAACATCTACACTTTGTTGATCAATAGTATAATATGACTCTGTCACTATATCACTTACCTTGTTAGCAATAATAGGTGTACTATCATCAAAGCAATAATAGGTTTTACTAATTTGAATGGAGGAGGTGATGAATATTGCACTTGTTTTTGTACTTCCTCCCCTGTAGATATCTTGTCTACCTTCTCAATTTCATCAACACTCACTAGTACAAGATTTTCACAAAGTTTAGTCTAGGTAGTGGATTCTACCAGTATCTTTTTCAACTCTTCCTCTGTAAGGGCATTAATGTTCTAATAGTATCAAAAACATCCTTAATCTTTATAGTATCAATTTTTGTATTCACCTCATGGTGTGGACTAACACTCAGCACTAGTGTATCTTGTACACAATATTCTATTTGTTGCTCATCTTCCTTTGGTGCTTGTGTACTTTCATGTTTTTTAGTGCCTTCCACTTGTGTAACTATCTCAATGTCAACTATGATCACCTCAATTACTTGTTGTTCTTCTTTGTCCTCACCTACCTCAATAGGTGCCTATAATATTAACTTGACTGTTGTCAAACCATATAGTGATTTCTGAATTAGAGTGGCCTTGTGTACAACATCCTCATCATTGTTTTGTATTATATTGAATGCCATGTATTTTGGTGCAAACTTCCCTGCATGTTTCTTTATTGCCTTAGAGATTGCCACCCTATCTAGTTCTAGCATCACTTGGGCAAGTGTAGTCTCTCTGATTTTTCTTTCTGTTGAGAGACTACATTGCCACTTCTGCTCAACTCTATCAGATAATCCCTTTGGTAGAGAGTTGGCAATCTCAATTGGAGTTTGTTTGAATGTTTCCATCATGGCATATATTAAACATGATATGTATAACACTAGATAAATCAACATTATTCCTTATATTCTCACATATATTGTCTAAATATGAGGAAGGACATTGACTTACCACTTGAAATTAGTTCTTTGTCATCAGATTCTATTATCTCTTCATCAAATTTAGTTGGAGCTATGTACTTTCTCTTTGGTCTCTTCTCAGGGTCCTCTTCTTTGCTAGTTGACTAAACCCTCTTCTCTTTTGGCTTACCTACTTCTTGAACCTTTTTAGTAGTATCCCTTATGCTTGCTCTAGTAGAGAGAACTGCAGGCTTAGGTTTCACAACCTTCCTAGGCTTAGGCTGGGGTCCTAGCTTTCCTCATTTTTTTCTGAGGTGCTTCACTAGCTTTTTCTCCCTTGGCACCCTCTTCAAATTCTACTTCTTCTTCTTGATCTTCTCCTTAACCTTGAGTTAAGGCTAGTGGTGCTTGACTAGGTTTATCTTCTTCTTCTTTGGCTTCAACATCATCTTCTTCTTCATTTTCCACATCTCCTTCAACAAATTTTTCTTTAAGCTTTTTAAAAATCTCATTTTTCTTTCTAATGACTAAGGTAGTCTTCAAATCCATTGTTATCTTATATTTAGTGACATCATGGTTCCCAAAGGCAGTAGCCTTAGCATCTACATCTTCTATAAGTAATGTTGTTATTGTTGTAGTGGCTTCATCAACATTGATCTCATAACCAGTGGTCTTAACCACCTTACCCTTTGAATAACAACTTAAACATATGTAAAACCAATGTCAAATAGAAAGAGAACATTGTTGAAATGTTTCTCAACTAGTGAAATTGGTATCCTTAGTCTTTTCTTCAGTGATTGCTTGAAATCTTCAAAGTAATTGGTCATAACCGACTCAAAATTGTTTCCAAGTTGCTGAATAAATTCACCTATCTACACTGCAATAGATCTATTTTTTTCCATGCAACTTTACCAAATGTGGGGAATGTATTTTATACATAAAATAATATGCATACAAGAATTCAACCAGATTTACATTGTGCACTTTTGGTCTTCCTTATTGCTCCCAAATTTTCTTACAATTGTTGTAACTACAACTTGAAAAGGTCATAGGTATGATCCTCCTTAACTACCTTATAGCCCATGTCAACAAAAATACATAGTACATTGTTGAGTTTGCTAGATTGATAGAATTTATGTGCTATTATCCTCACTACAAAAGAAATTAGGAGATATGTGATTGTGTCAATTGTCATTGCCCCTATATTCTTCTCAATGACCTCTTTAGAATCACTCCTCATGGTTTTAGGTTAGTCAAATGTTGGATACCCAATTAGTTTGTATACAATATTCTTTATTATTTTCATTGGTCCATTATATAACCATGTAGAATTATCATGAATTCTACTCAGAACTATCCTTATCCATTTAGTTTTGAAAACATTGAGAAAATCTAGGGCATGAGTTAACCCTTTTGATTCAACAATTTTTAATCCATCTCTTAATACTCCATTTTCACACAATTTTCCAAAGGTTTTCCTAATCTTAATGTCACCTATGCTACCCACTTTGCATATGTAGCAAGATCTCACATCCTAAATCATCAAAACTCAAGGTGGTACCATTGACAATGCACCAGATGGATCTTGCTTATAAGTGATATGAGGAATGGCTCTTAAATTAGGTTGTCTAATCTTATTTCTTATCAATTGCACATTCAAAAATTATTTACCCTCTTTAACCTTAGGAGCTAAAGAACTAGACACCATTATGCAAACTAGGTTTTTAAAAAATTGAAACTACATAGCTTGGCATATGATAAATACCTTTGAAGATCTATTATGATGGTGTGAAGCGACTATTGAATCCTACTGGAAAATTCTTGGAATGATCTTTTCAATTCACCTTTCACTCTTGGAATTCACCTTCAACTTTGAATGATGTCAAATGAGTAGAAATTGATCATATAGATCTTAAAACCTTGTATTTAATGCTTAGTGCTTACATACCTATAAGCTCAGCTTTAATAGAGATTTTGACTCACTCAGCTTCCATGAAGTTCACTTTTTGCTCAGCAATGACTACGAGCTTGGTCAACACTATCACCTTTGATATCTACAAATCAACTAACATTTTACTAGGCAACCATAGTGAAACTTTTCATGCTCGGTAATAACATGAAAACTAACAAAACTTAAAGATTTATTCTAGATTCTTAACAACACTTTGCAACTTTCTTCACGCAAATATAATCTTTTCAAAACTAATTCCTTGAAACTAATGTATTGTATGTCTTTTAAATATCAATCCCAACATACCTCTCGATTGCTTAATTAGAAGTGGTGTGATCACCTAACCCATTTGGTGAAGTGATCCCATCTAAAATTAATGTGTTGCAATCTTCCTCTCTCTTCCATGTCTTGTTCATCTCATCTCTGATATTCTCAACATCTACCTTTCCTTTGCCTTTGTTGAACTCACTACTTGGTGCTTTTGACCTTGTTAGATAATTCCCACTTATGTGACCAGTCTTTAAATAGCTAAAACATGTGGTTTGACTCAACCATCTTTTGTAGTCACTTCTAAAATGTGTTCTTATGCAGTTTTCAGCAACATGTCCATATTCTTGACAATAGTGACAACTATACCTAGCATTTTAATCACAATTATAAGAGTTGTCATTGTGCTTTACCTTTTTCTATTTGTTTGATGACTGTTTAGGCTTGGATCTACACTCATATGCTCTATGTCCATACTTTTGAGAGTTATTACAATATCCTTCAAATTTGTATGTGCTTATGGTTTTGGTTCTACATTCATGTGTCTGATGTCCTTTTTTGTTGCATTTGTAGCAATGACCCATGAACTTCTACTTATGATTCTGATTTGTAGTCTTGCTCTTGCAAACATTATTAGTATGACCTACCTTACCACAACTATGACAAGTAGGTTTGGAGTTCTTACCTTTGTTACTTCTTTCTTCACCACTTTTGGATTATTCTCCTTCTTCAATACTAGTATAACCCAATCTAGAAGTGTGACTGTTAGATCTAGAGGATCTCATCAATTGTTCAAAGTACTTGATGGCTTCACTAGGTTTATTGAAACTTTTAGCAAACTCTCTTTCTTTTTTCAGATAATTTCTTAGTTGTTCATTCTAAAACTTCAATGTTATTATCTCAATATCCTTTGCATTCACTTCATGATTTGCAATCATCATTTGTCTCAAATTTTGCAATTGCATGTTAGCAATCCTACTTACCTTAGATGTTTTCTCTTCCAATCTATTGGTCAAAATCCTTTTTTCATCTTCAGTCATGGCTTTTCCTCTTCAACTTTATTTTTCTTCCTAGTCACCTCACATAATAGTACTGATTGGACTTCTTGTTCTCTTTTCATATTTCTAACCTCTTCAATTAGGGTTTCATTCTCTTCCATTAGATCTGCAACTACTACATCACATTCATTGGAGTTTCTATCTGTAAACAATTTAGTAGTGTCAATCTCTAGGTATTGTGTGTCATTCTCTTCAATAGCCATTTCCTTCCTTCTTTTTAATGATCACTTTAACTCATCTCTTTCTTCTTATAGTTGATGTAGGGAAAGTTTTATTTCAATGTTTTAGCTTTCAAAAGTCTTTCCCAACTTGTAGAATTCCATCTCCAAGATCTTTCCTCAAAATTACAAAGCTTTACTTTCCAAAGAACAAGACTCTGACACCAATTGTTGGAAATACAATAGGGAAGTAAAATCTCAGGTGGGTGAATTAAAACTTAAAAATTTCAACCTCAAAATCATTCACCACACATCCATCTCACAATCTATGCATATAAAAAAGCTTTTAACCTAGAAATCATTCACCACACATCCATCTCACAATCTATGCATATAAACTAAAATAACAAATTAAACATATATAGCCATAGCATGAAAGTAAAATATTCAACACATGTATGACACAAGATATTTAGTTACCCAAAAACCCTCCAAAGAGAAGGTAAAACTTTGGGGGGGGGGGGGGGGGGGGGGGAGGGGGTGTATAACACCCACAAATATTCACTACTGTAGTAATAAAGTGTATCCGCCTAGTATCAATATCTTGTGCCAAATTCAAGTCAACATAACCCTATAAATTAGTAGTAGAGCCCCTGATGTGTAAACACTTATTTGATATTCCTCTCAAATATCTAAGAATCCATTTGACTGTATTCCAATGCTCAATTCTTGGATGAATCATATACCTACTAACGAGTCCCACTGCATGTGCAATATCTAGCCTTGTACATACCATATCATACATCAAGCTTCCTACAGCTGAAGCATAGGGTAACTTGGACATATTATCTTTCTCTCCTTGTGTCTTGGGACACATCTCCTTAGTCAGCTTCAAATGACCAAGTAAAGTTGTGCTGACAGCTTTAGCATTCTCCATAGAGAAACATTGCAACACCTCAACATAATCAGCTTGAGATAGCATCAATTTTTTGTTCTTCCTATCTCTACAAATCTTCATACCAAGGATTTGATTTTTTTCCCGTAAATCCTTCATAGAAAATGCATGTGTTAACTGGCATTTCAACCCCTTAATATGATCCATGTTAGACCCAGCTACAAACATATCATCAACATATAAAATTAAAATAATGTAGTTTTCATCATCCAACAAATAAATACAATGATCTAAATGACACCTACTATATCCATGCTTATGCATAAAATTGTCAAATTTTAGATACCATTGCTAAGGTGCTTGCTTCAAGCCATATAAACTTTTCTTCAATTTGCACACTAAGTTCTCCTTATCTTTGACTTTAAATCCCTATGGCTAAGTCATATATATCTCTTCATCCAAATCACCATGAAGTAAGGTTGTTTTAACATCAAGCTGCTCTAAATGCAAATCTTCAGTAGCCACAATACTTAAAACAATACAGATAGAAGCCATCTTAACAATAGGAGAAAATATCTCATCGAAATCAATGCCCTTTTTCGATGCAAATCCTTTTACAATTAACTTGGCTTTAACTATTTTCTTACCCCCATCCTCTTCTTTTAACCTGTAAACCCACTTATTCTATAAAGTTCTTTTACCTATAGGAAACTTGCATAAATCCCATGTCTTATTCTTTAGCAAAGAGTCCATTTCATCATTCATTGTAGACTTCCATTGAATCTTAGTATCCACCTTCATAGCTTCATCATAACATTTAGGTTCACCAGCATCTGTTAATAAAATAGAATACAAAGAGGGAGAAAATCTTTCTGGAGGTCTAATTTGCTTTGTTGACCATCTAACATTCATTGGTGTTTGTGGTATCTGTTGTTGTGGTTGTTGTACATCATGAGGAATGGATGGAACATAATCTTTTGGAGTATCATCCAACACTACATAATCATCTTCTTTCTTCTCATGTTGCTTCAAAAGATCCTTGTACAACACTTTCTCATTGAATATGATATCCTTGCTTCTTAAAATTTTATGATTCTCAAAATACACATTTTTTTGACTTAGTTTTCAGCTTGGTTCTATTTTTAAAATCTATATGAGCAAAAACTTCACAACCAAAGGTTTTGAAAAAAGAATAACTCACCTTCTTACTAGTCCATGCTTCTCTAGAATACCACAACCCAAAGGACTAGAGGAACCTCTATTAATCAAATATACAATAGTATTGATAGCCTCCACCCACATGTGTAAGGGCAACCTGGTATGCAACCTTATGTTCCTTGCATGCTCCATTATAGACATGTTCATGCGTTCAACCACTCCATTTCTTGTGGAGTCCTTGGAACAATTTTTCGTCTATTAATATCATTAGCGAAGCAATAATCTTCAAATTCATGACTGCAATAATCTTCAATGTTCTAGATGAACTTGGTAGCAGTTGTTAGAGATAGAATCTAGTGAAATGAAGAGCTCATATTGAGAGAGGGAGTTCTCAAGTCTAAATTCAAAATTTCGTTGTGTTATGACATTTTGTGTTGTCATCAATACTAAAGAGGGAGATTTTTGGATACAATTGATTAATTATGTGTTGTCTTTGATGTTACACAAATGTCATATCATTATTAGTTAGTATATGCTGAGCTCACTCAAGTAGTGAAGATACTTCTTAGTGTCTACTAAGAATTCCTACGTTTGCCTAGTTCAAAAGCCAGTGTCTACAGAGTTCACTTAGGCATCAAAGGAAAATATGTAGAAAGTGAGTGTTAATTGAGTTCACTCAGTTAACAAAGCAAACATGGATGGAACCAGTGCTAACTGAGCTCACTCGATTACCAAAAAATTTGCATAAGTTTGTAGTGTTAACCGAGCCTCTGTTGGTTAACAAAGGAAATTTTTTCTAAGTCAGTTTCTACCAAGCTGGGTCAGCTAACGAAGGAATTTCTTATTTTGGCATATTAAGATTAATTGACTTATCTATTGTTTGTAGCCAACTAAGGTGATGAATATTGATTATTCTAAGTTATATTTGAGCCGACTTGACAAAGTGAAAGATATAAGGTCAAGTTATGATTTCAAAGTGTGCAAGGCATGAAGATGTTATTGAAGATTTAATGATGAGAAGAGGAAGTGAATTTGAAGGATAAGAAAAATATCCTTGTGGAGCAGCTAAGCTATATTCAATCTAGAAGGATCAAGTACAAGACAAAAGAAAGATATGTAATCAAAAAATTAGTTGCATTCAAATTATGTCATATCATTGTTACTCTCTAACCATTATAGGAATGATCTAAATCTCTTAACAGAGTTGGCTTAACAACTATTTGCAAATCATTTAACAAGGTGGCAGTTCTATCGAATTGTCTCAAGACCTCTAACAAGGAAACTCCTAATAGGGTGATTAAATCCTCTAATAGGGTCACACCTAATAGTGTGTTTTGTGACCTTTAATAGGGTTGGCTCCTAATAGAGCTCACTTTAGAAGAGTGAAAATAGTAACTAGTTGCAATTGGTAGTTTTTTCCAAATTGGGTTTCCATGTTAAATCTTGGTGTCATATGTGTTCATGCTATTTTATTTTATATATTTTCAATTTAGTTAAAGTAATGGTAATCAAAGACAACATATAAAAGTTTATGTGTTAAGCATTTACTAAGCTAATTCAATTATTACTGAGTTACAATATTTTATGTGTGTTTACCAAGCTTTAGTAGTATTCAATTTTTTAGTTTTCATTTTGTACTAACATCTAAGGGATTTGAGATTTATTTTAGTAATAACTTATTTAACCCTTCCCTCTTAGTTACTCCTCTTATATTTCCAACACCTTCCTATGTTACAACCTTCTTATCATAATGTTCCTTTTACTTATTATATTCCTATGCCAACTATAGTTCCTAGTGTTCCTCCAATTGTGTCTTCTATTCATATATATTTTTACACTTTATCTAGTATTTTTTATGTTGCTAGTTCTCCTATTTCTTCTCATGATTCAACAATTATCAGTTTGGCTCAAACTATGTCATCTTTACAACAACTTGCATCCTTGATTTAAAACAAGTTTAGTATTCCTACTTGTGACATTTGAAGTCCTTTGTCTCAAGATATTATCTATACCCTCATTTCTTTGCAAGCTAATATGCCTCATCTTGAGAATCATAATGGTAAGGGAGACCCTATTCATCATGTTAAAATATTTCAAATCCTTTGTAGAGATTATGCTCATTATCATAGGATTTTAGCGAATTTGTTTGCTCAAACTTTTTGTGACAAGGCCTTATAATGGTTTTGTTTATTGACTCCTTATTCTATTCACTCATTTCCTCAACTTGCTAATGCTTTTATTCAAAATTTTTGGAAAAACAGTACCCCGAATGTGTCTTTGACTGATTTGATGCATTGTAAACAAAATTATAAGGAAAGTTTGACTAAATTTATTGGTATATTTAAGAATTTTCATGCTAAGATTTCATAAGTATTCTTTGTTACAATTATTTAGAATAACTAGGAGGGGGGGTGAATAAGTTATTCAAGGTCCAATATGTCCAATTCAAACTTTTTGCTAAACTATAGAAGTCTCATTCATGCTACTATTCATCCAAGCATTTATCCCTTATTCTAGCAAGCTACTGTAAATCAATATGCAATAATTAAACACATAGAATCAACACATAACATAAAGATTTACATGGAAACCCAATTTGGTAAAACCACCAGTAACATGCTACCTTCTTTTCTCACCCTTCTGAAGTGATGCCCTATCAAAGGCATGCCTTGTTAAAGGCTACAACACACTGTTAAATGTGACCTTGTCAAAGGATTTCAACACCTTGTTAGGAGTGTGCTTTGTTAGAGGACTTTAGAAAATTCAACTATGAATGTCACCCTATTAAAGGATTTACATAAGTCTTTTAGGCCCACCTCATTCCATAGGACTTTCAATCACCTTTTCAAAAGGCTTCACCATCTAGCTGGTAAGCTAACTTATCAATATAGGATTTCAATATCTAATACAATTACTAGAGAGTATTAGAAAGCTTTGACCTAATATAATTTTCAACTTAACCTTGCAAATCTCAGATCACACGTCAGCTCTTTAATCTTGCTTGGCTTTCCTTCCTTGCAGCTCTGAAAGCTTTTCTACACTTCAAGATCTGTCTCCTTGAGTCTTCTGCTCGTTATGCCAATGCAGCTATCTCCTTGTGGTTACTTACTTGAATCAGAGTCTTTATGCTCTATTCTTCTTCACTATGTCTTTCCCTTGACACTTCTCACTAGCCTTGCTTTTTGACTTCTTCTATTAACCACACTCTCCTTTTTTTTTGATCTATGACCTATAACTCCTTATAAAGAAGCTTTGTAATTTGTTTCTTGCTCAATTCTTCCCACTCTTAACTTGAATTTTCTTGGAGAGAAATGATATTACTTTCACTCCAAATTGTTCCTTCTAGAAACATCAAGATAAATCCATCTATAATCATCTATAATTAGTTGACATAAAACTTTGTGACACCAGCTCATCATTCTTATTATCCAACTAGTTCAAAAAATTCAATGTAATCACCTTATCATCTTTGATCTAGCGAATCTTTGACTTTTCAAATAATGCAACAACTTAGCACTATTGAAATACTGGTCCTCGCTACATACTGTGTTGCTCGACATCAACTATATTTTTACTAATGTTTGCCACTTGAACAATTTTTTTTGGCATCCACTATATTTTTCTATTGCTTGGCACTTGAAGATTTTCACTTGGCACCTAAAGACCTCGGCACACACTAGATTTTGCATTTGCTCGATTCCAACTAAGAATTTATTTGGCTTGAACTAGCTTACTCGACACTTATAGATGAACTTAGTGAAGCTTTGCAATTGACTTTGTCAAAACTTATACTTCTAAAGTATCTAAGTGTGTCCAACCTCTATGTCTTAGAATATGCCATCAATACACTATTCCATCGATGTCTTAGCCGATCCTTATACTTCATTACAACAACATAGCTTCAACCTTTACTCTAAGTGTTCTAGTTACCTCTTATTGATTAACTCCTCCTTGTTAATCAACTAAGTGATAGTACTTGGATCTTTGAAGCAATTTTCATTCTAACTAATAGCAAGTTTGACATCAATGACAAAAAAATGATTGAAAACATTCTTTATCAACTCCATAATTCTTCTATCAATGATCTTTTCAATCATTTCCAACAATTTCCCTCTTTGGCATTGATGGCAAACCAAACTAATCAATTAGTTAAGTTGATCAACTTAGTTACCATCAAACTTATATTCCATATAGAAAACTTTCTATAATTACATATCCATTCCATATCTCCCTCTTTTGCTGATACAAATTGATTCCTCTTTTTTGCTCCTTCCTCTTAACTGTTGTATCCTTTCTCTATATGTCTGATCCTTTATAGCTATTGTGGATCAGTTCCTCATCTCTCCCTCTGATCTACTATTGATCAATTTCTCATAAATCTCCCTCTTTTGACATTAATGCCAAAGATGTAGCATCTTGAATATGCTTGGTGTAAACTTTGCATCTCTAATTTTCTCCCCATGTCACCATGCTTGTGACTAATTTGGAATTTTTTGTGCTTGTTAACATCGTCTACATCAACCTTTATTTTTTAGTGATTAACTCCTTGTGATGCAGGCCAAATTTGCTATTTCTTAAATAGCTTGGGTTAGGGGTTTTACCCCTAACCTACCTCTAAGATAGTAATAAGCATCCTTAGGTAATGGTTTAGTGAAGATTTCAGCTATCTATTCCTTGGTGTAAATGTATTCCATCTTCACTTGCTTATCTTCTACTAATTCTCTAACATAGTGATACTTGATTGCAATGTGCTTGGTTTTTGCATGCATTACTAGATTCTTGGATATGTTAATAGAACTTGTGTTATCACAATATAGTATCATTGGCTTGGTTATCTCTTCCTTCATTCCCTTCAATAGATGATTGAGCCATACAATGTTTGTCCAATTAATGGCTACTGCTACATATTTTTCTTCTAGTGTTGACTATGATGTGCATGTTTTCTTTTTGCTAGTCCAAGAAACTAGTCTTTTTCCTAAGAAGAGTGCTCCTCCATTGGTGCTTTTTCTATCATTAATTTTTCCTCCCTAGTTAGCATCTGTGTAGGCATTCAAATCAAACTTTTCACTCCTCTTGCAATACAAACTGAAATCATTTGTTCCTTTAAGATATCTCATTATCATTTTGAATTCCATGACATGATTTTATCTATGGTTAATAGAGAATCTTGGCACTATTCCAATTGCTAATGCTATAGCTGGTCTACTATGTACAACATATTGTAACTTTCCAATCATGGATCTATATATTATCTGGTTGACTTCAGTAGATTCATCATTCTTGGATAGCTTGTGTCTGGTTGCCATTGGTTTGCTAATAGGTTTGGAATCCCCTAGACAAAATGCCTTGAGTATCTCTTTGATATAATTTGATTGGGTCACAAATATACCCTATTTCATTTGATGTACTTGCAATCCAAAAAAGAACTTTATTTCTCTAAACATTGACATCTCAAATTCATGTTTCATCTTATCAAAAAAATCTTTACTAAGTACTACTTTTCCTCCAAATATGATGTCATCCAAAAAGATTTTTGATATAAGGATATCCTTACCTTCCTCTAATTTGATGTACATGTTGCTATTGTCATTAGTTCTTTCAAAGCCTATCTTCACCAAATATTTGTGAAGTCTCTTATACCAGGCTCTGGGAGCTTGCTTCAACCCATATAGAGCTTTATGCACTTTACAAACCTTGTCTTTGTTGTTTTCATCAACAAACCCTTATAGTTACTCTATGAAGACTTCCTCCTCTAGTATACCATTTAAGAATGCAGATTTTACATACATTTGGTAGACTTTGAAATCTTTATAAGTAGCATATGCAAGTAAGGTCCTTACTCCTTCCATTCTTGCAACAGGAGCAAAAGTTTCTTCATAATCTAGTCCTTCCTCTTGTGCATACCCTTTGCAGACTATTCTTGCCTTGTTCATTGTGATCTCACCATTTTTATCTAACTTTTTTTTGAACACCCACTTGGCTCCAATCACATTCTTATATGCTGGTCTTGGAACTAAGGTCCAAGTCTTGTTTTTCTCAATTTGCTCTATCTTTTCTTTCATAGCATTGTACCAATCATCATTTTGTAGAGCTTCACTTACTGTCCTAGGTTCTACTTTTCTAAGAAGACATGTC
Organism: Cupressus sempervirens; assembly: GCA_028749045.1. NCBI lineage: Eukaryota > Viridiplantae > Streptophyta > Pinopsida > Cupressales > Cupressaceae > Cupressus > Cupressus sempervirens. The sequence goes on from CM053785.1 coordinate 434,404,763, forward strand.
TCACTTCTAAGCTTGTTCCTTGACATTAGTCCAAACTCTTTGTTTCCAATGATCTATTATGCAGGATGGTGTCTTCTCACATACCTTGCCAATCTTGGTTCTATCCTTGTTTCCATGTTAGTCCTTTTAGCATCTAAATCACTATGCATATCTCTATTAGGTAACTCTTCATCTCTTTCATGTGTGTTGTTCTCAGAGTTTGAATGTGCATTTCCTATACTATACAACTTGGCATCTAAATGCAACTCAACATTCATTGGCTATGACTCGACAGATACTAAATTTTTCTACTGATTTCCATTTTGGTTTACAACTTCACCTTCATTTGGCATACCTTCATAAAAGTATACAAAGGATTTGTATTCCTCTATTTTCTTGGCACATTCAAAATTTTGAACTTCTACAAGCTCATCAAATTTCACATTTGCACTGTTCACAACTTTGTTAGTGTTAACATTCAAGCACTTGTAAGCTTTGCTTCTAGTGGAATAGCCAAGAAATATGCCTTCATCACTTTTGCATCAAACTTTCCATTTCTAGACTCTTTAAGTATATAACACTTACATCCAAATACTTTGAAATATTTGACATTAGGTGAATGACCATACCATAGCTCAAAAGGTGTTGCATGAGTACCTTTCTTGATTTGAACTCTATTGAGGGTGTAGACTGTAGTACTTATAGCTTCTCTCTAGTACTTGAGTGCAACATTCTTTTCCATCATCAAAGTTCTGGAATAGTCAATCATTGATCTATTTCTTCTTTCTACTATACCATTCTATGGTGGAGTCCTTGGTGCTGATATTTGCCTTTTGATTCCTCTATCATTGTAGAATTCTTCAAACTCTCTTGATCTGAATTCACCTCCTCTATCAGATCTTAGACATTTCAAGCTCTTTCCTATCTCTTTCCCAACTCTGGCCAAGTACCATTTGAACATTTGGAATACATCAAATTTTTGTTCTAGTAACATGATTGTCATCATTCTTGAGTAGTCATCCACAAATAGCATTATGTGTCTATCTCCTTTGTAGCTTTTCACTTCAATTGGACCACACAAGTCAATATGAACTAACTCTATTGAAGTATAGGTCTTGCTTTTGAAGTTAGACTTTGTCATCTTCCCTAGTTGACATTGTTTGCACATTGTGTTGTCAGGCTTCTTCAATTTTGGCAATCCCCTGACTTTCTTCATTTTACTGATGCTAATTAGATTGTTAAAGTTTACATAACATAGCCTCTTATGCCATAACCACACATCATTAGTCTATACCATAAGACAAGTAGCATCTTCCATATCTAGATAAAATAGATTACTCCTAGTTTGGTCACCCTTTTCTATTAAACTTCCATGAGAATCATAGATCTTGGTAGTTCTATTTTCAAATTCTACCTTGCATCCTATGTTGCCTAAGTATGACACACTTAGAAAATTATAGTTTAGGCCTTCAACATAGTATGCATTATCACATGATATTTTCTATATAAGTTTAATGATACCTTTTCCTTTGATTAGACATGGTGCATCATTACCAAATCTAACACTATTTCCATCATATTGAGTAAAGGTAATGAACTTACTTTTTTCTCCAGCCATGTGATGAGAGCATCCACTGTCTATGATCTACTTGTCATTTTTATTTATGCAGGTTACCAGGGCTATTGCTTCATCTTCATTTGATTCATCTTTCATAGCCACATAGACTACTTCATCATCATTCTCATCAGAATCTTCTTCAATAGTGTAGCATCTCTTGCCTTTGTCTTTATAATCTTTATTACTATCTTCTCTCTTGTTCTTGTACTTTCTTCCTTCTTTGTGGTTCTTCTTTTGTGTTCACCTTGCTGCAATATGACCAATTTCATTGCAATTGAAACAAATGATAGGTAACTTACCTCTGAATTTTCCTTTTCCTCTACGGAATCTTCTAGCTAGCAATGCCTCCAATTGGTCTACATCATCTTCATCAGTGCTACTATTACTAGATACCTATTTACCTTTTCCATTTTTTTTCTTAATTTGCACCTCCTCAGTATCTTTCACTATCATCTTGCCCTTGAAAGTAGATTCAAAGTTGTCTGGTTTGTAGTTATCAAAGTTGGATAATTCAAATGTAGTGAGTCTTCCAATTATTCCTTCAAAGGTCAATGTATTCCCTTGTACACACCTTAGCTCTTGGATAACTAAAACTCTTATAGCATAGATAAGGAGTAGAGTTCTCAAATATTTGCTACTAACTGTTTCCCCTTGTAGTTGACCACATAACTTCTTATCGCACTCACCACTTCCTTCATTCTAGCACCATACTAGACAACATTTTATCCTTCTTCCATCTTCATACCATCAAACTTTCCTCTTAGGCTTTCTCTTTTGACTCTTTGAACATTCTCATCTCCTCCATAGATGGTTGATAAGGTTGTCCACATTTTGCGTGTTGTATCACATCATCTGATGTCATTAGATTTAGCATAATTGAGTGTTGAGGCAATCTACAACATTGCTTGATTGTGCTCCTTCTTTTTGCTTAAATCATCTATAGTGAGGGGTCCTGCAGGGTCTACATGATTAACTATGATTGAGGTCTTTGAATAGTCACCTATTGATCCAAGGTGCAATTTCATCAGGCTTTGCCATGTAGCAAAGTTGTCTCTGTCGAGCCTGGGAACTTCTCTCTTAGACATCTTGATCTTTGTACTGCTAGTACCTTAAAAGAAATCGGCAGTGGGCTCTGATACCAATTGTTAGAATTCTTTAGAATAACTAAGAAAGGGGGTGGATCAGTTATTCAGGGTCCAATATGTACAATTCAGACTTTTTGCTAAACTATAGTAGTCTCATTCATGCTACTATTCGTCCAAGCTTTTATCCCTTATTCTAGCAAGCTACTATAAATCAATATGCAATAATTTAACACATAGAAACAACACATAACATAAAGATTTATGTGGAAACCCGATTTGGGAAAACCACCATAAGCATGCTACCTTCCTTTCTCAGTGCCCTTTTTAAGTAATGCCTTGTCAAAGGCCCTCCCTGTTAAAGGCTACAAAACACTATTAAATGTGACCTTGTTAAAGGATTTCAACACCCTATTAGGAGTGTACCTTATTATAGGACTTTAGAAAATTCAACTTGGACTGTCACCCCGTTAAAGGATTTACATAAAGCTGTTAGGCCCACCTCATTCCATAGGACTTTCAATCACCTTCTCAAAAGACTTCACCATCTAGCTATTAAGATAACCTATCAATATAGGATTTAAATATCTAATAAAATTTCTAGAGAGTATTAGAAAGCTTTGACCTAATATAATTTGCAACTTAACCTTGCAGATCTTAGATCACACTTCTGCTCTTCAATCTTGCTTGGCTTTCCTTCCTTGGAGCTCTGACAGCTTGTCCACTCTTGAAGATCTATCTCCTTGAGTCTTCTACTCATTATGCCAATGTAGCTATCTCCTTTGGTCACTTAGTTGAATTAGAGTCTCTGTGCTCTATTCTTCTTCACTATATCTTTCCCTTGACACTTTTCACTAGCCTTCCTTTCTGGGTTCTTCTATTAACCACACTCTCCTTTTCTTTTGATCTTTGACCTTTAACTCCTTATAAAGAAGTTCTATAATTTTTTTTCCACTCAATTCTTCCTACTCTTAACTTGAATTGGCTTGGAGAGAAATGATATTACTTTCCCTCCAAATTGTTCCTTCTAGAAACATCAAGATAAATCCATCTATACTCACCTATAATTAGTTGACATAAAACTTTGTAACACCAACTCATCATTCTTATTATCCAACTAGTTCACAAAATTCAATGTAACCACCTTATCATTTTTGATCTAAAAAATCTTTGACTTTTCAAATAATGTAGCAACTTGGCACTATTGAAATACTAGTGCTCGGGACATACTATGTTGCTTGGCATCAACTGTGCTTTTGCTAATGCTTAGCACTTGAACAATTTTGCTCGGCATTCACTATATTTTTCTAATGCTTGGAACTTGAAGATTTTCACTCGACACCTGAAGACCTTTTACTCAACACACTCTAGATTTTGCATTTTCTTGGTTCCAACTAAGAATTTTCTCAGCTTGAACTAGCTTGCTCGGCGCTCATAGATGAACTTTATTAAGCTTTGCAATTGACCTTGTCACAACTTATACTTCTAATGGATCTAAGTGTGTCCAACCTCTGTCTCTTAGAATATGTCATCAGTACACTATTTCATCAATGTCTTAGTTGATCCTTATACTTTATTGCAACAATATAACTTCAACCTTTCCTCTAGGTGTTCTAGTTACCTCTTATTGATTAACTCCTTGTTAATCAACTAAGTGATAGTATTGGATCTTTTAAGCAATTGTCATTCTAGCTAATAGCGAGTTTGACATCAATGACAAAACAATGATTAAAAAAATTCCTTATCAACTCCATCATTCTTCTATCAATGATCTTTTCAATCATTTCCAACATTTTTGATATTTATGTTCAACATATTTTTATTTCAAATTTGCAAGAGGATATTAATGATAAGATCCTTGTTACTGAATTTACTTCTTTCCAATAACTTTGTGCAATGCTTCATCATTATCAATTACAAGTGATTCAATTTGTGAGCACCACCCTATTGGGTCCTATAACTATTGATAAAGGTGATGTTGCTCCTAATCCAAATAAAGTTTAAAAATTTAAAAACTATGTCAAGACATAAACAAGCAAATGTGGTTGTCGATCAAGTTGTTATTGCATCTCATAATGCCACTTCTGCATCGACTACTTTTTGACTGAATTGTATGTTTACTACTCAATCTAAATCTAGGTTACATTCTATTATGAATAGGTTGTTAATTACTAATATGGTTACTTTACCTCCTATTCATCTTCTTTTACCTGCTACAATAGTGGCTAAATATTTTGATCCAAATGCTTTTTGTCAATATCATTGCCAGAATGGTCATGATACTAAGAAATGTTATTTTTAAAATATAAGGTTGAAGACATAATTTATTCTGATGCTTTATCTATTGATAATTTTGATGGTAGTGGGAATAAATATTTTTCTCCTCCTAATCAAAACTTGCAAATCTATATGAATCCTTTACCTACACATGATACTAATACTATTGTTCAGCCATCTTCTATGGATATTGTGTATGATCCAAAGATGGATGATCTTAATCATGTGGTTAATCAAGTGGAGCATGTGGTTTCATCTATATCTCCACCTCAGTCTCAATCTCTACTCTAATCTCAAGTTTTAGCTCCACCTCAATTGAAACCTAAGCATAAATTAAAACCTCAACCTAAGCCTTGACAAAAACCTAAGAAAAACAACTTTAGGAAACTTTTATTACCTTTGATGATTCTGAGACTATTAAAGCCCCTGTTGGTCCCTTTTATATTTAAGCTAAGCTTGCTAAAGAACCTACTCATGGTTGTGTTGTTGATCCTACCTCCTTAGTCAATGTTATTACAAAAGAAAATCTTTTTATGAAATGTTTACAATGTTTTTATGATAAATCAAATGTATGGATTCAAACTTGTAATGGTTTTCTTTATTCATCATTTAGTTCTATTGATTTACCAATTGAACTTTGTGGAAATATTGTGAACACCACCATTGTTTTCTTTATCCATCATAACTTATACCATACTTCTAGGCCCATGGATGATGCTACCATTGACTCATTTTGGCCTTCATTACCTAGTTCATTTCTTGCTCGACCTAATCATCTTTTTCGTTCATATCAAGTCTACAAGAAGCAATAAATTCTTGAATTAAGCTTACCTCCTATGGATCTTAACCATGGTCTTTTTCCTACAACTTCCATACCTCCTTTATCTATGGCTTCTACATCTATTAATCAAGCTCCTCCTATTGCTTGTTAGTCTCCTATTAACCCTCCTATAGAACCTATGAAGGATTCATTAATTGTTCCTCCTAGTCCTCAACACATTTCAAGTAAGGAAAAATATAATTGATCTAATAACAGACATCATAAGAAGCATTGTGGTCAAGCTAAATCTTGTAATTCTATTCTTCAAAAATCTTTACCTTCTTTGTATACAACTATGCATGATGTGTTAGAATAAATTGTTGCTAAAAATGATGTTACACTGCATGATTTTGATGATACCATTCATATCTTAGATCCTATTTTGATTAATATAGATGAAGAAGATAATTTTGATGGTGTTGATGATGTTAATGATGAATATGAAACTACTAACATTGACATTGATTGACTTAAAATGCTTTCTTCACAGTTGATCCTTACATCTAGTATTGAACATTGTGATTCTCAAGAGGATCCTTGTTTGGAACTACCTATCATTCCTTCTATGTTGGATATAGTCCCTCTTGCGAGTTACCCACCTTCCCTAAATGATAAAAAATGAGATGGGAAGAGTAGGAAACACTCTTGATTGGTTTTTCTTTCACAGTAGTCTTTGTTGTGTGTTTTTTTGTTATACTATACTTCTCCCATGATATGTTAGAAGAAGTTGTTGCTAAAAATGATGTTAAGTTGCATGATTTTAATGATACCATTCATATCTTAGATCCTATTCTGTTTAATATAGATGAAGAAGATAATTTTGATGATGTTGATTATGTTAATGATGAATATGAAACTACTAACATTGAAATTTATTTACATAAAATGCTTTCCTCACAATTGATCCTTACATCTAGTATTGAACATTGTGATTCTCAAGAGGATCCTTGTTTGGAACTACCTATCATTCCTTCTATGTTGGATATAGTCCCTCTTGCGAGTTACCCACCTTCCCTAAATGACAAAAAATGAGATGGGAAGAGTAGGAAACACTCATGATTGGTTTTTCTTTCACAGTAGTCTTTGTTGTGTGTCTTTTTGTTATACTATACTTCTCCCGTGATATATTTGCTAAATTTTGTTACATTCTTTTATACGATCTTTTTTGCTTCATTGGCTCAACATGATAAAAGAATTGAACTTGTTGTATTATTCCTCTATATGTATCCCTATTCTTCCATATGTTGTTATATTTTATGTTGTACTTGTGTTATTATTTGTACATGTCTCCTTGTGTTTCCTTGTGTAATCTACTTGGATTCACAACTTGGTAGCAATAATTCATGGTCTGAAAAGTTTCTCCTTTGTATTTCATATGTGATCTTTCCTTGTTTGTGATTATAGTTATACTTTATTTGGGGAATGATGTCAATTCATTTGCAATAATATCACATATATATTATCTTATGATCATACTGACCCCATAGTAGGTAAGATCCCTTTTGTGTTCTCTATATGCTTATGTGGTATTTCCCTAGATGTTTCTTCATCTGGGGGCATCTCAAAGTGTAAACATAATCAATGGAGTTGTTTATGTTTCCATCAAAGCCATTTCTCCTATTAAAGTGTTAACAATGACTATAGCATGAGGTTATATGCTTTGCTCACTTATTGCACACACACACAGACACTTTTCAATACATATATTATTTTTCAAGATAACTTTTCTCCCTTTGTAGATTAATGACTAATCCTTAAATCATGGATTTATATTTTAGGATCTCTTGATCCCTCTAGTTTCAAACATTTCTGATCTCTTAAGGTTGAAGGTGTCATTAAGATTGGATTTCTTTTGTTTTTTAGTTTTTCTCTTGTATAATAGAATATTCTTGAGGGTGAATCCTTGATGGGTTGACTAGTGAGTTGCCACATTCACTAGGTAGTTCAATTCCATGTTTTCATTTGTACAATTTCCTTGTGTGGTTTACAATGGGACATAACTTCTCATTGGGAAAGATAATCACACTCTTATTATGAACTTGGAGTTAACGAAGACTTGAGTCTTTGGGGGCTTGAGGATTTCTTTGCCCTTTTGATTTTAAGAAGTTTATCTTTTCATCATGATCTACTTTACAAAGATTTTGCATCGAGTCCATACTCTTGCTAAGGTGGGGGCTTAATGTATCATCTTAAGATGAAAAAAATTTCATGTTAAGAGCATTTATCCCTCTAAGTAAGTGGTCTAGGGTCATATCAAGTGCCTTGAATGAGTTTTTTCACAGATTTGGTTGTTTTCCCCCTATTCTCTCTCTCTCTCTCTCTCTCTCTCTCTCTCTCTCTCTCTCTCTCTCTCTCTCTCTCTCTCTCTCTCTCTCTCTCTCTCTCTCTCTCGCCTATTTCTAACAAACTACTCTCTGAAAATGAGGACTTTGGCTTTTGGGTCAAGGTCGACCTCAACCCTAACCTAGGTCAAGGATGACCTCAACCCTAACTTAGGGTAGGGTCAGCCTCCTCCCTAACTACAGGTCCCATTTTCAATTTTTGGAAGTTTTGGGATCTTGGGCTTCAAAAAGTTTCTTATTCCCACTTTCAGGTTGATCATTTCGGGTTTAAGAATGGTAGACTCTTAAATTAAATTTAATCTAGATCCATTCCTAAGGGTTAAGGTTAAATTGGAATTAATGCTCCTATGGCAGCCTTCTCTAGGAGTTTGTGCCTTAGATCTCTATATAAGGAAGCTTTCTTCCCTCATTTTGACATCCACTATCTATAAATGAATTTATTATCCACTTTCTATCAACAACTATCTACAATCCATCCACCTACATGAAGTGAATATCTACTATCTACCAAGCATTCAAGTGTTCAAGTGTTCAAGCATCCAATTCATCAAGGAGGTCCATTATTAGCCATTGAAGGATTTGATCTCTATGGAGCCCTCTTGTTGAAGATTTCTCTATCCATATTCATCCAAACCTTCTTCTATGAAAAGATACATTCAAGATTGGTGTTGAAGATCTAATGACATTGATTTGATACATCCTACATACATTTCTACATTCATTTGAAGCATCCGTACTTGTGGATTCAAGGATTCAAATCATCCACAAGGATTTCCATATAAGTAAGGTGAATAGTTCCATTTATTTTGTTTATGCATATTATAATTTCAATTATATTTCAAGATTAATTCCAAACTAGGGTTTGACTAAGAAAACCCCCCATCCAACAAACAAACCATTTTTCTTGCAAATACAAGTGTGGAATAACAAATTGGAGAGCATATTTGCATAACCTTTTCATCGAACTTGCAAGATCTACAAACATAAATTTTGTCAAAGTATTGCAGGTCAAGGTAAAATTTTTGAGGTATAATTGTGCCTTGCCAACAGGGTCAAGGTTGACCTCCCTTCAGAAAGACAAAATATTTTCGGGTTTTCTCCATCTTGACATTTCCAATCTAAAATAGGTTGTGAAATTCCCCAAAACTATACATAGACATTAGTAATCAACATTTTATAGATTCAAAATTAGTCTTTATCTTTTATCTATTTCAATATTTAAGCACATACTTTCCCCATAATTCAAAGATTATTGAACCTCTTTACACCCTTTTCTCCATCACTTGATTCATTTCTAAATTGAATGCTTAGTTGTGCTTAATCAATTTGGATCATTCCTTTTGGAAATTAGGGTTGAGAAGAGGTTTCCATTTTCTTTCTATTCAACATGGATCATCCAAACCAACACTTTTCTATGCCAAACACAATGTGGATGAAGTCAACTCAATCCATTAGATCAAAGGTTAGATTTTTCAAGCAGTAAATTACATGAGATGGGGTTTATAAAATCAAATGGAAATTTTATTTCCTAACCAATTCAAATCAACATTAGACCATAGTATTAGAGTTCAATCGGAAAGAAAATTGTTAGAGCAGATCATTTTTGCATTCAATCATAAGGTGTTAGTCTTTGTAATACCATATATATAAATACATGTATCTAGCAGTCATTGAAAGAAGGAAGTAAATATCATATATTTATATTTTTTAATCAAACACAATAGCATATCTTACCTACAACACGTCATAAAAGTCATATTCACCATTAGGTAGATCCAAATGGAAAGATATTGTCAAGTATATTAGGAATACAATGAATCAGATAAGAAATAATTGGAGCATATCATTTTTGCATTCATTCATAAGGGGTGTGTATATAATTCCATATGTACACATACATGTATCTAGTAGCCATCTAAAGAAGGAAGTAGCTCTCGTATATTCATATTGTTTAATCAGACACCATAGTATATCTTACAACACATCATACAAGTAACATTCATCATAGTCACCATTAAGTAGTTCCCAATGGAAAGATATAATGCAAGTGTAAGACTACTATAAGAAAGTTACCATGAAAACCATGCCCATAAAACCCAAAACAAAATTGGAGGTGATGACACATTATTTGTTGCATCAAATGGCAAGCCTATAAGTAGAATTTTTCTAAATCAGAATTAAAAGTAGAAAGTCAAATATAAGATATATTTTTTGTGTATATAAGATTTTTAGAAAAAGGTATTCTAATGGATTTTGATAGTCATACTACAAATTTTAAAGCACAACAAACAATGTTGGAGTGCGATAGTCAACATTGAGCTATCATGTGAAAACATTCAAGTTCAAATGGTAAAACCAAGTTTAAAGAGTTTTATGATATACTCTATCTAGAGATCATCTTCAAACCTCAGTTGTATATAGTTGACCTATTCCCCTTCACTCATCCCCAAGAACCCTTTGGCTCTTGCACTCTTAAGAAAAAAGCTATCAAATGCTTGTAGCATTGTATCTTCATTTAGGTGAGGAATGGCTTTGAGAGCATCATACACTTTATCATAAACTAAATCTAGTTATCCTTCATCCATGGCTATATTTTGAGTTTTTGTGATACCCTCATGCAACTTACTAATGGCTTCACATATGATATCCATCGAACTAGCCATGCTAGCCTTCTTCCTCTTTGGCTTTCTTGAACATGATGGTGACACTCTCTCTTTTCTAGTTGCATTAGATTTATTGGAAGGGTTCATGTCCTCATCCAAATTAGTAGGAGTATCAATCGACATAGAAAAATTGCAATCATCATCTAGATCAAGGGTATTATCCATAAGGTTACCTTCTTCTATCTCTTGGGTTGTTGCAGTTGTCAAACCTTCAGCTACATCATTTCCAACAATGAAGGAAAACTCATTGAAGTATTGGAATGGTTGCCTCTTGTAGATTTTGGCACTTTTGAAATATTTTAAGTATATGTTGGCATCATAAATGCATGAGTTTATTATCTTTTAGTAATTATGTAATAGGATAGCTTAAACTTAATTAAAAGATTTTGAAAGACCATATTACCTTCAGTAGTTCATTACATATCCTATCCTAAACATCCATACACTGAGTGGTCTCATTCCAAGAGAACCCACTCATATTTTTGAATTCTCTCATAATTCTATAACCAACCTTCCATGTTTTAAACTTTTTAAAAAAAATTTATCCCTTGATAGATTTAGTTTCAAATTTTCATTGAACTTCTTTTCAATTGATGTCCATGCATCTTTATGAAATCCCTCCTTTGCCAAGGATAACTTTAAGAAACCCCATTTTAGAAAAAAGTATAAAATTTTTGGGAATCAAACACTAGTTCGGGTGGAAAAAATTAATTTCTATTGGCAAATTTGTAGGTTTAAGTAGGAATTTTTTAAATTTTATTGGAGATTATTTTTCAATCATATGGAAATTCTATAAAATCTTGGTGAATCTTTCATTATTGATCAAAATTATGGAAAGAAAATACACATACCTAGAAACAATGATTTTATTATTATAATTATTATTATATGGAGCCTAATTAATTGCCAAACTTTAAGATTAAATTTAGCCCACTTTTATCATTACAATTTCCCTCCAAATTATTGAATGGTGATCTGGGGAAAGCAACCCTATTATTTGTAACTAGTGGATGATCCTAAAACAATGACCTAAATCCTATTTCAAGCCAAACTTTTAAAAGGATACCAAGTTTTAAAGCAAGTTCCCAAAGTAAAGACAAGAGTCCCCTATCAAATCTATTTCATTGAAAAGTGAGAAAGGATACAAAGTTTCATGAAAAGTCTTCAGAATAGAGACTCATATCAAATATATGTACTTAATCTCTAGTGTAACTTAAAATTTTACCAAATATCAGTTAATATGATCATTAATTCAGACAAGCCTTGAAAATTATAGGCAAATATATTTAAATTATTACATAGAAAAATTAGATTCCATTGGTGAAGACATCACTAAAATATAAGTACTTATGTATTATTATTGGAGATTAGCCTAAACATGGAACCCAATTTTGGTAAAGTGCAAGTGAAATAGACACCCCAAAAGTGCAAAAAAAAAGCCAAATCTAGGGTCCTTGATGATTGAGATTAGCCAATTGGTGAATATTAGCCATTAAAGTTATCCTTGCCCTCTTCTTTTGAGCCTAGGTTGACCTCCTCTTGGAGTAGGTCAAGGAATCCATGTTCCATTTCTCTAGACCACAGTACCTTCTTTGAAGAAGAACTTGATTGCGTTATCTCAATTCCACTATCCATTATTGAGAAAAATTGAAACTCATCACACTCAATCAACAACTTCAAATGCTTTCAGCATATATATCACAATATGTTATATATCAACTAGTTAGTAATACTATTGTAAATCTAGAAGGAAACCATGCACTTCAACAAAGTCTAAATTTAGATTGGTTCAATTATTGGATAAATGAGTTGCCCAAACTAGCAATGAAGGTAACCAACATTGAAAGTTGTGGCTTGATAAACATGAAATAGATAATAGTCTATGAGATTTTATTAACTACACCAGAAAGGGCAGTACCCTATCACTGAACATACATAAGGGACAAAACATTTGACTTCACAATAGAGTTGTTTCTCTTTACCCTAAAAATACATAGTTTTTGTGACATTGAAAAAATAAAGTAGATCATAGTTGTTGCTGTTGCTACAAGAAAAAATAAGAAAATCTTTTTATGTAATTCTACAATACAGAGAAAATAATAGTATATCTCTATGTAAAAGTCATAGACCTTTTGTCAAATCAAAGCCATTAAATTTCTTAGCATGGATGCACATGTACTACTAAAAAACTTATAAAAGTAAGAAAACATACACCCCATGTTCTCTTTTTGCAATGCAAACTTGCTTTAATTTTTAATCAGAATTTTTGTAGTTGGCCATATAGATACCCTTAAGGCCTTATTTTTCTAAATGTAATTCTTTATAAGCTATACCTAGAGTGGTGAAGATAAAGGGTAAGAAAATTCATGCTACATGGATGTTAGACATGACCTCTACTACTATTGAGCTTTCCTAAGGGATAAAATTTGTAGAGCACTACAAGAGCTTAACTCTCTATAACTACATACTAGTTCAATTCAAATTCTCTTTAATAACACATATATTTTTAATATTGTCAAAATGACAATGGATTCCTTAATGATGTAGGGAAAATGTATCATTAACTGAGGAGCTATGTATACCAACTTCAGGTACAACAAACCTTTGCTTTCCAACCCAATTTTCACAATCTTTCTAGGGACAAATCACTTTTGTCCATTGAAGCAAATTTTTCAAATAGTAGAGCCTATGGTTGCAGTTGAGAGAACAATTTTGTATAGAGAAAAATTTACATGAATGTATTTTGCAATGCCTTATGCTTGGGCACAGGTTTAGTGCAACAAATAATAAATGCAAAGAGAAGACATTATACAAATATAATGCATGAATTGCAAGATTCTTATAGAAATAAAACTTAGAACATCAAATGCTTGAAGAGGGGCTTTATTTGGCACAAACCTTCATCTTAGTCTTTAAGCACACATTATTAATAAAGAAGTAACCTTTCATTACTAGGCGCTAGTAATATTTTGTTACTGGTGTGTCTAGAGGTTTGATTGTACTCTAGGTTAGCACCCACTAATTACTATTTTTCTTAATTAAAAAACAAAGAAGTGTGTATATAGTCATTCTTTTCAAACATATTTTTATGCATAACAAAGAGGAGTTTCTAGGATACATTGATTTAAATAGGCACAACTTCATTACAAAAATACTCATTAGAAAACAAGTACAACCAAATTTATTTATAATAAGAACATGTCAATATCATAATTATCATGTCACTAGGACACTGCAAATACAATATTCATGTTGATTTATTAAAACTAAGCATGAGATCTATAGCCTTCCAACATCCTCTGCAATATTGCATCTCAAAACTTACCCCAATCATCCCTATCTCACTAAGTCATCGCATATGTTTCAAGTGATGGTACATTTATCCCATCACAATCATCATCCTCTTCTAGCTCAATTTCACATGGAACACCATCCTCTATAGTTATGAAATTATGTAATGTGCAACATGCCTTGAAACAATTTTGGTTTACATCATTATCCGATAAGATGTTGCATGCCTCAATATAGGAAAATGCTACTTCAAAATCCAAAATGTGTGCTCTATTGTATTCCAAAGTGAGGAGTGTCAGTGGTTATATAACTCCTATGCAATGTTTATTGGGTTTTCTCTGAAAAACTCCATTAGGTGATAACATGTACATTAATATGGGGTGAGAAATGTAGGAATGTTTGGATAGAAAACATTAACTAAATAAAAAATCCTACAAAAACACTCTGAAATGAATATCATCACATTGTAGCCTTATTTTTGGTAAATTTCACTATATAATCATTTAACAAGAAGATTTGACATACTAGGGGGAACTACCAATGGATATGATATGGAGAGAGTTGAAGCAAGAACACAACTATTCGTAGCACACCCTTCCCAACCAACAAGAATGTATTGAAACTTATAGTTGAATGAAAAAACACCTATAACATTTTGTGACAAATGGCCTTTTTTATTACGATGTTTATCTTGTATCTCAACATCAACAGTACCTAATATATGGGGATCCATCAATTACTCTAATACAATATTATAGTGACCACATTTACAATTAAAAATGGTGTTATGTGCAAGATACATAGGCTATTAAATGGTTTAATGAAAATTTGGTGGTAGCAAGGATTTAAAACTTAAATAGTCATGGTTCTTTTCACGACTATAGAGTAAATTTGGATATAATGGAGGAGATGAGGAACATGGGCATTGGGTGGACCCTAGAGTACTACACACTAAGTGATCAAAGCTTAGTGTGCGATGTTTAAGCTGCACAGGACATTGAGGCCAAATCCGAACAAACAAATGATAACCATGACAAAGAGCACCAACATGTAACAATGATCCCCCACAAACAAGTATTCCCATTCCCCAAATATGGTAAATACCATCCCCTACTGCTCAATTTCTTAGCTCTCCTGACCTTAATGTCTTATAAAATCCTAGACAAAAAACCTAAGAAGAGGAAGGAGCCAATGGGAAGATTCAAGATGAAGTTGTTATATAAAAATCCATAGTATTTCAAGCTACAAATGACAAACTTATTGGGCTAAGGAAGTAGACATACACCATTGATCTCTCTTTGCACCCATCTAGTTTTATTACAAGAATTATTTTTAGACCACATTTAATTATTTAGCTTGTTGAATGTGTATTATGCTTCTTGATCTATCAAACGCTAATTCTAAACACAAATTGGGTTTCCCTTTTTTGTATTAGTCAATCTTTACTTGTGAGAATGTAAAGAAAACAAATGATTTGATGCCTCGTTGCTTCATTGTAATGTTCTATTGTTATTTCTAGTATTGTAGCAACACTAAATTAGCAATAAATAAATTCAAATATTTGATAATTTTACGTTATATGTGAGGATGTTGTTGCACCAAAAGACCAATCTGTTAATGCCCAATACAACCACTCAACTTATAGTACATAGGAGGCAATTAAGCCCTTCTCATGAATCTCAAGGGGAGGGCTAAACAAATTTCCAACAATATCCCCCTCAAAGTTACCTAAGGTTTTGAGGATTTGAACTTGTGACCAAGCTTTGATACCACTTGTTAGAGTGGGTTTACCATTATACCAAAAGTCTGATCTATCAATGCCCAATACAACCACTCAACTTATAGTACATAGGAGGTAGTTAAGCCCTTGTCAGGAATCCTAAGGGGAGCATTGAACAAATTTCCAACAGTTATAAGATTTGAAACTTGAAATTGTAAATTATAAATAAAAGTTGGGCTGTAATCTAGCTTTAAATTTATAACATTTTAAAGTTTCTTAGAAATATAATAGATGTTTTCATATAGTTTGCAAGGAAGTTAATTTTAAAATTTAATTTTAATTTTAAGAAAAAGTAATATATTGAACATTTTATTATATTTATCATGTAATGGAGAATGACAAATAGAAATGTAAAGATTAAAGTATTAATCAAAAGGGAAAAAAGGGAAAATAGAGTCAAAATTGAATGAAAGAAAAGAAAAATAGAAAAATAGAACACAATAATACAAATAAACATTTAAAAGTATCTTTGTCTAATAGGATATAATATAGAATTAATTTTAATACATATCTTTACATTTATTTATTAGTTAGAAGTTTTAAAATTATGATTAAAATTGGTTAATTTTGAAACAATCCAACTTATAATTCTTAAACTTTTATTCTCTATGATGTGAAACGTTCAAATCACCATTAAAGAAGACATCTTTAATCTTTCATCACAATTCCCATGTTCATATTGGTTTATTTATTTTCCTTTGAAAACTTCTTATCCATTACTTCTCATAGATTATCATTGTTGCTAGAGTATAATCATTTGTAAAGAAGGGACACAAGTGCTAATGTTCTTGCCTTTTGTGTGGTGGCTATTTGAATAAGAGTTGAGTCAAGTTGTAAATTTAGTTGTGAAGTTGGAAAGGAATATGACATGCTTGGGAGAGCTTTTAATTTGTGAAGATGATTATCTCCTTGAGACATTTAAAATTCAACTACTTTTGATAATCAAAATTGTGAAATTAAACATTAGAATAATTTATATTCCAATCAAACTCATTTCAATTCAAAAGTATTGTTGAATTTTAATAAATCAAAGTTTTAAAAAGATAATGAAAGTTAATGTTCAATAGGACAATGAGGTGGACATTATGCAAAATTAAAAGTTTAAAATATTTATTAGTATGGTACCTTAATTTAGACTATTTTTCTATGCTAGAAACATTATTTAAGCCTCCAACATTGTTATCCAATGCACATTTTGTTTTAAGCATCCTCCAAATATTTTTAGGCAAGGCAAAGTATTTTTCATTGGTCATCAAACTTTTAATACTACCTTAAATGGTTTGTAATGTTTGACTAAGAAATTAGTGGCTTCAACTACAACTAATCAATGTTCATTCATTAAAATTATTTCTAGTTTCACTTGGAGTCTTTTTTTCAGGCCCATAAATATTGGGTATGACTCCAAAGATTGTTTCATATACCATCAAGCAGAAAATTATATATTTTATTTATTTGATTTTAGTTTTTTTTTTTTTTGATATTTCTAATAAATAGAAAATTAATATTTACCATTCCAAAAAAATCTCATTAAGAATTTAGAAAATATAATAATCATCATAAAGAAAAATAAAATTGAAAAATAAAATTAAAAATTAAAATAAATGCCTTTTAATTAAAAAATTATATTTTATTTAAACATCAACTTATAATATTATGAATATCAAAACTTTTTTATATCAATATATTAAATATTTGATAATAAAATAATTTAAATAAATAATTTATTATTTTTTGATACTTTTCAAAAAGAAAGCATCTATACAAAAAAGTTAATTCATTTTAAAAATATTAATATTTATTATTAAGATGAAGTTGGAACTAATGTGTTATGGCTGCCAAAATGTGGAGCAACAAAAAATCATATATACTAACTTCTTAATTATAAGCGAAACCAATCCACAACAATTCAAAACATAGGATTTGCAATTCGTCAATTTCTAATTTACTTCGTATCTGTAGGCTGCAAATGAAGCCACGCTACTACTAGGGGGAGTCAGTTAATGGGCATGTGGACCGTTCATGTAGTTATGTGGTTTGTTTGAAGAGCATATCATGTCATTTATGCTCTGCTACGTGGTGGGGTAGACAAAGCTAGATTGGGGGAAGGGGGAGGGGGTCTTAGGATGTTTTAACTAAGACTGGACTGGTTTGGAGTGTATTGATTAGAAGGCGTTTCCTTTAATAAAATAAAGAGAAGTATTTTTGATTATTCTAGTCATTTGTTTCAGGCTTTGATACTAGTTTATTAGGGTGGGTGAGTCTCTATTGGAAAGAAGATACATATTATATTTATCTTTGAATTCCGAAAAGATTGCCTTCTATGCAATATGAGCTCTAAGTTATTTTATTCTCTCTGTCTTATAATTATAATGCTTTGATTGTGCCTAGGCTATTAATTATTGTTAGTTGGATAGCTGTTATTTCTGACCTGGAAATAGCAGCACTATTTATGGGTAGCTTGGATAGTTGTTTGTCCTTATCTATGAATAGCGGTTATATTTATGGGTGGTTTGGACAACTGTTTGTCCACTTGCCAAAAATTAGTAAATGGTTATTATTTACTAATTTTAGTGATTCCTTTTGGACACTTTGCAACCAATTCTATTATTGGCTGTCGAGTTGTCTTAATCTCAGTCGTTGGTTAGATTTAATCTCGGTCGTTGGTTTACCAACATGAGTAGTATAGAAAGGGGCCATTGGGTCATTTGGATGTGAAGAAGCTTTGGAGAAATGTTTGCAGTGTTAGCAAATAGTCTTGTAGTGTTAGCAAGGGCACAGTGTTAGAGCAGGAATAGCAGTGGTGAATATTAGCAGGAGAAATTAGAAGGTTGTCGGAGTTCTGCCAATGTGAGGCAAGGAATTTTGTATCTCTTGATTTGCTGAAGTTTAATATAGTTTCTCATCTGTAGAACTGGTTTTTCCTTAGGGGTTTTTCCAGGGACAATTTGTCCAAAAATATTGTGTTGATTGTGTTGCGCATTTCTTTCTATATTTTAAGTGAAGTTGCAGTTGTGTTATTTTTTGATATTAGCTGGGAATTTGTTTTCAACAGGTTAATAATCATTTACGATAGAAGATTAATAATCAGTGACTGCAATAGTTTGAATTTCACATGGTAGCAGAGAATTGTTAAGGGTAGAAGAGTTTTTCCCTAGGAAAGAAATTTTGATCTCTTTAGATTTATTATTGCTTTAAACCCTTGAGATTGCTTTAGCTGGTTTGAGAGATCAGGATAGATTGGATGGTGCCTCAAATTTTGGTGACTGGAAGGCCAAATTTTTTTTATTGTTGGAAGAGAATGGTATCAAGGATTATGCTACCAATGGTGTACTTGTACCAACAGATGCAACACAGCTTGCAGCATATAGGAAGGATGATGCCAAAGCGAGGAGGATTATCCTTGATCCTGTCAAGGATCATATTGTTACACATATCTCAGAGCTAGATACAGCAAAGAAGATGTGGGACGCCATTCTAAATTTATACCAGAATGCTACCACCAATAGGAAGTTGATTCTCAAAGAGAAGCTAAAGAATACCTGGATGAATTAGGGAGAAGACATCACAAGTTACCTCACCAGGCTTAGACTTGTCAAGGATGAGTTAGCAGTTGTTGGAGATAACCCTAGTGATGATGAGCTAGTGAGAATAGCCCTAAATGGGTTTACTAAACAATGGAGTGTCTTTGTTCAAGTTGTCAGTGGACGAGATACTTTACCGAGTTGGGATCGACTATGGACTGATTTCACTCAGGAGGAGTTTAGACTAAGTCTTGTCAATGGGGCCAACAAGAGTAAAAAAAATTAGGTGGAACAAGAGAACGTTTCCCTAGCGGGTAAAGGGAAAGCAAAGAAGGGATCTAGCAAAGGATCAAATTCACAAAGTGAAAAGAAGAAGAAGGACCCTTCTAAGGTCAAGTGCTTTGGATGTCATGAGTTTGGCCACTATGTCAGTGATTGCCCAGAGAGGAAAAAGGGTAAGAAGCAGGTGGCAGCTTCAGCAAGTGCAGAAGAACTCTCCAGTAGAATGGAAGATGAGTTTGCACTCATAGCTTGTATGGTTAGCTCAACCTCACAATGTGTTTGGTATATAGATAGTGGTGCGTCATTTCATATGATAAGAGTTAGAGAGTAGTTCTCCAGTTACAAGGAGGAGGACACCAACATCCAGATTTCTATGGAAAACTTGTCCAAACTCAACCCTGTTGGGAAAGGGACTGTTCAGTTTTAGAGGAAGAATGGAAAGATAATTCCTCTTCATGATGTGTTATATGTGCTAGGTTTAGGTATGAATTTGATTTCTGTATCTGTTCTTCAGGATAGGGGGTATAATGTACTCTTTAGAGGGACACATGTGTTGATTAAGCACAAGGATTGGAAATCACCAATAACTATTGGAGTTAGGAGTGGTCGCCTTTATAGATTGCATTTTGATACTCCTAAGGCACTTATGAGCAACAATAATCCTAGAGATCTTGGAGAGCTATGGCATAGGAGGATGGGCCATATTCATCATGGAGCACAAAGTATGATGATATGTCCATCTACAGGTGAGCACAGAGCACAGAGGAGGAAGAATATGACAATATGCTCATCTAGAGGTGAGCACAGAGCATGACGATGTATGTAAGGGATGTGTGTTGGGGAAGTTTGCAAAAGCATCTTTTCCAAGGAGTGACACCAGATCTAAGAGTGTTCTTGATCTAGTACATTTAGATGTTTGTGGACTGATGTCAACAAAATCTCTCAGAGGATATGAGTACTATGTTACTTTTATTGATGATTTCTCTAGAAAGACCTGGATATTCTTCTTGAAGACTAAGGATGAGGTTTTCAGTCGATTCCAAGAGTTCAAGGCTCTTGTGGAGAACTTGACAGGAAAGAAGATAAAGGTTCTTCGGTCAAACAATGGAGGCGAGTACAAAGGAAATGTCTTCCAGGAGTTCTGCACTAGAGAAGGAATCAAGAGAGAATGGATTGTTCCTTACAATCCATAGCAGAATGGAGTTGCTAAGAGGAAGAACCGTTCTATATCGGAGGCAGCAAGAGCTATGCTACATGACCAGGACATGCCCCGTTACTTATGGGCAGAGGCGTGTAATACATCAGTCTACATTCAGAATAGAGTTCCACACAAGGTGCTAGGGAAGATGACACCAGAGGAGGCTTTCATAGGGAAGAAACCAGATGTTAGTCACTTCAGGATATTCGGAAGTTTGGCATATTGTCATATTCTTGGAGATACACATACAAAGTTAGATCAGATTGTAGAGAGGGGGTACTTTGTTGGGTATAGTGAGACCTCAAAGGCATATAGGATTTTCATTCCGGGGACTAAAAGAATTATTGTCAATGGGATGTCAAGTTCATGGAGGACAAGGCATTCAGGAGATCCAGAGATTTGCCAGCAGATGATCAGAGTGAGCAACCAACAGAAGCTCCAAGACCAAGTCAAGGGCAGCAAAGCTTAAGTACAGTTACCAGTATGAGTGTAGACTCAGTTAGTGAAGATTCATAGAGTATGGAGCAACGGGTGCAACAGGAAATGCATCTAGAAGACTTAGAGGTTGATATTTCATCCTCTACAGTTGGCAGCAGGAACCATGTGGTTCCAAATACACAAAGGGATACTCAGGAGTTTGTGGGAGCTCCTAGGAAGAGTACTAGACAACGAAGACAACCAGCCAAGTTCAATGACTATGTGGCACTAGTTAGTCAGTTGGTAGATAGTGAGCCTTCTCGCTATCAGGAAGCTGTAGAATATTAGGTATGGCAAGATGCTATGGTTAAGGAATATTCTTCAATAATGCAAAATGATGTGTGGGAGGTAGTACCTAGACCAAAAGATAGGGCTATAGTTGGATCATGCTGGATCTATAAGATAAAGCACGGTGCAGATGGTAGCATCGATAAATACAAGGCTAGGTTCGTGGCAAAGGGGTTCTCTCAAAAGGAGGGAATAGACTATGAGGAGACATTTACTCCAATTGCCAGGTATACTTCTATACAAGCTGTAATCTCACTTGCAGTACAAATGGGATGGCAAATTCATCAAATGGATGTCAAGACAGCATTCCTCAATGGTGAGTTGAAGGAGGTATACATAGAACAATCAGAAGGCTTTGTAGCACACAGCAAAGAGACCCATGTGTGCAGATTGAAGAAAGCATTGTACGGACTCAAGTAGGCTCCTAGAGCGTGGTATGAGCGCATTGATACATACTTGTAGAAAATGAGCTTTGTGAAGAGTGAAGCAGATGCTAAACTCTACTACTTGATGGTTAGGGGTGAGATTCTCATTCTTGTTCTTTATGTGGACGACCTATTTCTTACAGGTTCACTAGGGCTCATAGTGGATTGCAAGAGGAACCTTGCAGAATAGTTCGAGATGAAGGATTTAGGACTTATGCACTACTTTCTAGGCATGGAAGTGTGGCAGACAGATGGGGAGATTTTCCTTGGTCAAGGGAAATATTGCATTGAAATCTTGAAGAAATTTGGGATGGAGGATTGCAAAGCCATGTCTACACCCATGATCACGAATTGGAGGAAGGTAGATATATCTAAGGAGAAAGATGTAGATCCCACTTTATATAGATAGTTGATTGGTTCGCTTATGTACTTGGTCAACACTAGACCAGATATAGCATTTGCAGTTAACTCTCTTAGTCAGTTCATGGTTGAACCAAAGAGAATGCATTGGATAGCGGCTAAGTATGTGCTATGTTACTTGCGTGGTACAATCGAGTATGGGATTAGATATGTTCGAGGTGAAGGTATCAGGTTGATAGGCTATACTGATGCAGATTGGGCAGAAAGTACAATGGACAAAAGGAGCACTTCAAGATGTTGTTTTAGCTTGGGATCGGGAGTTGTATCTTGGTTCAGCAGGAAGCAGAAGTCTGTGGCTCTAAGTTCAGCAGAAGCAGAATACATAGCAACTAGCATGGCGACATGTGAAGCTATATGGCTTCAGAAGTTGCTAGTAGCCTTGTTCGGTCAGAAGGTTGAGACTACTGTGATACATTGTGATAATCAGAGTTGCATCAACTTGTCTGAGAATCCAGTGTTTCATGATAGGTCTAAACATATAGATATCAGATATCACTTCATTAGAGATTGTGTACAAAGGGGAGTTGTTCGACTACAATACATACCTACAGATGAGTAGGTAGCAGACATTCAGACGAAGGCTTTGGGAAAGGCCAAATTTATCTTCTTCAGAGATAAGATGGGTGTCATGCAGAATAGCTTCCTTGCTAAGAGGGAGTGTTAATTATTGTTAGTTGGACAGCTGTTATTTTTGACCCGAAAATAGCAGCACTATTTATGGGTAGCTTGGACAACTGCTCGTCCTTATCTATGAATAGCGGTTGTATTTATGGGTGGTTTGGACAGCTGTTTGTCCACTTGCCAAAAATTAGTAAATGGTTATTATTTACTAATTTTAGTGATTCCTTTTGAACACTTTGCAACCAATTCTATTATTGGCTATCGAGTTTTCTTAATCTCAGCCGTTGGTTAGATTTAATCTCGGTTGTTGGTTTACCAACAGGAGTAGTATAGAAAGGGGTCATTGGGTCATTTGGATGTGAAGAAGCTTTGGAGAAACGTTTGCAGTGTTAGAAAACAGTCTTGCAATGTTAGCAAGGGTGCAGTGTTAGCGCAGGAATAGCAGTGGGGAATATCAGCAGGAGAAATTAGGAGGTTGTCGGAGTTCTGCCAGTGTGAGGCAAGGAATTTTGTATCTCTTGATTTGCTGAAGTTTAATATAATTTCTCATCTGTAGAACTGGTTTTCCCTTAGGGGTTTTTCCAGGGACAATTTGTCCGAAAATATTGTGTTGATTGTGTTGTGCATTTCTTTCCGTATTTTAAGTGAAGTTGCAGTTGTGTTATTTTTCGATATTAGCTGGGAATTTGTTTTCAGCAGGTTAATAATCATTTATGATAGGAGATTAATAATCAGTGACTGCAATAGTTTGATTTTTCACATAGGCTTCATGTTCTGTTTTATGGGGCTGCAGCGAATGAACTTCATGATTTTGGGTGCTTTCCTAGTCTTGGGCCAGCATTGTTCAACCTGATGGTGGTTTGTTGCAATGTACAAAATTTGAATAGGGGTGTCATAGCTAAATATAGAAACCTTATTTTTAGGCCAATTGCTACGTTATTAAGTGCTATCTACATACCCGAAAGTTAGAATCTACTCATTCACACTTGGAAAGGAGATATAGGTGCATATTTTCAAAATGTGGTTGTTCTGGAGTGAAAGTTTGAAGATTATTGCAAAGGCACTCCAATTTCTTGGTAATGTACTTGAAGCTTCCTCAGAGTTTCATCTGTTGGGGCTTACAGTTCAAATGCCATCTCATTTCGTTCTAGTCCAAGTTGAGCTGTTGAATAATTCCGAGGTATAGAATATGTATCCTTTCCCGCTATTACAAATTTACATGCTAGAAGCTAGTATTTGCAAGCTATAATTGTTAAGCTTGTTTTTGCTGACTACTGAAATGGGATCAGGTCTACCATTTGTAATGTCACCATATTCATTATGTCCCTAAAAATCATTATATCTCAGTAGATTTTTCTGTAAGGCATCTAACGAGAGCGTTAGCAGTGGATGTAGACTGAACACGACCAATCGAATTACTTCCATTGTCCATATCATAAATCATATGGTAGAATATTGATATAAAAAATGTTGGCAAGAGACTCCATACATCCATCGCAATATTTCAGCATGGTCCATCAACCATTATTGGCATAAATTCTTACAACATTTGTTGATATATCCCGATTCATGTAATTGTAGATCTCTTTCACAGATTGAAATTAAATGACAAAATGTGTTGATTCATCTAGATTTATAAAACCAAAGATCTCTTTGATAGATTGGCCTTAAATGACAATATCTTCTTTATGTTTTCACATTCTTCCTGATTAAACTGTTGCACGGTCCTCTGCAATAACTTCATCATTCTCCTGCGTTTGGGATGAAGACGGTTTTTCAAGAAGACAGCGAACACCATTAAGTCAGGGGTGATGAAGATCTTGCCCTGTAGTAGGTTGATCATTAGGTACAAAATCCAAGAGAGGACTAAGAAAGTCACTAAATAAATCTACATCCTTTGAAGAAAACTTAAAACTCTCATGGATAAAATTGGTCAATAGCCTAAATTGTAACGTCTTGTACCCTTTTAGATTATAATTTTTATTAAAAATAATTGGGAAGAGCGATTGCCACCTAGAGCAATTTGCTTGGGCATTACACTAAGGCCATCCATCGTTATGCGTAGATGATTTACAACACAGTCTGTCTTCTTCTACTCCATAGAATCAAACAACACATCTGCTATGACAAGTTCGAAGGTAATGCATACAACAGATCACGAATGTTCTGGAGTAGATATGTAGATTGCAAAGAATCTCTGGACATCTATAATAAAGTGTTTGAATATGACTTGTGGATTGCTTAGAGGTCTCACAAGTGTTACCTAGATTAACGGGTTCAATTGAGATGAAAGAGGGAGTCCGGACGTCAGGGCTTGGGCTTGAACTTTGAGCCTCGTCAAGTAATATAATTGAATAAAATGGAAGACAGACCTTGTCGAAAAGCCACTAGTAGTGACATGAATGATGGAGGTCAGGAGGATTTTGGCTATATTAAGTTGGAAGGCTCTTCGCAGTCAATGAAATTCAGGAAAAAAGAAGTTTCGACCAACGCATCCATCTTAGGAGTCCATTTTAAAAATAAGAAAGCCCACCATAACTTTTTGCTTCTTAAGCTTACAACAAAATGCATGCTATTTAGCTTAGAAATGTTTCTATAAATGTAGGAAATTTCTAAAATGAGCAATCATTTGATCATTTGTGTGCAGAAGATTTTTTGGAAAGATGGGAATTTCATGTTTCTATAAATGTAGGAAATTTCTACAATGAACAATCATATGATCATTTGTGTACAGAAGATTTTATGGAAAAATAGGAATTTCTGGAAAAACAGGAATGTTAGTTTTTAATAGGTACATGGAAGCTTCTGGAAAGCCTTGTATAAATTTCATATTTTTGCTCCAACCAATGAAAATTGAGAAAAAACATGTTTTATAATAAGTGAAAATAAATATCAAATTCAATCTTGTATTTTTATTGGTTGTTTGACTTAGTCCAATAATTAAATGGAGACTCAACATTCCACTAGTATCCTGCCGAAGACATGAACTAGTAATTACTAGCAGTTGCATGTTTTAGTGCATTCAATGAGAAGCCGATAGGGATGATATTGTAACTAGTTAATTTGAAATGATGACAAACAGATTTAGATTTTGAATGACTTAGAAATTTGCAAGTTATGGTTGATTTTAAGTTTGAGAATTTGAAAAAGAAGTAGTATGCATTGAGAAATCAGAACAAAATAAAAGACTTTTTTTTTGTATTAGATAGAGTGAAGAAAAATAGTTTGTAAAAAGACATATATTTGTAATGCATGTAAATTTTGGAGTACCATTGTAATAAGGGAGTAGTAAAATTGAATTATTGTTGTAGGAGAGTACTTAATAGTGCAATGTTAATAATTTAAAATCAATGAAACAAAACAGAAAATAAGAGCAAGAGCATTGATTTTATGTTGTAGTGAACGAGCTCAATGACTCTGACTGTATTTGAGTTACCTGCAATCAATAATTTTACAATTGTTAATTTGTATGCCTTTTGAGTATTAGAAAACATTATTTCATGGTTGCATTTTGTAATAGTAAAAGAGAAATCTAAGTTACTTTGTAAAAAAAGAAATATTCGTTTCTTCATTCTTTCACATTAGTTTTAGTTAAATACCTTAAAATGTGTGGAGTGTGAAGTTGACAGTACTTACCCATGAAGATTGGAATGTGTGGTTGAGAAACGGTTTGCAGTATCTAGGTGAGGAATGGTTATGTATTATTTTCCTAAAAAAAAATTAGAATTGAGTTAGTAAAACATAATAGAAGTTTGTGGTTAAATTTTATTTTAACTGTAAGAGTGAATTTGTACATATGAGTAAATAGAGAGAATTGACTCATTACCTTTGTGGCTGAAATATTGGTTTTTGTGGGGAGTGAGGTTGGTGATAGTTTTTGTAGACGTGCTTCCTCTTTTTTCCTAGTAGTTGTATAAGTGTTATTTTCCATCTTGCAGTACCTTTCAAAAGGAAATGGTTGGTGAATTCATAGGTTGTTCAAATTTTTTTACTCTTGATATTGCTGTAAATGTCAATCCTTGCCTTTCTTTTCTTCCAATGTCTATTGTTGCTCTATTTAGTGTGAGTCCTTGAGATTTGTGTATGGTAATAGCCCAAACCATTGTCAGTGGAGTTTGTGTATGACTACCTCTTGTAATTGGAGTGATCGGAACATTTTTTGGGTTTTGTACATCCCAAGGTGGTCCAGTGTAATTGTCAAATTTTACAACTACATATTTTGGTAGATTTGGAGGAGATGAAATTGTATCGTAAACTATGGAATTAACTTCTCCAATTGATCCGTTTACAAGACTAGTTTGTATCCATAAGTTTGTTTTTAGCATTACGTGTTGGCCAATGCAAAGGAGCACCTCTTGTGGAAGTTTTTCATCTTCAATATGTTCATTTGAATTGTGTGCAACAACTCTAGGAGTGCTACGGGCAATTGGAAGGTTCAAGTTTTTGAGCATTTTCCTATTATGGTTTATTGCATATTCATTGGTTGCAAATAGATGGGTGGAGTTATCAAACTCGATGTTTTGATTTTCATTGAGATTATCTTTTGTTTGAGTCATTAGTGTTTCCAAATCTTGTTTGATTAGTACAACATTTTGAATATTTTGTAAGATTTTACGAAACTTTATCTGGGGTTTATTATGTCCTTGTTGGCAAAATACTATATGTAATGTGATTGCTACATTGAATGTGTTCCACAACATGAGGGCTGTTGAGTGAGACATAAATTGGTTTATCCATAATTGGTGGAAGCTTGCCTAAGTCACCAACAATAATCATTGAGATTCCACCAAATGGTTAATTTTGGTTTTGAGGAAATGCTTGATGTAGACGATTGTCAATTTTCAATAGTAGTTTTGGGCCTAAGAAGCTCATTTTGTTGATTAGAATGTATCTGCCATGTTTCAAGTCTTCCTATAGTGTTGTTAATGATTGGCCTTGGGGATGCATATCTTTAACTAGAATGCATAAGCATGTGTGGATTATTGTAGCTTGCATATTGTATGAAGCAACACTTGTAGGAGCTAGTGTTAGCAATTTTTTTTAAAAATTTTGAGTGCTTGTATTAATAATTTCTCTAATGCAATCAATCAGGTAAGACTTTCCAGTACCTATTGTTCCTTGAATAATCATGCGCAATGGTGTATTTTTAAATTTGTTTGTCCAATGTTTAATAATGATATCTAATGCAGGTTGTTGTTTTTTGCCGAGTTGAAATTATTGATGTGTTGTTTTCAAAGGTGATATTATGTTATTTATATCTAATTTCCCCTTTGAGATGAATGTCATAGTTGATTCATCTAGTTGGTGGAAAATGTTGTTCGTATTCCATGAGTAGTTAATGTCAATATCTCTTTTTCTTAGCATGTCAAGGTCATTAATGTTCAAGTTATTGGATGCACCCATTTGGGATAATAATTCCCATTCGTATAGGTCTAGGTCTTTGAGATGTTAGAGGCCATCATTGTCAGTGTCATCTGTTGGTTTTGTAGTCAGTATGTTTTGAACTCTATTAATGTGGCAAACCATGTAATTAGTTGATTGCAATGATTTCTAGTTTGTAAGAATTTCATCTTTTGTAATGCCAATTTCTGTTGGAATATGCCGAAATGGTTTGTATAATAAGCATTCTGTCCAGCAAAATGTCTCAAACCTATCACTATTTTCATCTGGAATTTTTTGGAATAGGGGGTAGACATTGACAATTGCATTGGTTTTCCTTTTTTTTCCATTGATTTTTTCTACATTTTGATGAGTATGAATACATCTGGGCCATTTGAAAGAGTGTGAAAGAATGTAGTTCTTGGGGGTGCTCAGTGTATGAGTGGATATAAGTGGTTCTCA
Organism: Cupressus sempervirens; assembly: GCA_028749045.1. Taxonomy (NCBI): domain Eukaryota; kingdom Viridiplantae; phylum Streptophyta; class Pinopsida; order Cupressales; family Cupressaceae; genus Cupressus; species Cupressus sempervirens. The sequence goes on from CM053785.1 coordinate 434,433,688, forward strand.
ATTCTTCTTTTGTTTGTGAATTGTTGATTCTATGTAGGATTTTCTTGCTAACATTCAAAGACACAAAAGTTCAGCTACAAATTACAAGTGGCAATTTTTGCAACATATGACATGTTTCTTGTGCACCAATCACACATTCTGCAATGAAACCCATCACGAATTTATGATATGCAATTAATGCATTATCATCTAATTTGTTTGTATTAGCTATTTTTGAAAAAATGGCATTATATGTCTTTGATTTTTTTTCAATGTTTGACACATATTTTGAGATGTAGTTGAGCACTACTTTCCTTGAAGTGACTGGCTGGTAGTCTACATTAGCCCTCCATATGGCTAGCATTTGTGGGTTGTGGATATTGAGGTGATCATCATTTCTAGCTACATTATAAGTCTTCTTTTCTTCTATGTCACATGTTAGGGTAGATGTTTGTTGTTTTTCCCATGGAGCTTTGTGGCAACATTGCATAGTTTGTCCATTTTTCCTTAGACATGTTGACTCAATGAATTTTGTATGTCATTGTACAGAATTTACAATTTGTTTGTAATTTTTCAATGGGTCTAATGATAGTATTTGTTGAGTATTTAGTATGCAAGGGTCATCGTTAAGGCTATAGTGTAATCTATTTTTTCTATTAGATTATGTACGTGGATTCCATTCAGAGACATATTTGTCAAAGAATTTTCTTGTCTCATCTAATTGAAGTTGGTTTTTCCAATCGATTGTGTCCATATTTGGTGCATTATGTAGCCAAATGAAGCCATGTATATGTACAAAACCTCGATGTTTCCACTCATACCTGCACCAAAAATCTTTTGCTTGCAGTAATTTTTCTATGACTTCTTCATGAAATATAATGAATCTTTTGTGAATGTATAAGGATGTAATATGTGGGTTGTCAACAATATTGTCTATAAATTTTTTCCTTGAGAAGCATATCGTTGACTCTATATCCTATGGGAATAATGCATGTAGATATGCCCATTTTGTGTCTATTGAGCTCAAAGTGAAGAATAGTGTAGGTGTCCCTACTTGGTGTATCATTGTCAATAATTCCATTCTTTTTTTATTCCAGTAAGCTCTTGTGCCCCGAAATGAAGTTCCAAAATGCATCAGTTGATTTTCTAATTGATTATCATGCACATTTTGTAAACTCTCATGAAGGAGGTGGATAGTTTTTGGTATATGGTCATGTAAGGTTGTTTTAAAGAAAACTGGTGCTATTTGCTGGCTACGATGTCTCATCATTAAGTTGTAAAAAAAATATCTAAATTGTATATGTTTGCCAAATCTGTTAAATCATGATATCTTAATAAATGTAATGCATATTCATGCATTTTTATGAGTTTGCTTCTTGTTTGTAGTGGGAGTGATGTTCCGGTTGGAAATAGGGTGGGAAAAGCCATGCTCAGTAGGCCCTCGGTATTGTATTCATTAATTGGTGAGTTATAGATTTCTAGCCAAGGCAAGATATGTGGTTCATTTCCTTTGATGCCTATCATTTCCTTAATTGTTTGTGGCTCACATTGTTTATTAGGCAATTTTGGAATAAATGACAATGTATCATAGTAGTCTATTTCATCAGTGGCAGTAGTAATGATTTCACTAGCTTCTGATGTATCAAGAGATGTTATTGTTAAATTGTGGAGCAAGTTTGATATATCTGTTGTTGTGTCAGGCAATTGGTTTAGTGCATCAACATTAATATCAACATCCTTATAGTATGGGTCATATTGCATTTTGAAATTTAAAGCATCTAGAATAGTATATTTGTTGACGTAGCAATCATAGTTTTGTCCTTTCACAGTTTTACTATGTATAATTAGGAGTTCAATATCCATCAATCTTCTAGGTAGAAAACGAGCAATCATTGAATTATCTTGTGGGAAACTAATGGCATGTCCACTATATTTGTATTGTCCTCCTCTTGCATGGGTGACTAATAAGATAGGGGTAACCCTTGCAATAAGCATTTTTTCAACTTGGGAGAGTTTTGTGAGGACGTTTGGCTATTTTCTGGGGTCTAAGTTGTTTTCCAGAGAGAATCAATGAACCCCTTTTTCTACAAAACATCTAAAACAAATGGTTTGGGTTGTATTTTTTCGTATAGACATACCTGTGTAGCTTTCATTACAAATGATGCATGTTTTTACTTTTGATAATGCATCAATTCGTTCACTAAACTTTTTCATTGATTTTAAGAATTTTTTTGTGAAAATAGTTGTTGAATAAAATGTTTTTACTCTTTGTTGTTGCGAAGGGAAGAGATTCTAGTTACTATTTGTATTTTTTGATGACACTATGTTTTGATTATGTTTTTTCCTTTTAAAATCATGAATATTGAGGCTTGGTAATGTAGACTGAGTGGTATTTTCTAGTATAGTTTGTTCACTTTGTGTAAAGCCTCTTTTATGATTTTGTGGTACAATGGTATGCAATTTTGTAGTTGAAGTTTGGCTGGGAACAAATAAGTTTTGATTTAGTCATTCGATACGACGTCGAGCTGAAATTTCCTCCTTATGGCGATTGTAATATGTTTGATTTTTCAGTCTTTTTTGAAGTATCTTTTGTTGTGTGATTGAGGCCTGCATCAATATAATTTGAAAATAAATTTGTGTCGATTTTGTATAATAAAAGGATAGGAGAAATGATTTTTTGAATAAATGGACTATAAATAAAGTAGGCTTCAAAATTTTCAAGTAAAATTAAAGTTTACTTCAATTTGGTAATTAATAAAAGAAAAAGAAATTGTAAATAGAAATTAATAAAGATCTCTCTCTCTCTCTCTCTCTCTCTCTCTCTATATATATATATATATATATATATATATATATATATATATATATATATATATATATATATATATATATATATATATATATATATATATATATATATATATATATAAGTGGTTTTTGAGTACAAGGGAATGTAAGAAAATAAAAAGGATTTAAATAACTATTAAATTGAGCAAACAAAATATAGTGTAGGAGCATAATCATACTATTGTGTGTGAGATATGTGTTGTTTAAAATAAACAATTAGGAAAGTGGAAAGTGGAAACCATTTGCAAATGAAATGATAACTTCTTCTTAAATTGAAATAGATAAGGTCATAAGTATATATTGATATAGTATATGAAAATATATTTGATATATAAATTTGAAGAACAATTGTACATATCACATTTATTTTGAAAGGAAATAGTACAATTGTACTTTATTTTATTTCTATGTTGAAACTGTTCTAAGAAAGGATGATTGATGGCTGAAAGGAATGTTTCAGATAGACAGTTTTGAAATTTCAGAAAGCATATACTCATTCATTTTTTGGAAATTTATTTTCTCAACCTTTGCAATGGTAGCCTTTACTCTACTTTCTGAGTTGTAGATCTTAGTCATTAATGACAACGTGAAAATGAAACTATTGAAATACATAAACTTGAGGATGAATTCAAGAGTTGTGTCAACTTGCTGTCATATTGCAACATGTAGAGATCCTTTACTAAAATTTGTAGAAGATGACTACCCACTTCATCAAAAGCAATAGTCCAAATGGAACTTGTATGATCTTGTAGTTTAACTTGCAAGACATACTTGTAGTTGCAGTTTGGAAAATTTTTACAACATCTTGAACAAAACCACATTTTATCTTGATTTTCAACACTTTTTTTCTTGCACTCTTTCCCATCCACTTGAAGTGGGCATGTTGGGTAGCAAAAAGAATCATCCTTGATGAATTTGATAGTTGCCTTTATTGTAACCTCAATCAGATTTTCAATTGTTGTATAATCTTTCAAGATTATAGAGATAGTGGTTGAAGTAGTTGACAAATTAGTTTTTGTTGAAAACATTGGCAATAAAAGTGTGTCAATCTAATCTGCTTTTATCTTTGATCTAAGGGATTCAGTTTTTGGTATAGATGGTTCAATGTTGAATATAGTTGTTGATGTACTATTTATGACCTTTCCTTTAAATTCATCAACATGGCCATTTCTAATAGCAATCATGAGTACCTTTTTGGATTTTCTTAGTTGTTAGATTTCATCTCCCTCTTTATGACAAATGGGCCCCCATAAATTAACATCAATACATAAGAGTGATATGTCTTCTTTCATATGTTCTTCCTAGCATTTGTATAGGTACTTAGGCCTCCCAATAATTTTGTACTCTTCATGAATGATGTCAAGGTTGAAGATGATTATGATCCTAAATTTGGGTATAAAAACAAAATTGGGCATATATATGAAATGAAAGTTAAGGAAGTAAGAATGTCATTATAGATGAAAAATATCATGGTTTGCCTAGAATCTGAAGTGGGCTGAAAAACATATTTTTTCAATGATATTATAGATTTTTTTTCCAGCTTATCAGAGAAGAGAAGGTCATTGTATTTTTGAGGCAGCATTGCTAGTTTCATGCAATTGCCATTAGACAAGACAATCTTATATCGGTCCATTTCATCTTCAATGGTAGTTATCTTTTTGAAAGATAACATCTGGAGTATAGGTGTTGTAACATAGTCTCCAATATTGATGGAACGAATCACATTGGTAGTCAACACAACTTTAGCTTTAGTGGCCTAGAAGAAAATGTAGTTAAGTAATATGTTTGTAGTAAGGATGGCTATGAATTTATGAAGTAATCAATTTTTGAAAAATATGATAAAAGATTGTCTGGAAGGACATTAGACATAATTAATAAAATAGTTTTGACAAAACAAATAGACACATTGATTCTAAATAGAAAACAACAGCTTTTTAATGAAAAAAATAGACACATTGATTCTTAATAGAAAACAACAAATTTATTTCATAATCGTAATATAATTATATGAACTTTTAGCCTCATCTAATACTTGTATATAAATATTCTAATAAAATTACAGAAATGTCCATACATCAACCCTAGTATATTAATGTCCACAAAAAAAATGATGTTATGTGCTAGTTTTTATAATAATTAGTTCACTTTTATATCCAAAGATTTTATTTTCAAAATTTAATGTCAAATAAAATAATAATTACCTTATTTTGGTGTTTCATTTATTATTATAAGAACTATTTTAAAGTGTGACAAAAATTTAGTCTTATTTGTGATTAATATGTTGGAAAGCTACTTATATATTTCAATTATAATTCTTTGAAATTAATTAAACTATACACTTCTTTATCTATCACGTGAATCTTATTTTTTATTTCATATGGTTGAATATTTACTAAATATTGGTCTTACCATATAAGCATTTAATCATGTCCAATACCTTCTAATTAAATTTACTTTAAAAAAGGAAATAATGGATAAATTTAAACAATTCTTTAACATTATTAATTAGTTTCAAAATTTGACTAATTTTCTAATTAGTATTTAAAAGGCTATATTATTTTTCTAAATGTCATACATTTGAACATAGTTCTTCCTAGTTATATTTATATTTATATATGTATATATTTAATATTAACTCTAATTTGACCAAACCTTTTTATTGAATTTGTATTACTTTCAATTCACCTAAGACTACTAGTTTCAAATAGTAATATAAATTAATTGTGTTTATATACATGATTCACTTTTCAAATTTACAATCATAAGAGATTATTAATAATAGTAAATAAGAAATCTTGAATAATTTTTTTAAAAAAAATTATTTAAAAAATTATATTTTTAATAATTATTATAAATATGTTAAAAAAAATTCATATAGTTGCATTTTACAAACATTTCAAAAAAATTGGAAACATCTTACTAATAATTTATAGATATAAGAGAAATATTATGTCATTACATTTATATTAATAGATATGAAAATATACTATTCTAATAATTTCATTGAAAAATAAAGTAAGATATTTTGATAAATTCTCTTTGTACTTTTTAAATAAATTCTCTTTTGTAAAGGAGAATAAATATATTTCTAATTGAAAAGTCCAAAATGAATATAGAAACATCTAATTACAAAAAACTAATAGACAAATAGAAACATGTCAATTTTTAATAAGAAAAATAAGATATTTCTAATTATTCTATTATTAGTATGCATCTTTATTTTGAAATCTTTATATTTATAAATATAAAATGATTTAATTTATGTCAAATAATTAATTAATAGAATTAAAGACATCAAATAGGAAAAAAAATTGTTTCTTAATGATATTTAAAAATATGAAAAAATAATATAAAAATAATTTTGTAAAATCTATCTTAGCTATAAGATTTTAATAAGATCTTATGATATTTTCTTTCTATTCTTTTAATATTTTTTTTTTCTAACTCAGAATAAAGATACTTGTAATTGAAAAGTAGAACATGACATCTAAATACAAAAAAATTAAGAAAATATAGAAACATGTCTATTTTTAATAAGCAAAATAAGATGTTTGTAATTGCATTTTTATTGTATTAGTAGTATAACCTTTATTTTCAAATTAACTTGTTATTGTATAAATTTTATAGGTTTTTAAATGAACAAATCTTATATTTATAAATATGAAAGGATTAAATTTATGTCAAACAATTATGTAATAGAATGTAAAGACAAAAAATTGAAATAAAAAATATGTTTCTTAATGATAGACTTCATTTTATTCTAATGAAAAATTCTATTAATAAACTAATTCTTTCTAAATTTTCCAAGATATTATAATCACCTCAAACTTGTTTGTATGTCCAATTTGTTTGGCACATTCAAATTTCCAATTTCTTGGAAATATGGCTACAATGGTAATACAGATTCATGTGGATAGTAATATGATAAATATATGTATTATATGCTCATTTTAAGAATTAAAAACATAGAAATGGAGAGATGCGTATATGATTATAGCGAGAGGAATAGAGAGAGGCACAATGAACAAGTTAAAGTTAGTTCCACTTACCACAATGGCATCCTCTCCTTCCTGAAGGTCTGGAACTTTGTTGGTAGTTTGCATTAGTTTAGGTTGTGGATAAGGCAATATGTTTGAAGGAGTTTCCTACATAGTGCCAAGGAAGTTGTTTGAATACTTGTTTTTGAAACATAAGTTTCATTTTACAATTTAAGCATATAATTTGAGAGTTGGGTATAAATATAAAGAGACATAGATAGATAATAGAAGTTGAACATACAATATTGACTATTCTTCTTTGTTGATAGGGTGGAGATGCACTTATAGTTATACCATCTTTAGATTGTGGAGAGGTGAGTATGGTTGATCTAGTGTCCTATTGAACAACAATGTAGGTATGAATAAGGAGAATGCCTATATTGTAGAGTAATGAAAATGAATTTTCTATGAATAAACATGGAAATATAGTATTGAACAATATAGGTAAATATAAGTAGAATTATACGTGAGAGAGAGAGAGAGAGAGAGAGAGAGAGAGAGAGAGAGAGAGAGAGAGAGAGAGAGAGAGAGAGAGAGAGAGAGAGATGGCAGGTGTGGGGGTAGATGTTAACATATAAAAGTCACTTTTAATGATTGCTGATAAGGTGGAGACGCTTGGTTAGGTACCCATTGTGGAGACATTGGGGATGCCAATATATTTGAAGTAGCCTCCTACACAATACCTTTGAAGAAATATTTATTTTTAAAAATTTGAAGGAAAAATGTGCATGTTGGTAAAGAAATAGTTCAAACACGTGAATGTATGTATGTATAAACATATGTGGAGAGAGAGAGAGAGAGAGAGAGAGAGAGAGAGAGAGAGAGAGAGAGAGAGAGAGAGAGAGAGAGAGAGAGAGAGAGAGAGAGAGAGTCAATGAAAAGAGGTAAAGGAAGGTGAACATACTAGATTGAGAAATCTCCTTTGGTGGTAGGGTGGAGATGCAGTGTTATCTCCTTGTGTTTGAGAATTTGGAGATGCCATTATGCTTAACAAAGTGCCCTGTAAATTGGTAATGCAATAATGAATTTAAAAAAAGTCACATTTTCAGAATGAGTCAGATTTTTTTTTTAGCAGTTTAAATATCAAATTGAATACTTCTTCAATTAAATGCCAATATTGAAGAACATGTCAAAATCTCTCAAACATTATATTCATCTCTCATCTTAAATGCCATTGTTCAAATTTGGATTAAAAGATCAATCACATTGATGAAACATATTTCATATCTCTAAATAAAAATCTCAATAAATGACAAAAACTAAAAATATTTCTATTCTTATCAATCATACTCACTTTGTTTTTTTTATGTTAGTCATTATCATTAGATCTTTTCATTTGAATGATAGAAATGTATCTTAGAACTCTACTTTTTAATGAAAAATTAAAAAGTGACACTATATAATTTTTAGTCTACTAGTAAAATTAAAAGATCATTAATAAATTTATGAAAGATATAGCTTATTGAATGAACAAACTTCTACATCTAACATTAGTAAATTTGTAGTAAATATTCTATTAATCTTTTTAAATCTGAAACATCATATTAATCTCATCCCATAATTACTATTTGCATAAATTTTAAGTGAAAGATCAATCACATCAATCAAACAAATATTATATCTAAAATTAAATTAAACCTTCACAGATGACAAAGTGAAAACATAAATATTATTGTCTTCTTCAATTATGGTCGATAGTAATATTAAAAAATTATGATTTTCATGTATATTCACCAACAAATATATTTAACAATGAAGGTTGAAAATTACGTTGCGTGATACATCATGTGATGTTGATCATACAATACAAACATTCTGTGACTCACCATGTGATTTTGATAAAAAGATAAGAAACTGTGATATGAAACTTAATAACAAAAAACATTATAAAAAACCTGCTCAGAGTATTTGTCTTCATTATTAATGGAGGTTTAATTTGGTCTAATAAGCATGGTATTCTTTTTTTCTTGTGAACACCTTTCATCAAAAAAATCTCTGAATGGATGGAAGAATGTGATTAGAAATTTTAACAATATTTGGTAAAGCTACGATCAATTTAAAAAATGTTCATAATGGATCAACAAATGTGATTTTAAACAACATTTTCATGCATGAATAAAAAAAATTCATAAATTGTCCATTTTATCAAGAAAGTTAACAATCAAATAAAAGTATCATCATTTTATTTAAGAAAATATGTTGTGGTCAAATAATGAAAAGAGGTATGCAAGAAAACAAATAAATCAAAATCAAGCATGGTAAAGCAGAAGCAAGATCCGCTTTATTGACTTTGATTTTTTAATTACTTTCTAAAAGAAAACAAATACATAATTATTTTTAAATATAGAACTTATATATATAAGTAATGTTATTCTAAAATTAGAAGTGATGAAAATAAAACATATATAAACACCGAATACATATGTTGATTATTTAATTTATATAATATTTATCCTCACATATACTACTATTCTTCTAATTATAATAATTCTATACTATTACATGCAAAAGGCTTTGATCATGGAGTAGAAACGGTTCAGACTTTAGAAAGCTATAATTTGTGACAAGATACTATACACATGAATCAAGAGAAGCTAATTTTTTGCCCTTGCAAATTTTCATTATCACACACAAGATTGAAGGGGAGAAACAGATCAAAGAGGAAAACATGATTTTTGGATTTTTAAATATGTATAGTTGAGAGAAACATTACATCACAGTATGTAGTAGAAAAAACAATCAACATAGTGGATTATTGAACCAAAAGAGTAGGTAGTGGTTGATATACTTCCATAATAAACCCAACAACCCTATCATTAGAACCAAAAAACAATGAAAAAACATTAAAATTCTTGGGTGCACCCACAGGTAAGGAAAAGATAGATCAAAGAAGAGCACTTGCACCTTTGTTTATGTAATTTAGTAAGAAAGGAGAAAGAGGATGACCATAAATAGACTGACAAACACTGTACAACTACTCTCATTCAGAAAGAAGAAAAAAAAAAGAAAATTTATGCTGAAGCATATGAAAATGTAATAAATGATAGACATGAAAATGTTAATAGAGAAACTTATCATTAAAGCTAATGGGAAGCTTTGTAGAAGGATGTATGCTAGCCTCGGTTAGATGATTGTGCTAAAGATAGAACACCTGAATTGTAGCAAAAAGCAAATTAGTAACAAATTCTTTCGGCAATGCCCCGCTGAAGCGATCGTTGTTCACATACAGAGTCTAAATGGATGGAAAAATAGATCAATCAAACCTCTATCGGTGAAAAGCTGAATGTAAAAGTAAAAACAAAATGAAACTTTCAATTGATAGTCACTATGACCATTGTGAAATGAAGACATTGAAATTGTGAAACAACAACCATAATATAAAAAGGCTGGAAACTACCAACAAAGAGGAAAAAAAAATGCGACAACAATGGAGGAGGAGGGCATTTCAAGGAAAGAAATGAAGCATAAGAATAGAAACATTATTAGTATTGGAATTTGTAAGGGAAAATTTTTTCTAGTGAGGCTGACAATTTCTTGGTATGAATTTGAAAAAATCGGGAGCAAAGCCCCCAAATATAAGCCTATTGGCTTAACTAGTCCCTATCTATAGAGACTCTAGATTTTACCCATTTTATCCTATTAGTATTTTTTTTTTGGAAAGATCTAAAAACATTAATGAATGTGAAATGTTTAACTTGAAAATAGAAATTTTTATATTTTAATGCTATTTTTAATTGGTTATAGCAAATTTTGCTAGTGGTTTTAAAGAATTTAAGAAGAAAAATCTATTAATATTATTTTTAAACCATCTATTCAAAGTAAGATGATTTAAATGAAAGATGCATTAAAAAAATTTATGCTTAGTGGTGCATTATGCAATTGTAAAATTGGCCATTTCTGAAAATTTAGCATTTAAAATTGATTAATATTAATGTTTAGCCGTCTATTAAAAGTAAGGTGATTTAAATGAAAAAGGCCACGTTGATTCACTTAAAGTCTAATCTTAAACGCATTTTGTTGAGGTAGTACCATATGTTTAGTGCTACATCAACCGGTAAATTGGCCATTACCAAAAATTTGGGTTTGGTCATTAATATGTTGTAACCATATTGTGGTTTGGTCATTAATATGTTGTAACCATATTGTGGTTTTTAGAAGAATGCTCTATTTTTGCTCTCTACAGTTGTCATTTTTTGTACAACCCTAGAGCTATAAGGATACAAGCCCAATCTTCATTTTTGGAATCTGTTGTAGGGCATGGGAACAATTTCCCACCTATAGTTGTTTTACCAGCGATATGCCACTCTCTTGCTAAGGAGAAGTCGAGAAATTTAAATGTGAGGGTTTAGTCACCTATTTCCTCTTCCTTGTAATGCTAAAATGGCTAGGACGAAATGTTTTGTGCTGCTATTTTACCCGAATCTATGAAATTTACATTTTCCAAATAATATCTATGCTTGGTGTGGGGTGGTTATTTATTTAGTCATCATTCTATTGTTCCCATGTTGCAAATACTAGGTTAGTTTCCCTTACTCTCAAGGCACATGCACAAGGCTTAGGAGCAATAGTTGTAAGGTAAATATAACCAATTTCTCCCATTTGATGTTACTTATTTGTGGGTTCCTTGAATCAGAGGGAAATTTTTCCCTATGCTACAAGTACTATTTATTTGATTGTTATTATTGAAGGCCTTTATATTCTTGACATAGTTTAATAAGTTGATTAGATTATACCAAGTTTGGAGGGGTGATTTTAATACAATAATTCAAAGTTTTTACTAATTTTTAGAAGTATTGGTTGTCATTCTATGTATTATCTATTTTGAATCTGAAGCACTACAATATGATATTCTCTCATTGTGTTAAATAGTATGGTGGAGATTGAAACCCTAGTTTGGTGTTTCTAAAGATAGTAGCTAATGGGTAAATATGAGTCAGTTCTATGAGAGGGAAGTTTTCAAAATTAACATAAAGATAGACTAGAACTATGTTGTGAAAATCATTGTCAAGGTTTACATGTCAATATTTATAAATGTTTTGTAGGTAAATGTAAATTTGTTTCAATCAAAGCTTGGAATAATCCAAGCATACTATTTTATGACTTGAAAAGAGCTATACATATTCCAAGAAAAAAATAGTGATGCTAAGGAGGGCATATTTTCTTTGTTATTTCCCAGTAGAACCTAATTGAGGCTCAAAATCAAGGTGGCATAGTAATTGAGGAGGTCACAAAAAATCAAAAAAAGGTCTGCCCTGCCATATCATTGGCAAGCTATTGTATTGCCAAGCTACACTAGTAGCAAGGAATGGGCTGATTCATAGTATGAAGGCTTATGGCTTATAAGCCTGCCTTTCTTCTAGCACAACTTCTACCAAGCTGGCCATACAACTTAAATAAGTGTAAGCTATTGTACTTTATATTGGAAGAGCGGTACTTATGCCTAGGGTGCTCTATAACATTGAGAGGGAGTTTAGGAACATCTAAAGCTACTAATTGCTTTGCTTGGTGGTTTGTAGAACGATCAACTATCAGTATGTCTACAATTTTGTTGATAATAGAAGATCTGTATTTTTATTATTGTTTTATTTAGCTATCTACTACAACAACACATGTACTCAATAGAAAATATTTAATCTACAAAATTTTGAATAGTTTTACTAAAGAAAAAGCATTTTATTAGCATTTGAGGTAGAGATCTTGGTTTAATGATGTTTGTTATGATGTGGTTAGACAATACTAAAGTTATTCTTCAACTCTATTATAAGAAAGCTCATTAAAAAGATATCCTTTTGAGTTTTTTAAACAATGCCATGGTTTTATATTGAATTTGTGACACTAAATTCTTGAGGTAACAACTCTTAGCATGTGCACTAAGAAATACGTCATATCTGATTTCATGCACTATGTTTGACAAAATGTATTCAAGCCAAAAATTAGTTATATTGCAAGTTTGGAACATAATTTCATGGTAGGATTCTTATAAGTTTTTTATTTAGTTTGTTGGAATGCTAAAGTAGGACTATAATGATGAAATCTTGTAGATAATGAGAAAAGTTCCTATAAAGATTGAATTTCCACCAAGTTTGAACCAAAACTCACTGTGGAGATTTATTTTCTATTAAGTATTGATGGAAAGTCCCTATAGGAGTCATTTTTTCACTAGCCAAAAAATTTGGAAAATTTGGGATAAAATTGGAGTGGAAAATCCCTATGGACAACAAGTTTCCACATTGTCCATATGGAGGCCATATATGCACTGTGTTGACACTTAAACTTTTTTTGGAGCTGAATAAGGGAAAATTCATTATAGATATGGAATTTTCACCAGCCCCTATGACCATAGGAAAATTTTCACTATGCTCCTATAGAGCCAAAATTTCTACTTAATGAGTAAGGGGCCCCAAGTTGTTGTTATGGAGAAGGAACTTCTACTTGTCCTTATCTCCATATGATTTCTACTTGTTCCTATAGGGGTCAATTTCCCCCTCAAGGACTCAGATGAGCAAATGAATAGATGAAGTGTTGGGATCAAGATTATTCCTATGGGGGTCAATTTTCCCCTTGGCCAACAAATGAGCAAGTAAAGTCTTGTCCTCATAGAGGTTGAATTTATGCTTTGGATAAATGAGTAAATGAGACAAAATGCTATAGGGATTGAATTGCCCCTATAGATATTGAATCTCAAATAAATTTCATGTAAAATGAAACAAGGATTAGTCCCCTAAATATTGAATTTCTACAATGAAGACTTATGCAAGATCGAGCGTAGTTTTAAAAGAGGACAACAATTGTGCTTGTATGCATCAACTTTCCCATTGTAAGACTTTGCAAACCTTTGAGAATAAAATCAAATGCAAATGAAAAGAAAATTAAATATAAGTCAATCTACATGCTCCAATGTTTTAAGAGTAAAAAATCTTTTATTTTATATTTATTGTAGAGATGTAACCCAAAGCCCAAAAAGCTTTAAAAGGCCTTTGAATAGCAATAAGGAAATATACTACAAGAAGTGTTTTAAGTTTGAAAATCAATCAAGAGTAAGAAGATGATCAATGAAGAGTAAACCCATTCAAGGAATGGCTGAAAGCAAGTAATTGCTAGCAATATTGAAGGAAGGACCAAATATTTGAGGTCTGACAATTGAGTCTCATAAAGTCTGATTCTTATTATTAGAAGGGCAAGAAATTAAAGTTTGAATATACCCTCCTAGGAATCAACATTCATAGAAAATTAGAAGTATCGAATGCTTTACAGTGTCCAAATAGTGCTAAGGATATAAAATTATATCCCCAATTAGATGATATTGTAAATCTTAAGAAAGAAAGAAAGAAAACAGAAATAATTTCAGAAAACCAAGTGACTGTGAACCACATTTTTTTTCAGATAGAGGCTCTAGAAATATTTTTTTACCTTGGGCGGTGATCTTGGAGATAGAGAAAGAAAGTTCAAACAACACCAATAAGTGTAGTGCATGATCTAGATTGCTCAAAAATAAAGGATTGAGTCAACTAAAAATTTGGAAGTATCAGAGAAGAGCTTGAGAGCTCACCCAAGGTCTATGATTCTTAGTGAAAAATAATTAATTTTCACAGCTTGTTCTCCCTCAACTCTAACCTAGGACGCAAAGAGGCATTGTTGGCAAGGAAAATCAATCAATTTTGACAGAAAGGTTATCCAGGTAAGCATCATTTATAATTTCTCCTTATAAATCAGATCCTTATTTTATTAGTAAAAGGTTTGATTTGTCATCCTCAAGCCTCAAAATATCTTCCTTGAGATATGGTTTTGCAAGTTTGTGGTCTGATTTTCAAAGTTTAGGGGATTAGAATTGTATTATGTTAAGGTGTCTCCAGTCAGATTTTAAAGTACCATCAAATTGTAATGTTAATGTTACTAGTCATAGGAAAAATTAGAAAGAATTTTATGAGGACTAAATAACCTATGCCTTTAACTATCGAATATGTTTATACTTTGTTCCAAAATATGCTATATTCAAACAGTAATTGATCTTTTTTAGTTTTTTGGCTATTGCATATTATGTTGTAGTTTGTAAGGTCAAATGATTTTCTTTGATTTTTTAGAGAATACAATGCATTCTCATATTCAATGTTCATATTCTAACTGAACTAAATTTTAATTGTTCTTGTATTGAA
Source organism: Cupressus sempervirens (assembly GCA_028749045.1). Lineage (NCBI taxonomy): Eukaryota > Viridiplantae > Streptophyta > Pinopsida > Cupressales > Cupressaceae > Cupressus > Cupressus sempervirens. The sequence goes on from CM053785.1 coordinate 434,448,704, forward strand.
CTTTTATAATATGGTGAAAAAATTTGAATTTCCTGCTTCACTTATTGTTTTACACCTTTATAGTATGGACGGTACCAATGTCAAATACTAGTAGAATAGTTAAATAACAAGTGGAAGCATCATATACTAAATACCTTGGTATGCTATCTTCTCCAAGTTGGTTGTAATGATAAAGCATTTCTTAATTGTTTCCTTGCATCAGCTGGAACATCTAAGATGATCACCACAACTTATAGTGTTGTAGTAGGTTGTTATATAATAAATATACATATTTGAGGTATTCTTTGATTTTTACTTTCATCTGAGGTTATGTTATTTTCCATGATGTCTCAATAGAATACTGATCAGATTAGTTATTGTAATTTTTTTCTATCCAAGGGATGTTGAACAAATTTATGATAGCAAAAGAGAGGATTGTATTAGAATATGAGATAGGAACATATAAGATTCAAAAGACAAAACATAGAAATAGATTATGATTTCTTACTAAATTCTATTAATTTTGTAAAATAAATATTATTGACAAGATGAAAAAGTTCTAATTATGCTTGTTGATTTTAGTTGTAGTATAGGATTTCCATTTCATGTTATTTATAAAGTTGAATATTTTTGAAAGTATGTTGATATTTTGAGAGTACATGCAAAACATAACAAATACTTTTGTTAAGTAGAGAGAGAGTCTCACAAAGTTGTGAAGCTATGTATAAATTCTATTTAAATCTCTATTCTTCTAGAGGATTAAATTTCTATTTTCATAGTTCTTTCTAAAATTTCTTTCCATTTTGGAGTTGCATTGGTTTATCCCTCATTAAATGTCTATAATTCTGAATTTGTCTTTCTGTCATCCCTTTCTTGTCTTTGTCCTATCCACTACGTCTCGTTTTTCTTTGACAACACATTTGTGTTAATGATATTTTATATTACTTATTTCATTTTTTCTATTTAACATATCCTTTCCATCTCTAAATTCTCATATCACCAGGTTATTAGTTAATAGCCTTTAAACTATTTTTTTTTTCAAAGCTTACTATAATCTAAAGCTTTAGATTAACGTAGATATTAATGCATAGCCATATGATTTAGATATTACTGATGAAGAAATAAACACCAACACCAAACTAAAAGTAGCTGATGACTGATTCATATATCTATGAAATGTATTTTCATAGTAATACATATGATTGTAGAGAGGGAGTCTGACAAAGTTGTGAAACTATGTATAAATTCTTTTTAATTCTCTATTCTTCTAGACGATTAAATTTCTATTTTCATAGTTCTTTCTAAAATTTCTTTCCATTTTGGAGTTGCATTGATTTATCCCTCATTAAATGTCTATAATTCTGAAATCATGTTTTCCTCGTCCCTTACCTATCTTTGTCCTATCCACTGTATCTAGTTTTTCTTTGATGAACCATTTATTTTAATGCTATTTTATATTATTTATTCCAATATTTCCATTTAACATATCCTTTCCATGCCTAATTCTCATATTACCAGGTTATCAGTTAATAGCCTTTAAACTATGTCTTTTTTCAAAGCTTACTATAATCTAAAGCTTTAGGTTAACATAGATATTAATGCATGGCCATATGGTATAGATATTACTGATGAAGAAGAAATAAACACCAACACCAAACTAAAAGTAACTCATGACTAATTGTTATAGCTATGAAATGTATTTTCATAGTAATCCATATGATTGTAATAAAGTGTTGCTCAGTCATGTATTTTCAAGTAGCTTGAGAGTGTTCAAGCAAAAGTTAAGTTTTGTAGACACACTAAATTAAGTGTTGTTGTGACATTGTAAAAGATAGATAAGAAGAGAATGAGGAGAAACATTTAGGCCTCCCATAATCATCCTATACATACTATGTCAAGTTCACTAAATGGGTTAATCATTTGAACTGACAGACACATAATTTTACATTTATTATTTTTTGCTCCAACATACACCTTTACGCAGTCATTCTAGATTTGCACCCTTTCATTTTATTGTTGTATATAGTGATTTCAAAGTTCTACACTTTCTTTCCACAATTACATGCAACACATTTCCTCTTTGTACAATAACTAGCTTTTGTTAAAATATAATTAGACTACTGAGGGGCATTTGACCATCTTCAAGAGATTTGAACAATATCTCAAACATTCTTAGAAATCTTAGTGGTATGTCAATTTCCACAGTAAAAAGGACCTTGCTTTCACTCTATATATAAGAATTTGAGTGGTTGTTTGAAAGTAATTTAGTATTTCAATTTAACAAAGGTAGTTCAAATTAGGGACAATGATAGAAAAAATCAGCGATAGTAAATTCACATGACCATTTCTAGAAGCTTTTTTGAAGCATCAAATTTATGATTTGTTCCCTTTCCTAAAGATATTACCCAGCTTTTGAAAATCATTTTTGATGATTCCTCAGCTCTAATCTTTTCAACTTTGTTTAAGTTGTCAAGAGTAGGAATTGGTATCCAAATTTAGTATGGCATAATCTAAAAATTGAAAATAAGTATAAGGACAGTTTAGACTCTTGATTCCTCCCTAGTGAGTTTTGAGCTGCTAAATTGTGTAAAGTTTCCAGTAGTTATGATAGGTGATTATTTTAATTTAAAACCAAGCTAATTTCAATTCAAGTTTGATTGTAAGCAGTAGTAGATTTAAAATGAGTGCAAATTATATTAGATATATTGTATTTTTGAAAAGTGAATAAAGATATTGTCCTGCATGAAAAATGGATGGACTATCCTATTAAACCATTATAAAACTATAGTTTTTTGGTTAATTTTCCAATTTCTATTTCTTTCTTTTAGATTTTGTTCACTGCTCTTTCATTCCAACACATTGAGCATAGAACTTAATATAGTTGACATGTTATTTCTTATGTCAAACATTTAAAGTCTCAAATATGAAACAACATGCTCAAATTGTCCATAGCATAAAGTTTAAACATCTTCTATACCATTTATTTTCCAAGTGTTACTTTGTGAATTGTTTCATTTGATATGGCATTCTTTGTTTTCCATTTTGTTCCAGGAACTTGAGAACATGTACTACATCAAAGGAATCCTTCTTCTAAACCATTGAAGGTTAGTTACAATTGATACTATTTGTTGTTACAAAAATCAAAGTATTGCACAAAATTTATCTATTATGAATATCAAAGTATTGTTGGCTATTTATGTGACATATCCATCTTATAGTTCTTTGAAAATAATTAGTACATATCTTGTGAAACAACTTTTATTACTGGTACATTTTTCGCTTCATATATGAAATGAGTAATACAATTTTTACTGATTCAACTAAATTAGGAGAGGAATCAAAAAATTGGATTACAATAGAAGCATACAAATCTAATGAAAAATTACAAAACATGTCAATCAACAATGCTCTTGACAATGTTCATTGCTTTCAAATCAATTCATTTAATTTCAATGTTGGTGACTATTTGTTTGATACACTAGAAGTCTTGCTCCATTGTCGCTATACATCTGTTGAGCTTTGCAATGGTCTTGTTAACTATTTCTTGGGTTTCCATGAAAGTGGTTGTGTTATGGCTTTAAACTCATCTCAAAATCCTTTGGGATTTACATAGAGTAAATGATAAGGAAACATACTTTTGAAGAATAAGGCTATCAATGAATGAAGTCAACATTCTTGATGAATCTAGCCTTTAGGAAGACACCTTTTTGTATTCATTGGCTATCTCTTTGGTTAAACATACCCATATGCATTTGGTCATTGACACAAAAAAAAATCATATTTTCACTTCAATAAAAATGCACCTCATTCTACAATATCAATTCTTTTCCATGATGCTAATCCATTGGCAAGGCATTATGAACCTATATTCTCAAAGGTGATGACATATAATACAATGCAAACTATGCAACAACAACTTCCAATTTTACCTTGTAATATAACAAATTTGTGGAATATTTGGTCTCCAATGATTCCTTGCATTTACTTCTACTTGTGGTGAAAGCATGTTTGCTGCTATAGCATTCTTAGTTGATAATATGTTTGATGTAATTATATTGTGACTATTCATAGCACAATCATTAGCCAATGCACTCATAGTGAAAAACACATTTGCAATGCATTGCTTCAATATGTATCACCAATCTACAACCTCAAAAAATGAATTTATGTCACAAATATAAATTTTTGTTTCAAAAATTGGAAAGCCACATACTAAGAGAAATGTAGAAAGATCTAAATTTTTCTTGTTTTGGCTTTCATATATATTTCATATTCATATATATGTATGACGACCAACTCTTCTACCTGAATTTGAAGTTGATTGCAATTGCACAGAAGCAACAAAAAATATTAACTTAATATGTTTCAAAAATATTTTAGGACATTTTCATTATGAACCACTCCAACAAAGTGAACAATTTATTTTTCCAAATAGAAAGAAACAAACAAAATTCAATGAAAAATGAAACTTCATTTGGAACAAACTTGACAATACCTTGCTTTGAGAAAATATCAACATCTTTAAAAAAATACAACTATGACTCTGAAAAGTTTAAGTCCTCATCATTCATTAAGAAATATAAAAGCAACAATATGTAATAAAGAAAAGTCTACAAAAAGCATGGCCAATGATGAACACATTCATACTAACAATATGCAAAATAGGCCAAAAAAATGGCCAAAATCAAGGACAAGATTTGTATTTCACAAATTAAGAACAATACATCAATCAACAACTCATGGACATGGAAGTGAAGTAAACAATTTAAATAACAAGTTCGTTATGCAACATCTACAAGAAATCACTGATACACCTATTGAAGCATGCACATTATCTAAAATTTTATGCTTCCAAAAAGATATCTAAAAAATAAACAACACATTTGCTTATGCCTTCTCTTTGTTCTCTATCGAAACATTTTTTTTCTTCATGATTGGCAAGTTAATTTGCAAGAAATGTATACATGCCATTATGCTTGGAAAAGTCCCCATCTTTGCTACACCATGGAACATCAGACACAATAAAAGAATAAATATTGTCCACGGATTGACTAGCATTGAAGAAAGGCTTGTGTCATTGCGTATTGCTTTTGCATAAATTAGGAAATTGGGATACAAAAGAGCACAATATGGATTGAATGGTACAATAATCAATGTGTCTGTTGAGTTTGATAGAGTGTAACAAGCACTTCCTAGACCCATAGATGAGACACAAATAATTGCTATTAAAATAAAACATAAGCTATTGTATGAAAATGCATATGCTCAAGGAAATAAAAGTGTTGGTCAAAAGAATAGTCTTGACAATTGAATGTCAACACACTTAACCATTTTCAATATATATGCCAAGTGATCCAAAATTGTTCAAATGCTAAGTGATCCAAGAACATTCAAGCGTCGAGAAAACTAGGATATAATAGGTGCCGAGCAAACCAAGATATAATAGGTGCTAAGCAAACTAGGATATAACAGGTGCAAGGCATCAGGAATACAATATGTGCCAAGTAACTCTGGATTAGCATAAGAGTTTGTGCCATCACAAACTAAGATGTAAAATAGTTTTTAAATGAATCATGAAAGCATAAGAAGATAATATCAAATCCTTGCAATTACCTATGAAATCAACATGCAACGAATCAAAAAATTGGAGACAACATGCAACCAATAGGTGAAAATAAAGGATTTGAGTAGGAATTTCAAGTTCATGAATGCATAGAAAACCCTAAGTCTTTGCATTCTTTATAAGGAGGTCAAATGCACCATTGCATGTGTAGAAGAGAACAATGTATGGGGAGATTATAGGAAAATTTTAGTAAGAAGAAGAAAAGACTTAGAGGAATAGAGCAATAATTTCATATCAAGTTGATCAAAATAGCACAAGGGAGAAGGAACACATACAAAAATCAGATTGAACAAGGATCAGAATGAGAAGAGAAGATCTAGTACTCAAATCCAATAATTTGAGATTGCATTCAATTAGGTCAAATGTTCTAATACTCTCTCATAATTGTATTAGAGGTTGAAATCCTATGTTGATAGGTTAGCTTAGTAGCTAGGAAGGAGAACCTTTGGAGAAGGTCATGAAAGTCTTATTAAATTAGGTGGGTCTAACAACCTATTGTAAATCCTTTAACAGGGTGGAACTTCATGTAACTTTTTGTAAATCCTCTAACTAGGTCACTATTAACATAGAGTAAAGCCTTTAACAGGGCAGGCCTTTCATAGGGCAGACCATCAGAAGTGATTGAACATTGATTGTTGCACTAATTTTTGTGGGTATCATCCCCACCCCAGTTTTACCTTCTTATTCATGGAGGATTTTTGGGCTATCAATTCTAGTGTTATGTGTTATTGCATGCGATTGATTTTATGTTCTTTTATATGTTTACATGCATGCAATTTTTTTTCGAGTTATATGTTTAAAGGATTGAAAAAGGTTAAAAGGTGTGGTACTTCTGATTCACCCCCCCTCTTAGAAGTACTCTTCCCATTTGAATATTCTAACAATTGGTATCAGAGCACTGGTTCTCACAAGGAGAAGCCTAACATCTTGGAGAAAAAGGTTAGAAGATGGAAGTCTTCAAACTTGGGAAGATCATTGACAATGAGGTGATTAATGTGCAACTAGCTCTACACAAAGTAGAGGAAGCCAGGAGGAACTGAGAAAATCCTTGGAAAGAAGGAAGGAGATAGCCATTGCTGAAAATGACATACACCACAAGGAGATTGACACCACACAAGTGTTTTCCAATGGAGATTCCAAGGAATTTAATGCAACAATAGTAGAATTAATGGAGAAAAATAGAGCACAAGCTGAAGAAATCTGACTACTCAAGCTTGAATAGGAATCACAAGCCATAATGCTTTGTGAAGTGACTAAACAAAAGAAAAGAGCTATTGAAGACAAGGCCATGATAGAATATGACAAGAAAAATCTCACCAATAGGCTAGAAGAGAAGACAATTAAATTTGAAAAGATCTCAAACATGTAGCTAGATACCTTAAGCTAGATGATGAATGCTCATCATGAGCTAAACATGAAGGACATTGAGATCTCCACCTTGAAGATGCAGAATGAAAAATTGTAGAATAAATTGAAGAGAGAAAATGAAATAGCAGAAAGTTACAACAAACCCAATGAGGCCATCAAGTACTTTGAGCAATTGCTGAAATCACAAAGGGCTAGTAATGATACTTCGGGACTTGGCTACATCTACACTAAACAAGAAGAATCATCTAAGATTGCAGAAGAAAGAAGCAAAAAAGGTAAGAACACTAAACCTACTTTTCATTTCTGTGGTAAAAAGGGACATACCTCTAATGTGTGTAGAAGCAAGAATAGTCATCAGCATGGTAAGCCTACAAATGCAAACTTTTGTCACCATTTCAAAAAGCAAGGACATTCAACACAAGACTACAGAACCAAGACCATAAGGACACCAAGATTTGAAGGTCACTGCTACAACTTCAAAAATTATAGACATAGTGCATTTGAATGTAGATCAAAGCCTATGTGGACACCTAATTAGCCTACAAAAGGAATCAATCATGCACATCACTACAATTGGGATTACAATACCAGGTTTAATTGTCACTATTGTCAAGAGTATGGACACATTCCTGAAAATTGCATAAGGACACATTTCAAGGGAAGTTATAGTAGGTGGCTAAACCAAACTACATGTTTATTTATTTGAAGATTGGTCATATCAGCAGAAACTATCCTACAAAGTTAAAAGCACCAAAGATTGAAGTCAACAAAGGAAAAGAGAAGATTGATGTTGAACAAATAAGAGGAAAAATGAACAAGACATGGAAGAAGAAAGATGAATGCAACACATTAAATGGAGAGATCACTTCACCCAAGAGGTCAAGTGATCACACCTCATCCAATTAAGCACAAGATAGATACATGGGGCTGATACATATAAAGATGTATCATACATCAGCCCAAGGAAACATAGAAGTATTGCAAAGAAGAAATATGTAGGAGAAAAGATGCCAAGTTAAAAGTTAGAAGATGATGCCAAGCTACCTTTGGTTGTCGAGTAAAACTTCAATACATGCCGAGTTGAATAGACTAGTGGATGCTGAGTAAGATATGTTAGTGGCTGCCAATCAATTGAAAAGTTTAGTTGATGATGAGTGAAATTAGATAGTAGTTGCTGAGTAGATGAACTTTAGTGGAAGCCAAGTTGATAAAATCTTTGGAAGTCAAGTGTACAATAGTAAGGACAAATGCAATAAATGCTATATTTTTGAACCTAATAAAGGTGAAAATCATTCATTTTCAACCCATTCGAACAAAGAGAAAAGTTGAGTAGAGAGAATAAGTGATCACACAATGATTTAGTAGTGATTTGTAATGATTCCAACCACAACTCAACTCTAGTTCATTGATCAATAGGTATTTCACTTAAGTGCCAAGCTACACAGAACTTGAAAGTTTATTTAATTTTAAACCCTAGTTGGGTAAACGATGGCATCTGGGTCAAAAATCACTAAGGGGAAGGAAAGTCATGAAATTCAACTTGTTAGTAATGAAGTCAAATAGCAAGAGTTTAGGCCCATCCCTGAAGTTGCCTATAGAAATGACCCTACTGGTGCTTTGTTAGTCATTCTAGACAAAGTTGTAATGGTCCAAGACATCAAAAAATGCTATAACTATAAGATTGGAGCCATAGGTGACTTAGAGTTTTTTAATGCCTTTGATAAGCTGTGTGACAAAGGTATACTAAAAGACAAGTTTTAAATTGTTGAAAAGAAGGGTTTAACTAAAGCCCTAGTTTTCCCCATTGTGTTTAAGATTGAATGGATCCATATAGTGTTGAGTCAAATTCATGATGGGTCATTATGGTTAGAAATAGGGCCAGTGAAGGTTATGAAGAAAATTTTTCATAGGGTAACTGGTTTTCCAACCCTAGATTGGCCCAAGACCTTGAGAAGTGATAAAAAGGAGGTCATAGAGAAGAAAACTAGTGCCAAATGGAATAATAGGGGAATGACCATTGATACCATTACTGATCCACTACTTGATTTTGTTGTTAGAGTCATATCTCATAAATTCTATCAATCAAGAAAATTGAATAGCATGCCATGCATAGCAATTGATGTAGCATACAAACTTGTAAAGGACCACACATATGATCTAGTAGAGCTCATGCTACAACAAATCAATGAAAATTTTGGAGCCATAAGGAAATCAAAAGGAGCCCAATGCAAATTCAGATCACTGTTGGTTTGAATATTTTTCTATGTTATGAAGGAATTTCCATCAGTTGGAAAGGTTAGATGGGATCGTAACGAGACAATTGTCACGCAAATCAATGGCTACATTGATCAAATGGGAGACAATTTTGATTCTTAGATGAAAAGGTACTTTGAGGACTTCAAGAAGTCCATGAAACAAAGGATGAGGATACCAGTCTCACTGGTTGAGTAGCATGTAAAGGACATTTTTTTTCTTGTGGATACTAATTACACATATATACAAGCAGTCATACCTAGACTGAGATGGCTTAGGCCACTAGGTTATGAACTTGATGTTGATCAAGCCTCAACAAAAATAACAACACTACTTGCAAAAGATACTGACAATGGAGAAATTTTTTTTGGAACTTATGATCTTGTTAAATCTAGAGTGGTCATAGACCTTAAAATGGCCACTAAAATGAAGAAGAAGGACAAATTAATCAAGAAGATCAAGAAAAAATTTGGTGTTGATGTAGCAGGCACAATAGAGGAAGAGGAAGCAGATGAAGAAGAGGATGAACCTAAACAAGAGCCTCTACAACTGACACAAGGTCTAGGTGAGGACAAGGAAGAAGGTGCAAAGGAAGAAGAAGCTGAGGAAGCACCTTTCAAAACCAAGGTCACTAAAAGAAAGGCTAAAGCTCAAACTACTCCTCAACCCAAGGCAAAGAAAGTGACAAAACTTGCAACAAAGAAGCCTACTACCAGAGCCACCATTAGAGCCACTACTCAAAAGGCTAAAGAAGAGGGAAAAAAAGAAGAAGAAAGCCACCAAGAAGATTGATGAGGAGCCAAAAAAGAGAAGAAAATATGTAGCTCAACCTGACTCAGATGAAGAAAAGATAAATTCAGATGATAATAGTTAGTTCAACATGGTAAGTCATCGACCTAAGTTTTCAATTGATAAATTATGTGCAAAAATGAGGAATGGAGACTTAAAAGATTTCAAGAATTTAGATTTCAATAAGCTCACAAAGGAAGAGAAAAATAAAATAGAGGAATTTGTGTATACAATGATGGCAGAGTACAAGCACACACCTCTAGAGCTAGATGGCTCAATGCCCAAAGAGTTCTATAAAATAGTAGAAGTCAAATGGCACTTTTGGTTGCAAATGGAAAAGGAAATAAGGGAGTCTACTTTAGCTAGATTGTTGCCTGATTTGACTAAGGATCAAATAACTAATGCAGTCAAGAGGTACAATAGTAGATTTACTCCAAAGCATAGGGCATTTAGTATTTTGTAGAATAAAATTGAGGATGTTGTGAGCAAATCTACATAGTTGTGGAAAATAATTTATAAGAAAATTGATGATGCTTTTGATGAGGAATACAAGGCAGAAGCAAGTGCCAAGATAAAGGAAATAAAAAAAATAGGAATGAAGGAAGAAGAGAAGAAGGTTGAGGAAGAGAAGAAAGTGGAAGAAGAAAAGAAAGATGAAGAGGAGAATAAAGAGGAGAAAGAGGAAGAAAAGGGTATAGATGAACAACAAGAACAAAGTGTCCAAGACTCAAAAATCTCACCTCCTAGCCCTCCTCATGCTATTATAACACCTGTAGAGAATATCAAAATAAAGGATATTATTGACACTTCTTGTCAAAAATCAATCCATTGACTATAGAGGATCTCACAAAGATCCTTGACCAATCAACCCAAGTAGCTAGACTATGCACAAGTCATATACTAGTCAGTGTTGATGAGTTGCAAAAGTTAGTAGTAAAATCAAAGGAAGACAAAGTGAAAACAAAAGAACCACCTTTGATCACTCAAACTACTAGACCCCTTTTCCTTCCTCCATCATCTCCACCAAAAGTAGTCACAGATGTAGTTCAAGTGCCGAGTGCAATAGTAGGGGAAGAGAAAGAAAAATTAGTATAGTCAACAGGTACACCCCCAACCATTGATAGTGAAAAAGTGAGACAAACAGAAGAGAAGGAAGAGATATGACATGAGGAGGAATCTTTAATACAAACTTTGGTTCAACTACCCAAAATAGTTACTCCCACTCAAACTCTTCAGAAGCTAAGCACTAACATGCTAGCATTGCAAGTTAGAACATTAGGCTCGAGCTCAACAAGGGTAGCTAGGACACTTCATTATGGAATTCCTGAGATAGATGAAGAAATTAAAATACCCTACTATGAATCTAGCACCCTCACTAAGAAAAAGATTAATGAGATACAGAGTGCATTAGATAGAAGAAGGACACAAGAGGTATTGAGAAAATAATATAAATATAGGTAAGCACTAAATGAGATAAAGGACATCTTTATGGATGCCTTCAGCTTGTAGAAACCTAATGAGTCAAGGCCAATCATAGAACAACTATCTGACATAGTTGACCTGGTGACAAATGAAGATCATGATACAAATGCCGAATCAATGGAATGGTCAGAAAGGAAGTTCCAAGGTAAAGTTAATGAGAAGATATCTGGTGATATAGCACTATCTCAAGTTGAGCTGGCTAAGAAATTGGAAAGAGTAAAGATTGTACTTGGGAATATATTCTCCCTATACAACAAGTTGTGTGATTTTTCCAATTTCACACAGGAGACTAGCTAGAGAATAATGAGGTTGGAAAGAAATCTAAATATTTCTAGTATGCAACTGCCCACCAATCTAGCTCAAAGTGAGAAGAATTTTGCCCAAATGCTTCACACTCAAAGAGAATTAGTTTTATTAATAGTGGAGGAGGCTAATACAAAAGCTAAGTTGATGCAAATCCAGTCCTCTATAACCCCTCACTTGGAGGTACTCCATAAGGAGAAAATGTATGTAGAAACAATTCTCAAGAAAGATTCAAATCTTTCTATCTTAGATGGACTTGTACGTCTAGTAGTAGAGATTTCCATCTAGCATAAGTCATTGGACATTGCACTCGCAAATTGGGATGTAGCTCTAAAGATACTCCTGGAGGTAAATAACACATTTTTGGCTAAACATGGTATTACTCTATAGAACCCTTTGACATCAATGTCAAAAAGGGGGACAAATATGTATATAGAAATATGGGAGAATACCAAAATTTTGAAAATTTTGCTCAGTTTTTATTACATTCTTTCATTCATTTTTAGAATAGAGTGGAAAGTTTGTAAATAGCCAAAAAGGGGGAGTCAAGTAATAAGGAGAAAGGGGGAGATGCAAAATTTTGAACTTCACATAGATTAGATACAAATATAGGCTCAAAATGCAAAAATAGGACAAAGAACAGAGAGGATCAGGCACTTAAGTACATAATTTCAGTTTCAAGATTGGATAAGGCATAATCAACTCAGGGGGAGTCATAATTTATATTGTTACTCATAATATTTTTGAAATTTTGAATGAATGCCAAGAAATAAAGAATGTACTCAATAAGGTTAAGTTCATAAATGCTTAGTTAAGTGTTTTTGACACTCATGTCAAAGGGGGAGATTGTTGGTCAATAGAACAGTCTTGACAATTGAGTGTCAACACACTTAACCATTTTCACTATATATTCTGAGTACACAATGTATGCCAAGTGATCCAAAATTTTTCAAATGCCGAGTGATCTAGGAACATTTAGGTGTCGAGAAAACCAGGATATAATAGGTGCCAAGAAAACCAGGATATAATAGGTGTCGAGCATCACGAATACAATATGTGCTGAGTAACTCAGGATCAGCATAAGAGTTTGTGCCATCACAAACTAAGATGTAAAATAATTTTTGCATGACTCATAGAAGGATAAGAAGATAAGATCAAATCCTTGCAATTACCTATGAAATCAACATGCAACCAATAGGTGAAAAACAAAGGATTTGTGTGGGAATTTCAAGTTTGTGAATGCATAGCAAACCCTAAGTCTTCACATTCTTTATAAGGAGGTCAAATGCACCATTACATGTGTAGAAGAGAACAGTGTATGGGGAGATTATAGAAAAATTTCTATAAGAAGAAAAAAAGACATAGAGGAACAGAGCAACAATTTCATATCAAGTTGATTAGAAAAGCACAAGGGACAAAGAACAGATACAGAGATCAGATCGAACAAGGATCAGAACAACAAGAGCAGATCTAGTACCTGAATCCAACAATTTGAGATTGCATTCATCAAGTCAAATGTTCTAATACTCTCTCATAATTTTATTAGAGGTTGAAATCCTATGTTGCTAGGTTAGCCTAATAGCTAGGAAGGAGAACCTTTGGAGAAGGTCATGAAAGTCCTTTTAAATTAGGTGGGTTTAACAACCTATTGTAAATCCTTGAATAGGGTGGCACTTCATGTAAGTGTTTGTAAATCCTCTAACCAGGTCACCATTGGCATGGTGTAAAGCCTTTAATAGGGCAGGCCTTTCACAGGGCAAACCATTAGAAGTGGTTGAACATTGATTGCTATAGTGATTTTTGTGGGTATCATCCCCACCCTAGTTCTACCTTCTTATTCATGGAGGGTTTTTGGGCTATCAATTCTGGTGTTATGTGTTATTGCATGTGGTTAATTTTATGTTCTTTTATATTTTTACATGCATGTAATTTGTTTTTCGATTATATATTTAAAGGATTGAAAAAGGTTAAAAGGTGTGGTACTTTTGATTCACCCCCCCTCTCAAAAGTACTCTTCCCATTTGAATATTCCAATAGTAAAATGCTTCGATGTAATGAATGCATTAACAATATTGTCAAAAACACCATTGTATATGGAAGAAAAAAATTCAATAAATAAGTATTAGGCAGTTCTTTTTACAATGAAACAACAACAAATTTTCACAAATAGTGACACAAATGCTGACACAGATGCTGATACCGACACAAATATGTATGATCTTATATCTAAGCATGAGCAAGAGCCTATAATCGAATTTCTTATACATTGGTTGAATGAATCACATTCAATCAAAGATCTTAATACAAAGATAATTGAAATTGCACCTTCAGAAGGTTTTAAACCACTAGGCATCTTTCAAGACACTTATTGTGAAGAACTAAAATTTTCAACACTTTTTTATGAATTTGCATGACCAAAAAAATAATAAAATGTTTTACCTATCCAAAAATATTGAAGTGGGAGCTCATGCATAGAGACAACAACTTTTCAACACATATAACAAATTTTTTTTTCAAATCTATAAAAATAATTATCCATCAAATATCGTCACTAGCATGGGTTTTTATAAGAAGAGATGAATTAAAAGATGATAAATTATGTACAAAGGACGTTCACAACACTACCAACCTAGAAAAAATATTGAAATCTCCAATAGGATATATATCACTAAAAAGTATACAAACATCTCCAGATTACTTAGAAAATACAAGGAAAAATATTTTTACAATTATATGACAACTAGGTCATGCAACTTTCTTCGTAACACTAACAAATGCTGAGCATTTGTGAGAGCCAATATGTAAAGTATTGCAACATATATCAAACACAGAATATAGAGAAAATGAATCTTTAGAAGATAAAGCTTTGGACTTTGAAATTAGAAAAAAATTCCAATACTTCGTAGTTGTTATTTCAATCATAGGATCAATGCATTTAGGAAAATGATGTTAAAAAATGAAGAACTTTTTGGCAAAGTCTGTGACTATTTCTTCGTTATAGAATTCCAAAATCGAGGAAATGAACATGTACACTTTATGCTATCTTTAAAAGATGCACCTTTATTTGGACAATGCAAAAACATTGACATTGAAAACTTTATTGATAAATGCATCTCATGTGAGTCTATGTTATTAGATGAAAATCATGTCAAAATGCAAACACACCACCATACAAAGACATGCAAAATATACAAAACATCTAGTTGTCAATTTAGCTTTCCTTTGCCTCCCATGAGAAAAACAATAATATTAGAACCTTCATTAAATGTTGATCCTACAATGAAGGATAAAGCTATTTTTGTTTTGAAATAATTAGAAAATAAAAACTATACAAAGGATGTTATATTTGACGAATTCATACATGAATTCAATCTTGACAAGGAAAATTATATTGACATGTTGCAAGCAACATTGACACAAAGAGTTGTATTGCTAAAGTGCAAGCCAACTGATATATGAATAAATACATTTGCTAGGAAAGTACAAGCATTATGGTATGCAAATATAGACACATAATTTATATTAGATGCATATGTTTCTACATTGTACAATAGTTCATATATGACAAAGAAAGATTGAACATTGACAATTGCATTCTGCGAAATACGAAAATAATGTACTTATGCTTACAATTAAAAAATTCACTTCATATGAAAACTAGAAAATGAATTGCTTAACCATCAACAAATATCTAGTCAACAAGCAATTCATATTGCACTTTCACTGCCCTTACACAAGAGGTCAAGAAAAATAATTTTCATCAACACTTCACCACCTAAAAATAGAATTCTTATGTTAAAAAGTTCAAAAATTTTAGCAAAATAAAAAGATGATTCTAAGAATCTCATGTATCCCTCTGCAGTAGATAAGTACATATAATAGTCAAAAGATTTAGAAAGACTATCATTAGCTGAATATACAACTTTCTACACAAGTAACCCATTGAAGGCTAAAAAAAAAGAAGTCATATATCATACGATATGTAAGATACAATCAACACATTGATCTTGAGAATTATTGTAGAGAAGAACTTATGCTTTATGTCTCTTTCAAAAACAATGAGAAATCATTGTTACTAGGCCATAAAGCATGGAGTATGAAATTTAGTGAAAAGAAAAAACATATAGAAAATATAGAAAAAATGTTTACCTTAGAAGTACATAATAGTTGGGGTGACATTGACCTTGCTGCAAAAGAAACCATCAATGACAACAACCCATCAATAGACCTTGAAAATGAACATGCAAAAAGCACCAAAAAAGATGAAACTGAGAAATATGACATCATAACTAACATTAAACATGCAAACAACAAAATAAACATGCCTACTACAACCTTCTCATTGTTAAATCAAAAAACACATCCATTCTTGCTTACAAATGACAAATATTTTAGTTTACAAAGACAATTGAATGAAGAGCAGCAATCAATAGTAAAAGATGTTTTGATGACGAAAAGACTTGCACTAGACAAACCACTATATTTTTTGTTGACAAGAGGTGCTGGTACATGCAAAACTTTCATAGCAAAGGTTCTCTTTCAAGCAATGATTTGAATCTATGATAAACTACTAGATAGTGACTCATTCAAGCCTAGAAGTATTATTGTTGGTTCCACTGAGAAAGCTACTTATAATGTAGGTGGCATTACTACACATTCTTTTTTCCACCTCCCATGTACACCTTCAAAAATGTTACCTTTGGACTTGAACACACTTGACAATCTAAGCAAGAAATTAGATCAGGTCCAAGTATTTCTAATTGATGAAGTCTCCCTAATTGGTTCTAGAATGTTATACAATATTGATAGAAGGCTTAACCAAATCAAACATACACTAACATGACCATTTGGAAATGTTAACATCATATTTTATAGTGACTTCTACCAAGCACAACCTATGCATGATAACTAGATATTTGAAGAGCCAACAATTACTGGTGACAAAATACCATACACATTTTGGCTTGAAAATGTACTATCCTTTGAATTGTATATTATTGTCAGATAAACAAATCAATATTTTATATCTATTCTAAACTATACAAGAATTGGAAAAAAAATAATAAAGACCTTTCATATTTGAACATGACATGCTACAAGACTCCTCCTAACAATCCTAAATTGTCATACTTGCTTCACAAAAATTTAGCTATTGATGAACACAACAGAAGAATGTTAAACTTCTTACCTACCAAGCTTTATGTCTTTGAAGCTATAGATCAAAAATATTTTCAAATTGACAATAATTAGTACCAAGTTGATAAATCATCACTAGCTACTATACTTTACTTAAACCCAAGAATTTTAGTTGAGCTAATTGCTAGCAACCTAGATACACATGATGGACTAGTTAATTGTGTTGATGGAGTCTTTTAAATACATACAAATGAACATAAAAATATTATTTGATTTCAATTTAATGACTCCTAAAGTGGTACCTCATGTTACAAAAAAATGCAAAAGTTTTACACAACTTCAATTCTTCATTCTTGGACACCAATAATTAAAATAGCTAGAAGAGTAAAAACATCTACAAAAATTGTTACTAAAAAACAATTCCCTATTCAACTAGCATCTGCATGCACTATACATAGAGCACAAGGCTTAAAAATGAGTACAATATCTTTTGATCCTACCAAAGTCTATCAACATAGTCTAATCTACACTTCTTTGTCTTATGTAACAAATATTGAAACATTGTATTTGCTACACAAACTACAACATCAAAACTTTAAAGTATTAGAAAAAGTGGAAAATAAAATACATTGTCTGTGAAATATTATGCAATAGAAACTTCAATATACTCTTTCCCTTGTACCAGTTGATCATATTATCATATGCTCTTTGAGTACTCGCAACTTTTCATTTCACGCACAAGAAATTATCCATGGCCATGACTTGCTAAAAAGAACTATTTTTTTCTTTTAAGAAATAAGAAACAAGACACATGAGTATGTTTGCTTGCTTGATGGAATCTATAATTGTTATTCTTTACTAGCCATTCATGGCCTATTGACTTGTTCTTCCAAAACCATCACTGTCTTAAATACCAACACTTTCTCAACAAAATTTATAGAATTCTTAACAATTGATATTTTTCATATGATGAATAATATACAAATCACAAATGTTTACATTACACCATTTGTACCCATTAATGACATATTCAATCTTATAGAAAATATCTTTACATACTTACTACTAAACTACAAAGTCATAATCATTGGAGACTTCAATATTGACATGTTATAATTTACAAAAAAACAAGAAATGTTTGTTACATTTATGCACGAATACAACTTGTCTTTGCTTAATGACAAGACAACAACATATGCAGGTACTTTAATTGATCAATTCTAGATTTATAATATCAATCAACAATCTACAATTTTCACTATCCTAGATACATATTGGTTAGACCATTTTGCAATATCTTTATGCCTCTAGTTGTAACTTGCAAAATATTCATATATTTTATTGAGAACGACCCAATATGCTTAATCATTTCATAATGTTGTACAGAATTATTTTCTATAAATAATTTCTACAAATGATTTACTGAAAGCATATTAGATGCATAAATATTTTTATCTACATTCTTCAGGTACTTTGACATGCATAATTCATTTCAGTTTGATAAAATAAATTAAATCATTAAGTCATGTACTAACAATTGTTTCGGCACAACAATATGTAGAAGTTGATGAAAGCCACCTTCACAGCTCACCAAGATCACCTACATGAAAATAACCTATCGAAGGGAAACCAAAGAAGGAAGAGATGGAGCTTGGAAAAACTAAACACACTGAGAGAGAAGATATTGCAATAATGAAAAATGAATTGCTATATACTATGAGATGAATGGTATATAAAATTGCAATAGAAGAGCATGAATATAAAGTCCTCTAGGAAGCTTGTAGAACAAGCTAGAAAGTGCTAGGAGATAAGTATGACAACTAAGCATATGTCCACAAAAGGTAAAATATCCTTGATCAAGGTGAGGAGATAAGTGTGACTTAAATAGGAACAAACTCTCGTGTTCTCAATAACTTCTAGACTACAACTAGTAAATAAAGTATTAAACCTAAGTAAACTTAAGTAAAAGTGTAAATAATAATAATTTACTCTAACACAATATACCAATTATATTGTTCATAATGGAGGCTTCAAAAAAGAAAATGCTCGATATAAACACCCCAGCCAACAAATTGGCAACGCCAACAAAAAGGTATTCACATAATTCTTTTCAAATTACCAAAAATAGTGAGAAAGGAAGATGTACAAACATCTATAAAGGCACATGTCACTGACACATCATGTGGCTAATGCCATGGAAGGGACACTCACTTGACAAAGGAAGAGGGCACAAAAATGATAACAAGTAACCCCCCATGGTGCTTTATAATATAGTGTGAGTACAACTGTCTCAAAACAACGTTCATGAACCTGAAATGCAAGAGTGACACTTTATCTCAATGCGTTTATATAAAGATGCTTACAAATGATATCTATAATGATCAGAAAGTGAAATAAATTGAAATAAAAGATAGTACAGTCCAAAATAAGAGATCCCATGCCATGAAAATGATTCTCAGACCTGGAACACCCAAGATATCTACCATAGAGAAAAGAATGCCAAAAACATGATAGAAAGAGAATGGGGTAGAATTTGAAGGAAATGATAGTATTTCAAAAAAGATGACAGAATCAGCTTTTCAAAAATATAATGTTTTCAAAAATAGAGATGTGACAGAAAAGAAAAGTTCGCTGGAGTGAAAAATATAACATTTTAATTTGACTACAAAATTGAGCTACTAAACAATATCAAAACCAAAAAATACCTACACCAATGTCTCTGTCTCGGAACCAAATTTTTGATGCTTCTTTCAAATCAGAAAACTACTTTCGTATGCTCAAGTTATGGCTAAAAAACTATGAGTAGGTTAAAAAAGGACCTAAAGACCTTGTAGGAGTGCTGATGTAGTGCTAATGTCATCAAATTATTGTCTTAAATTTGATGGCCAAGGGGTCGTCGCAGCAAGAAAAGTGCCACATGGCACAGCTACAAGGTCAGCTGACATGGTAGGGGAAGAACATGTTGTGTGGCCTGGAAATGCCAACTATGTAGGTAGTACCATAGGGGTGGTGTGGAGGAGACTATAAGTTGCTGAGTGGCTACAGCAGTGGCAGAGGTCGGCAGCACTATGGGCCCAGTGGCTGGTGGGAGGCTTGCTAGTGGTGGTCAGGCTTGGGCATTATTGTAGCGACTTTGCTGGCGATGGTGGTACCTAGGAAAAGCACCGGTGGCATGGGGGTGAGGCTATAGTGGTGTGACATTGGCTGCCAAGTAGCCTTGTGAAAAAAATTTAAATTTTTTTTACAAATTGTCTGTACATTCCTCCCGGGGGGCTAAAAAACTTTCCAAATGCTACGAAAGCCAAAAGAAGGAAAATCTTATATGAATCTTGATTATAATAGGCCTTCTAAACTCAATGGCAGTGTCTATTTAGATCCAAAGTGCTCTAAAAAAGTTCTATTCCCCTTGATTAAAGAAAAATATCATAAAAAAACTAGGGTTTGTGTCTCTAAATCATGGCTTAAAAAATCCTTCAACTAGGAAGTAGCAGGGAGGCTCTGATACCATGTAGAAGTTAACGAAAGCCAACTTCATAGCTTGCCAAGATCACTTGTATGCAAATAAACTGTGGAAGGGAAACCAAAGAAGGAAGAGGTGGAGCTTGGAAAAACTAAACAAATTGAGAGAGAAGATATTGCAACAATGAAAAATGAATTTCTATACAATATGAGATGAATGATATATGAAATTACAATAGGAAAGTCTGAATATAAAGGCCTCTAGGAAGATTGTAGAACAAGATAGAAAGTGATAGGAGATAAGTATGACTTAAATAGGAACAAACTCTCATTTTGTCAACAACTCCTAGACTATAACTAATAAATAAAGCATTAAACCTGAGTAAACTTAAGTAAAAGCATAAATAATAATTATTTACTCTAACACAATATACCAATTATATTGTTCATAATGGAGGCTTCAAGAAAGAAAATGTTGGATATAAACAGCTCAACCAACAAACAGGCAACTACAACAAAAATTGTATTCACATAATTCTTTTCAAATTACATATTTTACTGCACTTAAATATGATTTTTTACAATATTCACTTTCTTTGCATACCTTTTTTTAACAAACTGCATAGATCTCTATACACATCACCAAATGAACAAGAAAACCCTTTGCAAGATGACAACAACTATATTGGTAGACAATTAGAAATAAGGTAATGATTATTGTATAGTTTAAAATTTATTGACATAGGTTTATATATTAATGCATTATATAAAATATATAATCTCATCTTTTCACAGGCTAAAGATGGAAGATAAAAAGATATCCACCATTATGGACATCTATGCAGAACAATTTGCAACTTGTTTTGAAGGTGATGTCCTTGTGACTTATGGTCTTGCCTATGCAAAAAATCTAACAAGCTCGGAAAAACCACCACTAGTACATGTTGACCTCATGGATAGTGAAGGCCAAATGATAATAACAACAAACATTACCAATCAACTCATTGATAACTTTATCATCCACCTTTTCCTGGGGCAAGTGTCCGTATAAATGATTTTGCATTAAAACAAAAAACAAAATATGGAAGAGGTGATTCTAATTATTGCCTTCAATTCACTACACAAACATCAATTGAAACAATAAACAGAGTCTGCAAGCAATAAAAGCTTATGCCTAACACAATAGTAAGTGAACTTATAGACTCCCAAGCTAACTACTCAATTGGTACATTGGGCATTTTAGTTGCAGCACACAAGCATATGTCAAAAGAGTACCAACTAAATTTAAAAGATAGAAAATCTACATTAGACACAACAATTGTAAGCTATGCAACTCATTAATCAAATAATGAGTTATATTTTCCATTATATTTTAATTTCTTTCTACACTAACTAACAAAATTCTTACATTTGCAGGTTACAATTCTTGAATTCTATGATCAAGGTTATACAAAAGTACAAGAAATCATTACATCCATGCAAACACCATTCCTCTTATTGAAGAATGTTGTATGAAGTGGACCAAAAGGAACAAATAACATTAAAACAACACCTTCCACTTTCATTGACACTCTCAATGATGCATCTACAAGAATTTTTTTACAGAAAATTGTCTCTTCAAATACATAGGTAACAAAAAAAACCATATCATATTTTAAAGACAATTATAATTACATTTAAAGTAAATAGACAAATTCACACTTAAATTATGATTCAAATTTCAGGTCATTGGCAATTTAAAACCAAACAATTCATACTTACCATTGTACCAGTTATTCTACACCCAATGCCATCATTACCACCATCCTTAACAATAAAAAATGTCCATTGCATTGCATGTGACAAAGTTACAACATTTTCTTACAACCATTCTCTGCATTATGCGATACAAAATGAAGATGACATTGTGGATTGCACCATGCATAGAGAAATCCTTCATCAACACTTACCAAAACTAATAGAAATACCATTTTAAAACTAGAAAAAAGAACATGCCAATAGTTGTATACATGCTCCAAACATTTCAATTTAAAGGCAGTTTTACAATTGCGATGAATAATAATATCACTTTCATTCTACTAGAAGACAACTATGTAAGATGAACATAGCTTCTTTTTTTTATCTTCTCTTCTCTGTTACTTACAATTTTACAAAATTATCACTTTTAAAAATTGTCCTATAACTAATTTTATTAATATAATAATTTTTTGCAAACCATAGGTTAATTGAGTATTGTAGATCTCAATGCAATCAACATTTTTTTCATTTATATACATAATAGTTTATTTTCTTTTAACAAAATATAGTAGAAACTTTTATAATCAAGTTTAAATTGTTTCAATCAATTTTGTAATGATTCACATGTTGAAGACAATGGAACTCTACTATATAGAACAATATTATGCCAATCTGTAATGGCATAAATTATATAAATTTTGTATTTTGCAAATAACTTTACTTTCAATATTCTCATACATATTTCAATAGTACTATTAATAGATTAATTCATGGAGTTGTGTGCATGAATTTGTGTTTTCTTTGTGGGATCTTTCCTATGCAATTAAAATCTAATTCATCTCAAAACTGAGGAAATAAAAGTTGGTAACGCGATTTTTTAGATGCTAAGAGGAAAATTGTATATTAAAATATTTGCAAAGTCTAAGAATTGCAATTCTCATTGCTATAGTGACTAAACAGGTCACTTTTTTCATTCTTAATTTGATGATGTGCAGTATGCATGCTGAAACTAGTCTATGGATTGCCCTTTTAAAATATTTTGAAAAGTTTTGAACTACTGTTTTTTAGGGACAACTATAGAACATGTTTACTATTTTAACTATGTTGCTGATGCATATGCAAGATTTGGCCATGCATTTGATTTAGACTAAATACAAATAATTGTTTAAACAATGTGATCTCTTTCTACTCCTAGATGCATGTGTATTCAACATAGTTCCTTATGTTGAGTTATTGGTTTCATCTATGTTTTAGCATCTATAGTTAAATTTCAATCATACACCTTTTACTTATAGTAAATTTTATGTATTATTCCATTCAACATTGTAGAATTATTGTCTCTCTCTTCAATACTTCAAAATCATTTCCATCAAATTAAAATTTGCAAAACTGTTATATACTTTGTTTATAATTTGAATTTGTCTCGGTATTGACATGATTCAAAATGCTTTGTGTAGTCCATGTTAAAATGTATTCTTGTTCTTTATACTATCATGTCACTACTATAGATGCAAATTTCAGCCTTGCACTTCACTAGCATAGGTGCTCATTCGAGCCTTGCTTAGATCTAAGGCAAGCTCATCCAACTCAGCCCAACTAGTAGCCACCTTTGACATGTGAATTTAACTAATCCACCTACCATTCATCTCATAGTTCAATTGGAAGCCACCTCTCACATGTTTATTTAAATACCATCTTGCATCATCCAATCCAACCCAACTACCACCTATCTTGCATTGGCTCATCCACTTTAACTACTAGCCACCTTCCACAGACCACTGTTGCATGCAACCCTTGTTTCACAATTCATCCAAATCATATTCATTTACTTGCTTTGGTTATTTCATATATTTTTTACTTATTGTGAAGACATCTTCCTCTGGTGGTAATTGTGAGTGTTGAGCCAACTGTAGATGTGGAAAATGCTATGGAGGGTAAAAATACTAACTTCTCATAATTTTTTTTAATGGGATTTTTGTTCTTTGAATGAATTCACTAGAGAAGATTAAATTGTGGGTTTTCTTTATTTATTTTTTAAAATTGAATATGGTTTAAAGTTTCTCTTGCTATGAAAATAAAAATTGAGATTTATAAATGAATTGTGGGATCTTTATTAATGAGCAAATAATGGTTTCTTGTGAATGCATGTGTAAGGCCTTCCCAAAGAAGACTGTAGATGCCTCTATTTTTGCTGCCCCTACTTCTGACATTGAGTATGTTCCTTTTCTCTTTCTTTTTTCATATATCTAATTATAATTTTTACCTTCTATTTTCAAATAATAAAGGGATGAGTGTACCAGGGGAGAAAGGAAGGAAATGTGAAGGTGCGTGCAAATGTGGGGACAACTGCGCTTGTGTTACAAGAACTTTCTTGCAACTATTAGCACTTAATTAGGTGGATGCATTCGGGGACAAAAGAACAAAAAACTATAGTCTAACTGTTGAGGATAAAAAAATTATATCCCTAATCAGATGATGCTGTGAATCTTAAGAAAGAGAGAAAATAAAAATAATTTCAGTAGACCAAGTGACTGTGAACCACATTTTTGTGGACAAAGGGTCTAGAAATGTCTTTTACCTTGGGCAGTGATCTTGGAGATAGGGAAACAAAGTTCAAACAATATCAATAAGTGCAATGCATGATCCAGATTCTTCAAAAATAAAGGATTAATTTCGCAAAAAAATTAGAAGTATCAGACCTAGGCCTAAGAGCTCACCGAAGGTCTGTGATTCTTAGTGAAAAATAATTATTTTTCACAACTTGTTCTCCTTGAACTCTAATGTAGGACACAAAGAGGCATTGTTGGCAAGGAAAATCAATCAATTTTGAGAGAAAGATTCTCTAGGTAAGCATCATTCAGAATTTTGACTTATAAATCAAATCCTTATTTTAGTAGTGAAAGGTTTCATTTGTCATCCTCAAGCCTCAAAATATATTCCTTGGGATATGGTTTTGCAAGTTTGTGAATAAGGGGAGTCTCTTTGCTGATAAAGAAGCATAGTCCTCATGGTAGGCATAGAATATATTTTGAACAAAGGATTGTTTGGATTGTTTGTGGCTCAAGGAGGGTTGAAAGACTGTGTGACTATTGATCTCGTCAACCAAACTTACTAGTCTTTGATTATATTATGTTCTATTTTAAGTTTTTATATACCACCTTTTGTATGATATACCAAAGTTTCAATATTGTAATATGAAAACAAAAAGGTACGAGTGCTGGATGACATGATTGTTCTATTAATATATAATTTTGTGTTATTAACTTTAATGGAATTTGATATTTAGGTGCATTAAATTAATTATGCCTCTATATGATCTAATCTTTTGCTTGGGAATTTCTTTTTCATTTGATTTCAAGTTTATGTTTTCAGATCATTTGTGCAATCTTTTGTTTACAAAATTTAATTAAATTTTGCATTTAGATTTGTAGAAATCTATTGTTGGCCAAATATAAAATACACCCACCAAATATAAAATACACCCAACCAATATAAAATACAACCAACTTTTTATTTTTTTAAAGTGGATTTGAAGTGCTAAAACAAATACATTTATTAAAGGTGTATCATGCTATGATGATTCAATTCAAATGAATTGAAATAAATATGAACAACAATCAATTGCTGATTGCACAAACCCCCTCATATGGCTAAAATGACTACAACATTTGATGTTAAATTTTTAGTTACCACTCTTTTTATTCAACTCCGGAAACTCTACCATGCATTAGATTAACCAGACATGATTGGACTTTTCTTGCAATACAATGAACTTAACAAGCTTCTATGTTAAAAAATATTTACTATTAATCAATACAATAAACATTGTTAAAACAAACCAAGAAGTAGGAATTCTAGCTCCAACAGAACCCTTGTTGTTCTATATTTATCAAATTATTTAATATATACAAAGTTTCCTATCGGCTTCACCTTGCATTGATTTAGAATACATGCACTAGTAATACTAGTGTAGTATAAATATATGTTCTTTACAAGGGCACGTAGAAAATTTTGTATCAAACACTTCTTATTTTTGTTTATTTTTAAACTTGACAAAAACTCATTTAATGACACAATTTGACTCGTACACCATATTTTCCTAGTTAATTTTCACAAGAAATTAAGACAGGACCAATTAATGGAGGCATTGGCTTGATAGATGGACATCCAACCATATCAAATGATATGCCTTGGATGCCATTGCCATCATTTTCAAAAATACATTGTACAAGCTAGATAATTCCATGATGGATGGGCTAAATTGGTAAAATCATATTTATAGAGGGGAATATAAGTTACAAAGAAAATAAGCCTTGTGAGGAATGCTTTCTTTTTAATAGTTGGTTAAAATCCACTCCCTCATTTCACTTCTGCAATAAAAGTAGGATATGCCAAATTTGATTGTGAATTTATCAATAGTCTTTGATAGCAATACATCCAATTATTCTGTGGCTTATGTTACAAGTGTCTATTGAAGTGGGTTTAGTGGGCAGTCTACATTTAATCTACAAATCCTTGGAATTAATCTTTATCATTATTTTGCATTGATAAGAGACACTAAACTATTTTTTAGATGACAATTTTTGGCAAAATTGTAATGGGTTACAAAGTGCATTGGTAATAAATTGAGACTATACTTTTGCCTTTGCATTTGGGCATATTAATATTCCATGAGAATTTATCAATGGATGATGACTGTTTAGAAGAATATAAAATAATTTCATTTAGTCAAATTCAAAAATTATTAAATTTTATTTATTTCCAATTTTCATGTAAAGGGGTTTGATTTTCTAATTCTACCTATCTAGACTCAAGAATTAAATGTTAGTTTTGGAGGTAAATGAGAATTAACAAATTCCTATTTCAATTTCATCTTTTAAATAGAAATATTAAAATTGTCAATTTTGAGATTTAACAATCTCAATTCCAGTCTAAGTCTAAAAAACCAACAAGCCCTAAAATATAATGAAAATAAAAAACTCTTACTATCATCAAAAAACATGATGAGAAAGAAAAATTTGAGAGGTGTACAACTAAAATATGAATAATGGGACTACCAAGATGTATGCTTCTAAATTAAAGCATAGTGGTAGAGACATATACCCACATACAAGCAATTGGTCACCCAATTGAACTTTGCCAAATCACTTAAAAAATACGTCCACATTAGAACCAATCAAGATCTAGTGGAAGAGGTAATTTTTTTAGCCATTATTGATGATAATTAAATAAATTTAATGTTTTCAATCAATTTCAATATTTTTTTGTTTAGTTTTTTAAATGGTATTATGTGATTTTTGGTTAATGTAAAAAACTAACCACCTAATTCTACGAAAAACACTTGATCCAATCCTATTCAAAATCCTCCACAATTTCAACCAAATCCATCACCAAACCCTCAACTAAATGAGCCAAATCAACTAGAAAACCCTTCAAACAAAGAAAAGGAACCTACATGACCTCCACTAATTGAAAGACTCCCTACTAGAACCCAATCAAATTATTAAATAAAATTGAAAGAGGGAGAATGGAATTAAAATATTTTGGTAGGAGGCTGAAAATTTTAGTTAACACTAACCCAGGTAGGGAAAAATTTGTATAATCACTAGAGACCATTTTGACTAACCTAGCCTTAGTTACTCTTGTATGTAACATTACAATACAACTTTCCTGCCTTCATGTCACCTAAAACAATGATGCCATCACCCTGTTCCACTTCCATACCCTCTCAATCTTGGGAGGCATGGATCCCCACACCACCACATCCCCTCCACTTCTTGATATTGCCCCTAACTACCTAGATTTTGAACTAGTGGTGAAATACGTAAATAGTTGTTGTCCTCTGCAGGAGGATGTTTCTATCGTGGTAGATTCTGGTTCCATCCCTAATGATTGTGCCTCCTTGGGTCCCAAACCCTTAATTTTCCCCTCGAATGATGTCACTTCATCAACCTTCCCTAAACCAAATCGAATAGGGGCTATTGTTGGTCCAAATATTCTTGTAGAATCTAACACAAAACCCACATTCTCCTCAAGTCCCACTAGACCCTAGATTTCACTCCTGGATTCAATTATGGATTTGATCTCCTCAAGTTTTACCCTTAGCCTTGTTGGAAAGTTTATCTCTTTCCATCCCACGATGGACATGGTTTGAAAATGGTGCTCTACTTAATGGAAGCTAACGGGTTCCATCTCTATGATGGAAAGTACCTTTTTCCTATTTAGGTTCATAGTTAAGTTGGACCAAGATTCAATCTTGGCTGGGTCCTAGAGCTTTGGAAAACACCATTTGATGATGGCTAAGTGGAAACTAGGATTCAATCTATAATTTGATTTATTTATATATGCCCTAGTCTAGATACACCTCCCTAGGCTTCCCTTGGAGTATTGGGATGAGTATATTTTTAGGTGGATTGGTAACTCCTTTGGACAATTTATAAAAGTGAGCTAGATGACTTGCTCAAAGATTAAGCTTATCTTCATAAGGATTTATGTTAATGTGGGAATGAATAAACCACTTCCCACCATGGTGGGCTTGAGATCTAAATGGGGCACTTGGTTGCAACTGCTACCTTATGAGAATGTTTTCCCCATCTACCATAAGTGTAACAACTTTGGACATCTATTTTTTGACTGCCCAACAACTGAGAAACTCAAGAACAAGGTGTCAACTATAGGGATTGAGCTAGTAGAAAGCTTGAAAATAGCTACAATGCATGCTATCTCTGAAACACTGGAAAGAACGAAACCACTTGGTTTGGAGGTGCCCAAATTAATGAACCCACATAATTGAGGGGAAAATGGAAACTCTTGTCAAAGCCTAGGTCAAGAGGCAATGAGAGGAGAACATAGGTAAGTTGTTCGAGGCTTTGGAGATGATTACACATGAAGTGGGGAAATTTTGGATATCTAGACCTTGGAGATAATGCAATCGGGTGAGGAGTTGCTAGACATTGATTTTGCTTCAACGGGAAAAGGGAATGCATCTAGCCCACACCCTAATGTGGGAGCTAGTGAATTACTCAAAAATGCAACCCTTGTGGTTTTCCTTCCAGGCAGTACTGAAATTATTTCACCCACTTTAGGGGACCCAAATCTTTTTGACAAGGATTTTGAATGGACAATCCTAAAGAGGAAGAATAGAGGAGGGAATAAAGTGGATGTCAGATTTGATGAGAGGGTTCATTGACCCCTGACCAAGATCATTTGCTAAAAGGAAACATAAAAGGAGATTTCTCAGGGAAAACAAAGAACCTTGAAGGAAACCCAGAGCCATAAAAGATGAAGGTCATATCCTAGAATGTGAGAGAGCTGAATAGTGCTAGGAAATAGTATGAAATCAAACAAAAGATCATTGTATTCAAAGTTGATTTGATTCTTTTGTAGGAAATTAAAATGATCCCATGGGTCTTCTCGAGAGTGGCTAGTTATGTCTAGCCAAGTGCTAGCTACACTTATTGTGAGGCTAATAGTTCTTTTAGAGGGATTTCCATGATGTGGAATCCTAATAAGGTGTTGGGAGTGGATATCTCTGGTAGCTCCCATTTTTTTGCCACCAAATTCACCAACTAGTTAATTGGCAGCTGGTCTATTTTTAAGTTTTATGCCCCTAATACTCGTAATGTTAGGCTTGATGTTTGGGATGAGGCCACCTCTATGGCTGATTCCATATGAGCAAGAAATATCTTATGTATTGTGAACTTCAAAACCCCTTTGTACCCCTTGGAAAATATGGGGGGGACTGGAGGACTTCTCAGACAATATGTAGGATCTAGAGGATTTCCTGAGAAGAAACGATCTAATTGATATCGACTTCCAAGGTTCGGCCTTCACCTAATCTAACAATAGACTTGGGAAAATCTTGATCCAGGTTAGGCTTGATAGGGACCTCATCTATGTTGTATGGAACATTCTTCAATATACTAACTTGAAGGCTTATCCTAGGACCATCTTGGATCATTCTAAGCTTCTCTTCTCTTGGACACAAAATCTAACTAGATGACGGCCTTTCAGATACAAGATTATGTGGCATTTTCATAATGATTTCAGCTATTGTATTGCTCATTGGTGGAAGGACCTATTGGAAGGTACAATTCTAAATTTCTAGAGAATTGCAGAGAATCCGTAAGGAGGTTAAGGTATGGTGAAAATCGTCCTTTGGGAGTTTAGCTAAAGAAAATAAGGATATAGAAAATAAGATGGTTGAGCTCCCAAGTTGAATAGCACAAAGTGGAGCCTAGGTGGTGCAACAAAAAGAGGAGATAGAGTGCCAACACAAATGGAACTCCCTCCTAAATAAGGAGGATGTCTTTTGGAAATAGAGATCTAGGGTCTAATGGTTGGAGGAGAGAAACAAAAGAATGATGTTCTTCCATAGATCGGCCTCAAAGAGAAAAAAAGAGAAACACTATAAACTTGATAGAGAATCATAATAATGAGGAGGTCACTGATATGGACCAAATAGAAGCAAGAGTCAACACCTATTTCCAAGAAATGTATAACCCCCCATTGGCCTAGAGTGACAGTAACTTATAGAGCGATATACTATGGACCTTCCAACCTATGATTGATGATTAGATGAATGAGGGGATCATGTGTAAGATCAAAGAGGAAGAAGTTAGAGTGGCTATTTTTAGTATGAATTAGTAAAAAGCCCCTAGCCTTGACGGGTTTCCCCCTGCATTCTTCTAGGTATTCTAAGTTATTGTTAAGTATGACATTGTCCATGCTGTTGGGGACTTTTTCAAAATGTGGAAGCTATTGAAGGAACTCAATCAAACCTTAATTGTTCTCATTCCTAAGACAAAGGACTCTCAAAGGATGGAAGACTTCAAACCCATCAACCTTTGTAATAATATCTACAGGATCCTTGCCAAAGTTATGGTGAATCGCCTCAAGCCCCTCCTGGAAAAATTCATTAGTCCTCATTAGAATGGCTTTGTGCCTAGGAGATAGATTCTTGACATGGTCATAACTATCCACGAGGTGTTGCACTCGATGGAAAAAATCGAAAAACCTAGGTATGGCCCTTAAACTTGATATTTGTAAAGCTTATGATAAGGTCAAGCATGACTTCTTGTTTGCCATTCTCACCAAACTTGGCTTTAATGAGAGGGTCCTTAGAATTATTAAGAATGTTGTGACTTATGTTACCTTCTCAATGATTGTTAATGGTGTCCTAGGTAACTTTTTCTCTTCCTCTCAAGGGCTTCATCAAGGTGACCTCCTATCCCATTACCTCTTTATTGTTGTAGTGAAAATATTAAGGATAAATCTAGTCTCCTTATCTAACTCTAGCATAATTAAGGGAATCAAGACTACTTCTTAGTGCCTCCCCCAAGTCTTACAATAGTTTGTGGATGATAATTTTATGTTTGACATGTCCTCCATCCATGAAGCTAGATAGTGGAAAGACACCCTGAATATGTATGCTCTAGTCTCTGGCCAATGCATAAACTACCACAAAATTAAAGTTTATTTTTCAACATTTGTGCCAATTTGTAGGAAAAGGTTACTAGTATCATTGGTTGTTAGGAGGTGACCCTCCTTGACACCTATCTTTGTCTTCTAGTCACTGTTAAGGAGATCCCAAACCATTTATGGAATGGTCTTGTGGAACATCTACAAAGAAAGTTGGCAAGTTGGAAAGGGAAAATATTGGGCAATGCCAAGAAGCTTCAACTCCTCTCAACCTTCCTCCAAGGCATCAAAATGTATTTCCTATCTATTTTCAAACTCCTAGGCAGATTTAGAGATATCATTGAGAAATGTCAACATAATTTCCTATGGTCTAGAACTGAAGAAAAGACAAGAATGAGTCTAGTTAGTTGGGAGAAAGTTTGCAAACCTAAAGCTCAAGGAGGAATGAATCTAAGAAGAATTGGTCACTTGAATAAGTCTCTATTAACCAAAATTGGTTGGAAGTTGGTGAATTCCCAAGGTAGCTAGAGTAACATCATAGTGCCTAAATACTTTGGGGGATTTTTTTCCCACCAATTTATAGGGGCATAGGCTCTACCCCAGGGCTCTAAGGTATAGAATAACATTGTTAACACTTGAAAGATCCTAAGAAAGAGGTGTCACTAGATCATGGAGAATGGTAATTCAATAGACTTTTGGGAAGATCAGGGGATCCATGAGGACCTCCTCAAGAAAACCAAGTTTTCCCCTCATTGTGAGATGTGCACTAGAATGTATGGCAATTAGACCAAAGACCTTATCACCCCTAAAAGACAATAGATCACTTTTCAAAATCTCTAGCCAAGGGAGTTGAGTTTAGCTCAAGCACTATAGGACCTCTTACACACCTATAGGATTTCCCTTGTCCTAGTTTAGGACTCCTTGGTATGGAATCTCACACCCTCAGGGGAGTTTACTTTTAAGTTTTCTTATCTTAACGAGCTAGCAGGGGAAGGTGCAAACGCTGATTGGTGAAAATTTGGCACCATTGGATACTACCTAAAATAAATTTCTTTTGGTGATTGGCTCTAGATGGGTTGATCCTCACTATTGACAACATCCAACTACATGGTTGCTAACTTGTCAACTGCTACATTTTGTGCCTCAAAGATGTTGAATCTATTCTACACCTACTCATCCACTATCCCTTTGCAATCGATGTTTGGAGGAAGGTTCTTTCTTTATGGGGGGTCAGTTGGTGTATGAATAATGAGTTGAAGCAATTTTGTCACTGGGAGGTCTTGACTACCCATCCTTATCTCAAAAATCTTTGGTCAATTCTCCCACCTTATGTCTCATGGAATATATGGAAGGAGAGGAACAATAGGATTTTTAGGGAGAAAGCCACAACTAGTTTTAGGGTGGCTCAACAAGTTATTAGGATCCTAAAGGAATACAACAAGATCTCACACTAGAAACCCACCCTCATCCCACGAGAAAAATTGATAGAATTTGGGCTATGGTTTTGGATGTGGGACCAATGGTGGTACAATTTGACAATTGCAAAATCTTGGCTAGAAAGGAGACGGTTTGGCACCCTCCCCCACCCCTCAAGTCCTAGATAATGTTAAATTTTGATGGGTCAGCCATGATGGGAAACACTATTGTGGGGGTTATCCTTTGGAACAACATGAGAATTTTGGTGGCCACTTACTTGGGTAACTGTGGTGGTGGTTCTAATAATAAAGTTGAGGAAATCACACTTCTTTGGGGCTTGAGAATGGCGAGAACTCAAGGAGTCGCTAAGCTAGTCATAGAGGGGGACTCTATGCTAATCATCAAAACCTCTAAGGGAGAGGGAAAGTGCAATTAGTCAATTAAAATCATTATTAATGAAATACAAAGGATGATTGAAGATTATTAGGATATCCATGTCACACATATATATTAAGAAGGAAATAATGTGGTAGATGACCTTGCTAAAGTTGGCCACAGGGTCATGTGATTAGTGGAATCGGATGATGCAATCAACTCAAATTGTGATATAAAGAGATCATACCTACAATAATGACACATTAAATATCAAATTAGGTGGTAGGTCTCTGTTTCTACACATGGTCATCGAAATGTGGCACATGGTAAAGGTTTTTTTGGGCATGTTCGGATGTTGATTAACATTTATGTTCTGACTATGGTGAATATTGATAACTACAATAAAAGGACATAGAGGGGGTATTTGAAAAGATTTAGAGAATTATTTTGTAATGATAATAATGACTGGTTGGTTAATTCCCACAATTAGCATAGTTGGCGATGGCTATTTGTGGTAAAAAACAAACTGCCCACACATACTGTTTTGAGAGATTTTTCATATTTTTGGAAACATTTTAGATTCATGATGACTATGCAATGCATTTTCATTTTCTCCATTTTGGATTGGCATTTTATATTTTTCAACTCCAAACCTAGTGCAAGGAAATGTCATTGCAGGAGTTAGTTGTGGACTTAGGCAATGATATGGATACTAACAACCATATTGAAATAGTGGGTCTAGAGGAGTGTATTAGCTGCAGTGAAGCTATGATGGTCTACTTTTAGGAGGGGGGCCTTTTACCTTATATGGAGGGCATGGTTAAACACAACAAGGTCATCTCGATGTAGTTCTATCAAAGTTGAAAGGATAGAAAAGTTACGGTTAATGGTATGAGCTTTGAGATTTTTGAAGAAAACATTGTGAGGGCTATGGATTTTCTGTTGGATGGAAAGAAATGGCAGAGGCAAGCTAAAGTCAACGAGGAGGCAAGTTTGCAAAAATTCTTCAAATCCAAGGAGGAACCAATGAGATTGTGCGGTGGGTTTGTGCGGGCTTCCCTTCGTAAGCCTTGGGATACCATTTGCTACATGATTATTAGATACATTACCTTGGAGGACTACAGTTAGGTACTATATTACTATCATTTTCCTATCTTGAATCATTTTAGATATTTAGACCTTATCTCCTTTCTATTTTTGTTACTACATTCCCTGGAGGATAACATATTTAAGGCCAGAAGGAAACATGAGGAGGAGAAAACCTTCTACCTTATCCACCAGGGCCTAATGAATAAACTTTTCATCTAGTACCTGGCTTAGAATCCCCCTCTCCTACTTAACCCCCTGGCCTCTATCACCCCTCAAACCTCCCTAGGCCCTAGCCCTAACTCTACCCTTAAGAGGCCCAAGAAAGGTCATGCCACTGAGGTCAAAATTAATCCTGAGGTTAAAGTTAGCATTATTAAGTCAAATTCATATACAAAGAAGGGAAAGCAATGTGCTAGGAGAAATGGAAAGCATCTCTAGATGGAGAATTTTGAGACCTCCCTCCCCCTCTAAGTACAAATCTAGCTTTGACTCCTCTGATAGTGAGGAGAAACTTGCTAAAAGGGAAAGACCACACCAGGAAATCAAACCTAGGCCTAGCTCTATTAGCCCATTCAACATCTTTGATAACCTGGAAGCTACCTTGGCTTTTAGTTTGGGGGGGACGGGGGGGGTGGGGGTGTGGAGAGATTACTTCTCCTTAGAAGGCTAACCCCAAGGTTACTAGGAATAAAGACAAACATAGTCACACCAAGATGCGGTTGGAGAGGTTTGAGTTGTCTGCAAGGGATGCCACAAGTTCAAAACCCTAGTGGAGTTCTCCACCAAGGTTATGAACTCCATAGCAACAACCCTCTACTTCCTATAGGATAACAAAGAGGGACAAGAACTAAGAAAGACTACTGAGACAACCTGATCCATTTATGGGTTCTTGGTGGAGGATTGGTTAAAAACTATCGTAGAAAAACTAGTGAAAGTGGAGGAGGAGGATGCAGTAGGGGAAGCTTCTAAGGAGTAGAAGAATGGTAAGTTCTAGGAGAAGGAAGAGGGCATCCAGCTTAGGTTCTATGTGTTTTATTTCTATTTTTATGATTATGTCTCTGAACTTTACACCCCACCGAGTTTTTGGACTATGTCGATTAAGTGGACAAATAGAAGCAATGCCTCTAAATGCTATTGGTTTATTATTTAGTTTCTTATGCATAGTATTTTAAGGGATGTGCTTAATAACAAATTGTCTCTTAAATTTTTATGGCTTTTATGTTTAAAGTTGGTATAGGTTAGACTATTGGGAAGTAACCTTTAGCTACTTCTCATCCTTTTTGTACTCTAGGGTCAACCTTTTGTCTTTTTGTTTGCTATCAACTACTTCAAAAACACAGCCCTAGTTAGTGGGTAGTTGAATATGTGACATAATAAGAAAAAGAAAAAAAAATTATGCTAATATTTTTTCCTACAGAGATGTAAAAAATAACAAGATTACGAAAAGTGACCTGTGCTCTTTTTTTCAAAATATAGGAGAATAAAACACCATGAGAACTAAAATACAGTGGTTTGCATTCATTATGCATTAATGAGAATATAAAAAATAACTTTTGGGATAAATGGTGGATTGTATTTGACGACCTTCCTTGTAATAATCATGAGGTCCCAAGTTATTTTTTAAGGAAATTGTAGTATGAGTTTATCCTCTAGGAAATACCTAATTATTTTGATATGCTAGAGTCTCATGAGAGAGGTAGGGATCATCATTTGAGATGATAGAGACATGGCATAGCCCTAATGTAGCTAAGGTTATTATTGCCAAGCCTCAGGTGGAGCATGTTAAAGTTCCTTTTCTTGTGAAGGAACATGTAGAGGTTGACATATTAGGCACCATTAGTGCTATTAATCAAAGCCTCATTCATTGTACCACTCCTTTACTTGAGGACAAGTCTTGTCAGTCTCTACGACCTTATCTTTTCCAATCATGTCAAGATTTTTACTCATATAATGGTACAAAGGAGGAGGAGGATGGGATGATGATATATGACTTCCTCAATATGACATTTGACATTGATACAAAGGTAAATATTTACATTTATATTAAACTAATAAGATCACTATTGGTCCCAACCAATTCTAAAAGGGGGGATAAATTAGTACCGACTCTTAAAATGGTTATCTCCTCAACTATTCTAATCAAACTAGATAATAACCACTTAATTGCTAAAGTAATGATAAGAGAAATGAAATATTAGATTTTAAACTCACATAGAAAAGCATTCTTCAAATGGAAAAGACATTTATAAGTAGAAACCCTTGATTAGAGGATGAAAACCATAGTGTGGATAATATACCACTTTCCCTTATAATGCATGTAAATGGTTGTCTAATTAAGAGCTAAAACTATTTTTTCTAGAAACACATCCTTTTACGAATGCATATAAGGGTGAATGTACCAAGTTGTGGTGCCAAAAACATGACACCTTTAAAAAAAATCTAAAATGCTAGCATATACATGCTATGGAAGTCAAATTTCCATGGCATGTGCAGGCTATAGCATGTACATGCTATGGAATTCATATTTTCATAGCTCTTGTGTGTTATAGCATGTATGCTCTATTGGATGTTACAAATAATGACAACAACCTGTGACCCCATCCATTCTAACTCATTTTTTTGTTATCTTTTCTTTCTCTACTCACAACAACGTGCAGACATTCTTTAGTAGGTCAAATTTATGCTCTATCTCCAACTCAAAATGCCTCATTGTTGCTGAAGATCATGATCAGGTTCATTAGGTATGTCTTCAAGTGCTCAAATCATATGACAGGTAAATTTAATCTCTTTGTTAAATTAGATGAATCTATGAGAACTCAAGTAAAATTTGGTGATGATAAAGAGGTCTATGTTATGAGAAAAGGTACCCTTGTAGTGAAAAAAGGAAAGAAGAAATTACTTATATTCATGACACCTTGCATGTGCCCAAGTTACAACATAATCTTTTAAGTATTGGGCAATTTGTAACAAACATTTATAAGGTTATTTTTTGAGGATAACTACTATAGAGTATTTCATAAATCAGCTAACCACCATCTTGTAGAAAAGGCTTGTATGATTGATAATAGATTTTCTTCTCTCACATTAGTTTCAACCTTCCTAAATGCTTATATATTGATGAAGAGGTTTATGTGGATCAGCCTATTGGCTATGAAATTTTAGGAAAAGAACACTTCATTTACAAGTTGAAAAAAGCTCTCTATGGGTTAAAGAAATAACCCCAAGTTTGGTATGCATAGATTGATAGTTATTTCTTGAAGAAAGATTTTATTGAAATTCCATCAGAGCCAACCCTCTATATCCAACATGTTGGTAATGCTATTCTAATTGTTTGATTTTATGTTGATGATCTCAATTCTACTAGTAATAGCCCATCTCTCCTAGAGAAATTCAAAGAAGAAATGAACCAAGAATTTGAGATGTTAGATTTGGGACTTATGCAATATTTTCTTGGGGTAGAGGTGCAGCAATGACCTAAAGGTATATCCATTTCTCAAACCAAGTATATTGCTGATTTATTGAACCAGTCTAGAATGATATCATGCACAAAAGTTGCTACCCCTATAGCCCTTGCTGAAAAGTTAACCAAAGATGACCCAAGTCCCCATGTTGATCCTACATTATCCAAATGTTTAGTTTGGAGCCTCGTGTACCTTACTACAATGAAACCTGATATTATGTATGTTGTGAGCCTTATCTCTTGATTCATGCAAGATCCACATGAGTCTTATTGGCATGATGCAAAATAGATCTTAAGGTATGTGAGTGGTACACACAATTTTGGCATTCATTATTCTCCCAATGATAATTTTGAGCTGGTTGGTTACACAAATTCTAATTGGGCTGGTTTAGCGGATGATAGCAAATCAACCTCTAGTTATGTTTTCTCACCTAGTTCGAGAGTTGTTTCTTGGAGTAGTAAGAAGTAGGTAACAATTTCTATCTCTTCCGTAGGAGCAGAGTATATTGCAGAAACAACAACTAGTTGTTAGATTAGAAGGATTATTGAGGATTTGCATTTGGTTCAAGAACATCTAAAAGCATTTTGTGTGATAACAATAGTGTCATTGCAATGACCAAGAATTTAGTGTTTCATGCTAGATCAAAGCACATAAAAATCTGCCATCACTTCATTCGAGATTTGGTTTAGATTGGTACAGTGGAGTTTCAATTTTGCCCAACCTCTGAGCAAGTTGATGGTATCTTAACTACTCTTACTACTACCAGTTTTACTACCTTGAGGAATCAACTTGGTCTCATTACCATTGTTCGTTCAGGGGGAGATTGAAGGCATGTGTTCACTGCTCACCACTCATGAACACATGCATGCATTTGCATTCACAATGTGAAGCTTCAATTCCACCACATGTTCCACTTTGTCATTTCAATTGTTTCTAATTTAGATTTATTATTTACTTCATGCTCAATAAAGCTGCATGTTGCAGTGAGGCTTGTAGGAATCATTTTAAAATCATTTTAAAATTAATTTGCATTGTATGAAGAATTGACATTATCATGCAATTTCTTTGCATGTTATTAATTTAGAATTTAATATTGTAGTAAAATATGTTTTCCTCCATCAAAGTATAAATTACAAAGAGAAGATATTAAATTTTTTTTTTCTTTATAATGTATTCTCCATTTTTTAAAATTACGCATTCAATTAAAAATAGAGGTTTTTATTCCTATCTCTATTGTTCATTTTAGATGCTATGTATTTCTAATTTCACCAATATAAGTGTTGATTTTAGATCTTCAAGTATTTAATCAAATAGAAATTTTGTAATACACCAAGATAAAGGTCATAGAGAACAAGGCCGCAGAGCAGCAGAGTTCTTGCCAATTTTGTTATGGAAAATAAAGCTTAAACATAGATGGATAAATTAAAATGAGCATTGCAAGTGACATTTTATCTCAACCCACAATAAGTATATTGGGTAAATTGTTCAAAAAACAACTTTTAGCCATAAATCTACTCTAAAAAATATAGAGCACCATTGTCTTCTCCAAATAAACATAAATAAACTTAAAAACTTTCACAAAAAAATACCATAAATCTACCTCTACTGCAACAAAACAAAATGAAAGATAAAAAATTAGAATCAACCATAACAAACAATTGCAAGCGAAAGATTTCCCACCGTACTCAACATGGAAATAGTGCAGGAGTATTGGCTACAAAGCATCTTGTTTTCCCATTTCCCATTTTGTCATAGTTTAAAAAAAAAAATACAAATTCAATATTTTTAATTACAAACTTTAGGCATGCATTCTAACACTTCAAAATTTTATATTATTTTTAAAAATGTTCGAAGTAATATTAAATTGATTTGAGTGCAGCACTATATATATATATATATATATATATATATATATATATATATTATTAACCTATAATTTTTCTCCTTTAAGTTTTCATCTTATTATTATTGTTATTATTATTATTATTATTTTGTTGTTGTTAATGTTGTAATTATTTTTATTATTGTTAAAATCTATAATATTATTTTTGAAAAGTTAAC
The DNA here is from genome assembly GCA_028749045.1 of Cupressus sempervirens. Lineage (NCBI taxonomy): Eukaryota > Viridiplantae > Streptophyta > Pinopsida > Cupressales > Cupressaceae > Cupressus > Cupressus sempervirens. The sequence continues at coordinate 434,488,655 of CM053785.1, forward strand.
AATAATAATAATAAGAATAATAATATCATAAAATACTATTATAGCATACATTTGAATAATAAAATTAAAATGGAAAAAATATTAATAAGAAAAAATTAAAAAATTAATAAATATAATATCAAATAATTAATTAAAAATATAATATAAAGTAATAAAAACATAAATATAACATAAATATTATAATAATAGTAACAAATAGAAATATTAATAATAAAAATATTACTAATAATTATAATAATTCTAACTATTCATTTGAAAACAAGAAATGTTTTTGCCCATACAAATTTTTTTGCATCAAACTAATAATAACAATATGATAGTAAATAATATATTACAATTCAAACAAATTTTTTCGAGAAATTCACCTTATCGAGTATGATTTGTGTGGGCCAATCATATTTGCCAAAACTAATTTAATTATTATGTTTGGTTAAAAATCTTACATCTATATTAAGAGAAAACTAAAATTTACCTAAATGGAAGAAAATATCTTTAATTTGATTCATTCAAGAGACAACTAATAATCACTAGTAATGTTTAGTTCATTCCCTATAGTTCTATAAGAAACTAATAATTTCAAGGTCTTCTATGATTTTTGAACAGGGCCATATATAAACTAGGAATTGAAACAACAAGCATATTTGTACACTACAACAATGACTAACAACAGCAAGACCAAAACAAGATTGTAAACATGTTTTCATACAATCAGCTACCTCTTTGTGTAAGAGTAACTTGCAATCCTCCCTTTATGCACATGTTGAAGTCAAGAGTGTATGTAGCAGAAAATCCCTCTTCCACCTTCAGGCTAAACCTATGAACAACAACAACCACTATCAATTTCATTTGAATAAACACCATCTCTTTTCCCAAACATATCTGAGGCCTTGTGTTGAAGGCAGAAAACTTTTAAGCACTTTCTAAAAAAAATACTCTATCTTTGAAACATCTCTCAGGCTTCAACTCCTTGCAATCCACACCCCAAATGCTTTCCATCCTACATATTACATATGCATCGTAGTCAACACTCCATCCTTTACCCACAGAACTGTCATTGAAGGTGGGTAGAGATAGAGAAAATTGAAACACAATAATAAATCTTTATATTATTACTTCTACTTCTTTGCCTTGTGGCCATGTTGAAATGCATTACATTAAGCCTCTATTTATAGAGGTCTAAGAAAGATCTAGAACCATTCACATACATGGTAGGAAAGATCTAGAATATACAATAGTCAAAAATCACATGTGACATGTGAAATAAACTAGCATTTATGAAGGTCAATGGAAAGCTTCTACATTAAATATGGTGGTTGAAGAAAAATTTGGATTGTCAGTAGTGGTAGGAATTACGCATTGCAACACTCCCCCTTAATTTCTACCATTAATTACATCAAAGTTTATAATATTCATTTGGTCTCTTAAATATTCAAATTGTTGTAGTGATAATGCCTTTGTAAATATATCTACCAATTGATCTTTGGATCTACAATGCTCCAAGCTAATTTCTCCATTATTGACCAATTCTTGAATAAAATGATATCTAGTATCAATGTGCTTTGTCCTCTTGTGAAAAACATGATTCTTTGATAGTGTGATAGTAGAATTGTTATCACAATAGATTGTAGTAGACTCATCTTGCTCATGCATTAGATCTTTCAAGACTATTCACATCCATACTACTTGACATGGTGGTAATGTACTGGCTACATATTTTGCTTCAGCTAAAGATATAGTCATGATAGATTGCTTCTTTGATGCCCATGCCACAATACCTATTCCAAGATGAAATGCATATCCAGATGGACTCTTTCTATCATCAATACTTCCTACAAAGTCACTGTCAGTATATCCAACCAGTTGAAATTCATCTAAAGAAGAATACATTATGCCATAATTTAGAGTCCTTGCAATGTATCTCAATATTCTCTTTCTTACTTGTGAATGCGAGCTCTTAGGTGAATCCATAAATCTAGAAATCACACTCACTGCATACATAATATCAAGCCTAGTTGTTGTGAGATACATCAAACTACCAACCAACTTTCTGAATTGAGTAGAATCAAATTCAGTCTCATTATCTTCTCTACTTAATTTTGTGCCCATTGTCATAGGTGTAGAGAAAGGACTACAATTTATCATTCTAAACCATCTCATAACATCTTATGTATATTTATTTTGACAAATGAAAATACCCTTATCATTTTGTGTTACTTGAATACTAAGAAAATACTTCATCAAACCCAAATTTTTCATCTCAAATTCTTTCTTCATTGCCAATTTAAACATATCAATGGAAAAATTACGAGTAAAGATCAAATCATCAACATACTAGCAAACAATCAAAATTTGACCTTCCTTATTGACTTTGGTGTATAGTGTTGACTCACTAGTGCTTTTAATCATATATGAATCAATTCTACTATACCATGCCCTTGGTGCTTGTTTCAACCCATAGAGTGCCTTCTTCAACCTATACACCTTGTGTTTGTGTCCTTTGATTTCATAACCTGATGCTTGTTGCACATAAACTTCTTCTTCCAAATACCCATTTAAAAAAGCTGATTTTGCATCCATTTGTTTTGAGCTACAATAGCTAGTACCATTCTAATAGTATCTAGTCTAGCTACAGGTGCAAAAGTTTCATTATAATCAACTCTATATTCTTGTGCAAACCCTTTAGCTACTAATCTTGCCTTAGATTTATCAATTTCTCCATTTGCTTTATACTTAATTTTATAAACCCATTTTACACCTATGCATTCTTTATTCTTAGGAAAATCAAATAGTTCCCATATATCATTTTTATCAATAAATTCCATTTCTTCATTCATTGCATTAATCCATTTTTTTTCCTTGATTACATCTTCAAAATATATAGGATCTTGAGAAAATAAAGTAAATTTCATTGTAAATCAATTTTGTCCCCTTGTTCATAAATCTTTTGCAAACTTTTAGTTTTTTTTTTTTTGGATCCTCGATCTCAATTATGCAAGTGTAGGATAAGAGTCATTACTTACTTGTGAACTTGAAGATTCTCCTTGCCCATCTTCCATTTGTGTGTTATTTCCATGTGTATTTCTTGAAGAAGTTCCCCCTTGCTCATTTGTTTGATCTACTTGATTATCTTGGTCTTTTCCTTCTTGGTCATCATATAGTATTGGAGTTGTGCATGTAATTGTCTTGTTTATATTGCCATCCCAAGATTCTTCTTTGAAAACAACATCTCTTCTTATAATGGCTTTTCTAGTTATATTATTAAATAACTTATATACCTTAGATTGTTCATTATAACTAATAAAAATACATTTTTCACTCTTATCACATAATTTACTCCTTGTTTCTTTAAGAACATGTGCATATGCAATACAACCAAATACTCTAAAATGAGAAACACAATGATGCTTAAAACTCCATTCTTCTTGTAGAATCTTTTCTCTTACAATCTTTGTTGTACTCATGTTCAAGATATAAACAACAAAAGCTACTACTTCAACCCAATATTCATTTGGTAGATTCTTACCTTTCAACATGCTTCTTGCCATTTCCATTATTGTTCGATTCTTTCTTTCAATAACACCATTCTGTTGAGGTGTATAACTTGTAGTTAACTGCTTCTTTACTCCATGATGCCTGCAATAGTCCAAAAACTCATTTCACGTGTATTCTCCCCCTCTATCTGACCTTAACACCTTAATGAATAAACCACTTTGTTTCTCAACAAATGCCTTGAACTCCTTAAACTTGCTAAATGTTTCAGATTTATATTTAAGAAAATAAACCCATGTCTTCCTACTAAAGTCATGAATGAATGTTAGAAAATAAATGCTCCCCCCTAATGACAACACTTACATAGGACCACATATATCAGTATGCACAATTTCTAAAGTTGCCCAAGCTTTATATGACATTTCTTTTGGAAAACTTTCCCTATGTTGCTTAGCTAAGATGCAACTTTCACATGAAGTAAATGGTGATTCAATGGGGGGTAAAGCCTCCTACCATTTTCTTTCTTTGCAATAAACTCAATCCCTTAAAATTTAGATGACCATACCTCAAATGCCATATCCATGATTGATCTTGACATGTTACCTTGAAACTCACTCCATCCTTATCCATCACTCAGCTTTTCATGTGAAGTGAAAATATTCTATTGTCTGTCATTTCAACCCTTGCAATAACCATGGTGCTAGGAGAAATATCAAATATAGTGTAGATGTTATTTTCAAAAATAACTTTATAACCTTTTTGTGTAAGTTGTCCCATATTTATAAGATTATGCTTTAATCTGAGTACAAAATACACATCAGAAATAGATTTCATACCAAGATTTGTCATTACAACAACTATACCTTTTCCACTTACTTCCACTATGTTATCATTTCCCAATTTTACTTTTGACTTGACTAAGGTATCCAAGCTTTCAAATATATCTCTATTTCCTGTCATATGATTGCTACAACCACTATCTAGAAACCAAATATCACATGAGCTCTCTTGAGCTACATGACATGTAATAAACAATGTCCTTGGACTACTTTTAGAAAAAATTGCATTTTGTTTGCCTACATCTATTTGCTTCTTTCGACATTCATTTGCTAAGTGACCAAACCTATTGCAATAATAATATTAAACATTTGATTTGTCATACCTTTATGATGCTTGATTGTTATTGCACCCCCTTGAGCTTAACCTTTGATTTCTCCTTTCTCCTTGATCAAAACTCATTTCCTCTCTTTGATAATTATTCTATCCTCTTCCTCGTCCTCTGAATCCTAGATTTCCTCTTCCTCTGCCTCTACCAAATTTCATTTGTGTTTTGAATACATTCTCCAATGAGATATTATCATGCTTGTTCAACCTATATTCATGGTTTTGTAACAATTCAAACAACTCATCTATAGATACTTTTGACAAATCATAGATTCCTCAATTGCCACAACAATATTATTAAATTTAATAGGCAAGCTTCTTAAGATTGTTTCTACAATTTTTTGATCTATTAGCTCATCACCATTCAACCTTATTTGATTAATGACATTCATAACTCAAACTGAAAATTGCTCTACTGACTCAGAATCTTGCATTTGGAGGTTTTCAAAATCTCTTCTTAATGACTATAATTTAGATACATTTACCTTGACTATACCTTGCTTTGTTGTTTCAAGGATCTCTCATGCTTGCTTGGCTATTGTAGCTCCATTAATCCTTGCAAGAACAATGTCATCCAAGCCTTGTTGAATAATATGAAAAGCCTTTATATCTTTTTTCCTATTTTCCTTGAGTTCATCCTTTTCATTTGTAGTTAATAACTATTCATCCAATGACTCTACAAATCCATTCACTACAATCTCCACTAATTCTTATGAATGAAATATTGTTTTCATTATAAATGCCCAATGATCATAATTCTTGGCAAAAAATATTAGAATCATAAACTGATTCATGCTTGATGCCATACTTTAAAAACAATAAAATATTTTAAAATACTTGAATTCCTAAGTACGGTAGTAGAATCAATAAGATTATCTCAATTAAAAAAAAAAAAATCTTCAGCTCCTTTCAAAATTAATAACTTAAATTAAGATATAGCTCATAAGCACACAATAAAAAACATAGAGGTGCCTCAACTTCATAAACAAAATGCAATAATTTACTGCTGGACTGATCTCATATGTCTGTCACAAAACATTGAGAATGATTCCATTAAAAATTAACACCCCTTTAAACTCACAACATACATTTTCTCTTGCAGCAACAATCTATTATTTTAGCTCCACAATCTGCCTGTGCTCTCATTCTACAATCTCCCTGTGCTCTAATATCACTGTGAAGGCGGGTAGAGACAGAGAAAACTGAAAAACAATAAGAAATCTTTATATTATTACTTCTACTTCTTTGCCTTGTTGCCTTGCTGAAATGTATTACATTAAACCTCTATTTATAGAGGTCTGAGAAAGATCCAGAACCATGCACATGAATGGTAGAAAAGATCTGGAATATACAACAGTCACCAACATTTATGAAGGTCGATGGGAAGCTTCTATATTAAATATGGTGGGTGAAGAAAAATCTAGATTATCAGCAGCAGTAGGAATTACGCATCGCAACAGCCGCATGGTAAAATGTCATCTTGGAGGGCACGTGCGGATACAATCGCAGAGATTTACATACAGCTGCGTGTAGATATTCCATCTCTCCCAAGGCTTCGTAGCGGAAGACATCATGACTCTTTTCACTTTCTTTTCTTTTCTCTAAGATCATAATTTCACAGTGAATGCGTCGTTCCACTGTGGGATGAGAGGAAAGCATCCAGAAGAGCCACGTCAAGGAATTAAACGACGTATCCGTGGCTGGCAACATGACATTAACAGTCAAATCTCTCAGAAATCGATCTAATTTGTATTCAGTATCAGCCGAATTCCCAAAAGCTGCCTGCATGAATCTGAAGAGAAGATCGTCTGTCAGCGGCCCATTTTTCCTGCTATGAATAATACCCGGTACAAATTGGTCCACCACAGTGATTGCATCACGCAGACGCCTCTCAGACCAAATATTGAGAAACCTCTTGATTTTCCAGGTAAATGGTACGCTGTAGAAAATCTTCCAACGCTTAGCTGCATGCCATCGTCAAAAGCTCAAGCAAATGACAATTGAGACATAGAGGGATGCAGATACATAGGGTCCACGCCGAATGCTACTCTGCAAATATTATCAAAGCTAAATCTGTGCACAACATCCTGCAAATTTAAGGAGACTCTTTTGCTGCAGACATCAGAGAGGATGAGCATTAGGCGATCTGTAATCTCTGAGTGAACCATCTCGAGCACAAAATTTCTGAGGCATTTGGTGTTGAATTCATAGCTTGCTGCCTTCCTCTGCATCTTCCACAGTTCTCCGCCAACATTAAAGATTCCGATGCCTAGGAAATCCTGCAAATAAACTTCAAGCGCATACCTTTCTCATAGTTATCGAATCTCATCTTCAGCACGTGCTCCAGAATTGCAGGGTTGGCAGTAACGTACCCTTTTACTCCACCTGGGCGGTGTAGTTTGCATATAGCCGAGGGAGGAATGGAGAGGATGTCTGCAATCCAGTCATGAAATCTGTGGCATTTTTTATCAATGAAGGGAGAAAACCAAGTATGGGATAATTGGTCACCCCACCATTGTCGCGTCTTCTACCGAACAAGTGCCCTAGCTAGATGAATGTGACAAGTACCACTGCAATACAAAAGTGAAGGCCATACTCATGAGCCATGGTTGTACCTTTCTTCCACGCACAATATAACTTCATTGAAGGCAAAATATTTGAAAAAGAATTGTGGTAGCGATCTAATTTTCTTAGTATTTTTCCCTGATATAACAGCAAGGAAAGAGAATTCTACAGTAAATGTTTGTCTTACAAGGAAATTTCTCTGTAGGAGATTGGGAAGTTCCATAGCTGTGTGACGACCTAAGCAAGTCAATGTCAATGTCAATGGAAGACTGGATGGATTTGTGTGTTTCTCAAGTCTAACCACGTTAGCTGTAAATCAACACTTTAAATGGGCTTTTCCACGGTAGATGACAGAATAGTTGATACAAGATCATAAGCTGTATCTGTTAAACCAAAAGAATTAGGGGACCGATTTCAACGCTTTTTTATGACTTTAATAAAATTAAATAAAATGATAAGCAGAACTATTTCAACGTCATTTTCAAAGCCCGTGATAAAAAATTTCCTCATGCTGCTCTAGAATTCAGAAATCTGTTATATAATTGAGGGGAAGTACTTCAGACAAAAATAAACCACTGTAAATTGAATGCAACCCATTTACTAAATCACTTCATTAAAAACAAAAATTATTCTTATTGTGATCTTAATACTTGATACGTCTATAAACCATCTCAAATTACTCCAAAAATCGAGTTCATGGAGCTTACTCGTGTCCAATAGAGATTATAGAGACTGGCTGCAGCAAATGACTAGAAAGAGCAAGGCACGCTCACAACTAAAGTGGAAACTGACTCGTAGATTAGCTCGTAAGCTTAGGCATCTTCTGCCCTTGATTGTTCAACCTGAACAGATTGGCTTCATCAAATCCTCTTTCATCTTGGACAACGTCGCTGTTGTCTGGGAGGGCATGGAATGGGTCCGTAGATCTAAGCAGCAAGCTCTCCTTAAAATTGATTTTGCCAAAGCTTATGACCACATAGAATGGTATTTCATTCTTGCCATGCTTTCGGCTTTGGGATTCAATCTTGTTTTTCTTTAATCGATGGAGATTCTTTTTGGGGATGCCTCTACATCCATCACTATCACTGAAAGACAATTGGAGATCTTTGGGATCTTCAGATCCATTCGTTAGGGTTGTCCCCTACGAGGACACCCAAGGATCTTTTCTCTAGAGCCACTATGAGTATGGGATCTTGGGATGATATATAGATCCAGTTTCATCTGTCCCACCTAGATCGACAAACTTTTGACTTTTTGGTCTCTGCCTCTCCCTCTCATTTGCTTCACAAGCTCGATGTCCAGTTCATCAAGCCTTGGTGGAAGGACTAGAAATGGTATCCATGTACTCCTCTTGTTAATTACAAGCCTAAGATGGGCTATATATGGGTGGTACCTCACTTGCCCATGGTTGAGACTCTCAACCAATGCTCACATCTAAACTCTATGCAGCAAAATTGGAGATACAAGTTTAATACTATTTGGAAAGTCATTACTCAACCAAAGATTGCACACTTTGCCTAGTGTGTCCTCTTCCAAGGTCTACCCCTCAGTCCTCAGATCAAGCATTTTGGTATTCCTAACACTCGGTGCCCATTTTGTGGTCAACCAAAGTCTTTCATGCATATCTTCTAGTTCTGTCATAGAGCTCAATAGTATTGGCTTTGGATTCATGACTTCTTTAGACCCTTTAGGCCAGAGCCTTTCTCCTGGCATATGATTCTTCTCAACAACACAACAAGAATTCCCTTTATGTTTTCGTAGATTTGGCATGCTTTTAGGTTGGAGATTTTATTCACTTAATGGAAACATAAAAATGTTGTGCTTTTCAATCACACTTTTCTTGACAATATTTCTATGTATACTAAAGCTTGCATATGTAATAATGCATTGCTCCAGATTCATGAACAAGTCAATAAAGTGGCTCTGGAGGTGGTCCACTTGTAGGAGCTACTTAATTATTGGGAAAAAAATTTGTGTATGGTTTCTCAAGTTCCACCAAATTTTGCTTCGGTGGAGTAAACTCTGCCTAGTGGATGCCACACAGGGCACAAATCTTCAGCCCGTCACTCGTAGATGCCTCATTCCTAGGCCTCCCACTACTCTCCTAGAGGTTAGGATGTTCAACACTACCACTCAGCTTCTCCACAATGTGGTTCTGGGTGGTCCCCAATAGCTCCTCCTACTTTTGCTAGTTGGCTAGCTCCTCTTGTATCTGATCCCAAGTGGTCATTCCCTCACCAGGATCTGCCCATCTCACCTCCCAGGATGGAGGGAGAAGAAAAGGATGAAAGTATTGCTACTGAAGATGGCTTGGCTCCACCTTAGCGTCCTACTAGTCCCATGGATCATTGGGGTTTTAATAAACAAGATTCTCCTCCCTTGGCTAGTGATGCACTAACCATCTGAATGGGTTTTTTTTTATGAATAGTTTTTTATTTCCAGTCTAGTACCAAGTGAACTCTTGTGGGGTGATCTTGTATCCCCTAACCCTTTTTTTGTGAATATGTAACTTTTGCATTTTAAATTTATAAAGGAGGAACTATTCATCAATATATATATATACATATATATATATATATATATATATATATATATATATATATATATATATTAATTATCAATATAGTTTATTTATTTATGTTGAAGGATAAAATTATTGTTTATTTAAATATTATGTCTTGTGTATGGGAAGAAACTACAACATTTATCATGTGCACTTCTATTTATTATACAAAACTTAACTTGTTAGATTTAAGAGTTGTTTTCATCCTATTTTCATTTTTTATAACTTGATAATTTTAATCCATCTAAAAATTATGAAAAACCTAATTTATCTATGTTTCCATTGGCTCTTAGTGAAAATGATGAGGAGGTGAATGATATTTTCAAACTATAATTGAATTCTTTTAAAAGAAATATGCCATCTTTATTGAAGATATTATGTCATTTAATGTAAACTCTAAAAAACATTGTATGGACATAGTTGTTTATCTGTTTACCACTTTTTTTGACATATTGTAATTATTCTCAATATTATTTAGTTTTTGAGTGAAAAATTGCAGAGATTAGTTCGTGCATGTAAAAATTGGCATGAAAGAGGGCCTTGGGTATCAAGTGTGCATTAGGATTCTTAATGCAAAAAATCGTGACCCATTTATTGGGTCTATGTTTATTTTCCTTGTCGAGTTTATTGAAAACATTCTAAAACATGTGAGTTTTATTGCTTTTGAGCACTGACATACTAGTTCATTATGTATTGTTTAACTAAATGATACCATCTACCTATAACATGGCATTGGAAAATGGACTGTGACATGGATTTTACTTAATAACACTGGTTTGTCAAGTATATCCTATAATTTTAATGTATATTAGTCAAATGACTAATCAAAGATTCACAAGAATTCAAAATTGGGTAATTTTTTTTTGTTCACACATTAAAGGGTTTTCTATGTTCAACCATGTTTATAAATTGGTTTCCAAGAATGGTTAGTAATATGTTTGTTTTGAAAAATTATTGGAAAATGTGATTGTTATTGCTACAAATAAGTAGATAGTAGTTAATTCTATATTATGTAGTTGAGAAGCAACATTTACCTCTACAAAATATTCTATTATGTGAGTTTTACTTAGTGATACATTTCTATAAAATATTTCCTATAACTTTCATGTATGGTAGTCAAATGATTACAAGAATTCATGAAATTGTATAATTTATTTTAGTGCTTTAAAGACTTTTCTATTTCCATGCATGATTGTAATTATGTCTCATTCATAGTTTTGCAATATGTGTTGGCTTTCTGGTAGGTGTTTGAAGGTTCTCAATTTTGGGTTTGCATCACAAGCTACTGTGCCAATGGATTGAAATGTTATTGTACAAGTATATACCTATAATAAAGCTTTCTAGAATTCTAATATTTCTTAAAGATCCATTTTCTAGGTATCTTACAAAATGTAAACATTTTTAAAGATGCATGTACTAGTTATTTTAAGATGTCACCCAGAGAAATAAAAGAGTTGGACCCTAAATATAAGCTAAATAACACAAAAACCAACCAAGAGAAAGTAATAAAAGAAACCCCTAAATGACATAGAAAAGAAATATAATGATAGGAAGAAAGAAGAGTGAGCCTAAAATTTGACAAAAGCATAACTCCATAGAGAGAGGTTTGAAATAGAGAGTCCCAATGTCTATAGGCTATATTTCCTAGGCATGTCGAAGTACAAGCGAATGAAACCCAAAAAATCCCTCTTAGTAAGAGAAACCATATAGAGAACACAATGAGGCAAACTACTTAGTTGTAAGAACTCTGAGATACCTATATCAAAACTAAGGGTTCCCATTCACATAATAGAAGTGAGGAAGCACTAGGGAATCCTAAGATAAGAAGAGACCTAGGTGAAAGTTAGTACCTCCATAGGAAAATAAATCATAAGAGAAGTTGAAGTACCCATAGAAAGTAGGGAAGAAATACCATCCATCCAAGATGAGAAAGAGGCACCTTTCAAGGCACGTGAATCATGAAAAACTTGAATAAATGGAAAGTGGAAATAGAACCCTCCCCACAACTAGAATAAGTCATCATACCCCTAGCCATAATAGAAATAGGAAAAATAAGCATAGAAGAGCATGAGCAAGGAAGACAACCTCACCTCCAGGATGAATCTATGAAAACCAACAACAACTAACCCCTTCAACAAGTGGAAAAACATCCCAAGACCTAGGGACTAGCTCAGATAGACACCCAAAGCCTAAAAAGGAGCCTCACACTAGAGGCCCAAGACCTCCAAAACCAAAAAGAAATAAAATTAGAAACCATAATAGAAAGAAACCCCTATATCCACTAAAAACACTCCATGTCTTTGAAAAATAAAATCTACAAAGACCAAGAAAAATGAGCCAGAATGAATCCACCCTAAAGAGAAAACAAGGAAACCAAATATGAAAATGAATGTATAAATAAATTTATCTCTTTCTTATATTTAACTCATTTTCAAAATTGTATATAAAATTAGTTTTAAATCACTATTCTAATTTATTCTAAATTTTAAAAAACTTCCATCAATCTTTCACTTAAATCTATTCTAATACATTCATCATTTCACCAATATTATCACACCCTTATTAATAATTAATTTTGTGCATTCACTAGGTAACTCAAACTCAACACATATTGCTTTAGTTCATTACTATTTCTCCTCTCTAATTAATACTTCACTATAGGCAAGATTTAGCTGTGCAAACCTTTGTAGGTCAATGGATGTTCCTAAAACACTTTCACTCAGGCCTATTGCAATGTTGGTTGTTGATGAAACCAGGCTTATTCTCACTAGCTATAATTTGATAGTTATTGGTACAAAGTAAGCTCTTGTTAATATTTATTGAGTACATAGTCAATAGATGTTTCTAAAATTGAGATGTTTGATGATGTTCTTATATTCATTTTGAGATTGCAATGTGAAATATATTTCAAAAGAAATTGTTCTAGAAGATGATCAAGAATGTAGGACACTCACATCAATAAAAATACTAAGGAAAATATGGATTTTCCATGCTTGATCGAAAAGATCTCAATTTCATTGAAGCAAGTTCTTTTACACAAATATCCTTGAATTAGAATGACCAAAAAGTCTCACCACACTATTGTCTTCATTTATTTTCAATGATTTTAAATATTTTTATTTAACTTGATAGGTTCTCAGAAATAACATTCTATCTTTTTTTTTTTCTAGTAACTTAGATTTATGCAAAATTATAATAAACAAATTATTCTTATAAGTCATAGTTAGGGAAACATGTAAAATATTTTTATAACTTTGTACACATTTTAGTTGCATAAGCATTTTTTGTGATTAGAACTTTTACAAAGTTTTAAAGTTGGAGAAAGCATTAGAAATTATTTGTTACAACTTTAATTCTTTTTACAATATTTAATTATTTTATATAGATTTGATTTAATTTTAATCATTACAACTTTCTTCTTTAAATAAAATATTATTTGTAACTTTAATTATTCTAAATTGAATATCTTATATCAATCTTGTATAAGTTTTTCTAAAATATAAAATATCTTTCATAAGGAAAAATTTTAAACACTTTTTATTATGTAAGAAAATTTCTAATATCTTTGAATATTCTTCTATATTTTTTTATGTCTTTAGTGTTGATTGGATTGATATTACTTTAGTTTTTGCTTTAAGTTTAATTTGGATTTTTAAATAGTTTTAAAATTATTTAAATTAATTAAATTTTAATTTTTTGAATTATTAATTATGTTTTTTCTCTTATTATTATGTGGTAACAACACAAGTTTTGGAGTAAGAATAGTAAGTTATCTTATTTTTCTCCATTCAAAATTTATGATTGTTTCATTTAATTCAATTTTGACAATCAAGTTCAACAATTGTGATTTCTATTCAAAGGTAGTTTTGACCAATAAATAATATTAGTTTGTAATTCTTTTTTAAAATTTGAAGAAATATAAGGCAAAAGCCTACAATGCAATAGTAACTTGTGAACCTCTCATGTGGGAGGTCTTGGGTTCGAACCTAACTTTGCTTAATATATGATAATAATTAATTCCAACAAATAATAATAATTAATCTAGGCTTTGGCCATTTACTAATTAAAAAAATAAAAAAATTGAAGAAATATAATAATATTTTAATTTATTATTTCTAATAAAATGTTCATATACTATATTTTCTTTTAATTGGATTTACATTACTTTATAAATATTTAATTAGTTTGATCTATGAATTTTTTTTTAAAAAATTCATTTTAGTTTTTAAAATTATTTTGTAATCAATATGGTATATATATTTTAATTTTAATAATTAATAATTAAATTTTTTCTCCATTTTTTTTAATTTTGGGATGAGCAAAGGGCTCTCAAATCATAAATAGAAAGCTACCTTATTTTTTTGTTATTCTTTTTCTTTTTGGTGTCATTCAATATTATAATGGACACTCATAGTTTTGCCAATGCATAAAAAAAACCTTAGACAATTCTTTTCAATAATCAATTTGTTTTTTGGAAAATGGAAGGGTGAAATGGGTCCATAAGTTTCTTGGGATTTATGTGATCTAGTTTTGATTTATGTTCAAATGAGATTTATATCTTTTATATATCATGAAGGATATATCACTTTATTGAAAATAAAAATTTCTATCGACTCATCGTTGAATGCACAAAAGCGTGTTAGTTTAAATTATGTTTCCAATATAAGATATGATTATATATTTCTTATTAATATGTAAACATTATATATTTTTTTTCAAGATTTAACAATTAAAATTATTTAAATATATTAATTAGGGTCTTAGTAGAAATGTTTTCTTTCACGTTCATATGAACAAATGACTTCTATGGTTGAGCATACATAAAGTAATTTTTTTTACTGGGAAAACCACTCCAAAGCCAATTTTTTGTGGTTATTGTGTTAATTCAGAGTAATTCCGACTAGTACGAACTGGGTAGACAAATCACACAATAATTTTAGTTCTTTCCACCACAACTACATTTGCAAACATGTTAAATTGACTAGGACTTGTTCATGATTTTTGATATGCCAACTCATATGACTTAATTGCCTCTTTAGAGAGACTTTCATTTGTAGTTTGAATTTCCACCATAGAAGTTCGTTTGGAAATATATTATATTAACGAATGAGGACTTTTGCTCCATCACAAACAATTTCACTATGGAAAACGGGGAAAAACTATGTTTTAGCATGATTTTTGCTGTTACACTATTTAGTCAATTGTAGAGCCACAGTGCTCCAGTCAAGGCTAGAGATACTTTTTCATTGGCTACTTCAACACTTACTAGAAATTAGACAATTATTTCAAACAATGGCACATTTGAATTGGGATTTTTTAGTCCCAATGGAAGCACCTGGTATATTGGCATCTGGTATGCCCACATACCAAAGAGGACATATGTTTGGGTGGCCAATAGGGAGACTCTAGCCAGAAGTAGATTTGGCATTTTCATGGTGTCAAGTTATGGTAATCTGGTACCTTTGGATGAAGGGAAAGAGAGACAAATAAACAAAATAAAATTGATTTCTTGTCGTACTGCCTTGAAAAATGCATTACAATAAGGCCTCTAATTATAGAGGTTTTAGAACATTCTTGAATACAAAATACATTTTACATATGTTATAAATATTAAATATGGAATTAAATATGGACTGTTATTTTGTGGGCTGAGACAGCTCATTGTCTGCAATTTATTGTGGATGGTGTTGGATGGCTAAGTTAGGTTGGACGGTGGTGGGCGGTCAACAAAAATTAATGCCACCAACACTGCCTCATAATTTTTGTCATTAACAAATTTTGCATCAGTAATACCTAATTTCTCTCATAGATATTCAAAGTTATTCTTTGGTAATGCCTTAGTGAAAATATCTACCAATTGATCTTCAGATTTGCAGAGCTCAAGGTAGATTTCTCCATTGTTGACCAATTCTATGATGAAGTGGTACCTTGTATCAATATGTTTTCTCCTCTTATGAAATACATGATTTTTAGATAATGTTATTGTTGATTTGTTATCAGAAAGAATTGGTGTTGGTTCCTCCTGATGATGGTGAAGATCGAGCAACACTCGACGCATCCATACTACTTGACATGCTGTGGAAGTGGCGGCTACATATTCAGCTGATGATATAGTCACTATAGGCTGCTTCTTTGATGCCCATGATATGCTCCTGATCCAGGGTGAAAGATATATCCGGAAGTGCTCTTCCTATCATCAATGCTACCTAGAAAATCACTATCAATATAACCAATCAAACAAAAATTGTTAGTTTTGGAATATAGGATTCCATATCCTATTGTTCCTACAATATATCTCAATATCCTTTTTCCAACTTGCCAGTGAGAATTTTGTGGTGATTCCATGAACCTTGAGATCAAACTGACACTATACCTGATGTTTGGCCTTGTAGGTGTCATATACATTAAACTTCCAACAAGTCTTTTAAACATAGTTGGATCAACATTTGAGCACTTCTCTTCCTTGCTAAGTTTTGTTCCTATTATAACTGGAGTTGACATTAGATTGCAATTCATCATTTTAAATCTCTTCAAAACATCCTTTATATACTTGGATTAACAAATGAAGATTCCTTTCACACATTGAATAAATTCAATACCTAAGAAATATCTCATCAATCCAAAATCTTTCATCATTTCTGACTTGAACTTGTCTATTGATAGATTTTCAGTGAATATCAAGTCATCAACATACAAATATACAATCAAAATTTGACCTTCCTTATTAGTCTTAACATACAATGTGGGCTCATTGTTACTTCTATTGAATTGATTACTTATCATGTATGAATCAATCATCTTATACCAAGCCCTAGGAGCTTGTTTTAAACCATAAAGTGTCTTGTTTAGTTTATATACCTTGTTTTCGTACCCACTAACCTCATAACTAGGTGGTTGTTTAAAATATACTTCTTCATCAAGAAAACCATTCAAAAAAGATGATTTGACATCCATTTGGTACACTTTCCAATCATTTTGTGCTGCTATTACTAAAATAGTTTGAATTGTGTCAAGTCTAGCAACTAGAGCAAATGTTTCATTATAATCAACTCCATATTGTTGTGAAAACCCTTTAGCAACTAGTCTTGCCTTATGCTTAACAATTTCACCTTTTATATTAAATTTTGTTTTGTAAACTTATTTGACTCCTATACATTCTTTTCCTTTAGGTAAATCCATTAATTCCCATGTGTTATTTCTTTCAATAGAGTCAATTTCTTCATCCATTGCCTTGATACATTTATTTTCTTTAATTGCTTCATCAAAATACAATAGATCACAAGAAAATAAAGAAAATTTTGAATAAATATCTACATTCTCTTCTTCTTGATCATATATCTCCTTTAAGCTTCTTGTCTTCTTACCTTTGTAACTTGGTGTTGAGAATGTAGAATCGGATTTATCACTTACAGTTGAACCTAGAGGTGAGGCTCCTTACAAAAAGTTCCTTGGTGGAGCATTAGGTGCTGATTGAGTCCTTGGTTCCTTTAATTTATCATCACTTTGTAATATTGGTGCTCCTCTTGTGACTTGTTTGTTATCATTTTCATTCCATGACTCTTTTTCTTCAAATTTAATATCCCTCCTAATGATCAATTTCTTTGAAATAGGGTTATACAATCTATAAGCCTTTGATTCTTCACTATAACCAATAAAGATGCATTTTTCACTTTTATCATCCAATTTCCTTCTCAATTCAGATGGCACTAATGAATAAGAAACACATCCAAAAAATCTAAAATGAGATACATTATGTTTCTCACCATTCCATGCTTCTTGTGGAGTTGTGTTCTTAACACTCTTTGTAGGACTCTTGTTCAAGATGTATACAACACATGCTACTACTTCTGCCCAAAAATCATTGGATAGATTTTTGGTCTTCAACATACTCCTTGCCATTTCCATTATGGTTCTATTCTTCCTCTCTGCTATACTATTTTTTGTGGTGTGTACCTTGTGGTAAACTGCTTCTTAATTCCATAAAAATTGCAAAATTCTAGAAACTCGTTAGAAATTAATTCACCACCTCTATCAGATCGCAATACCTTGATGTAGAGACCACTTTGCTTTTCAACTAAAGTTTTAAACTCCTTGAACTTTTGAAAAGCTTCACTCTTTTGTTTGAGAAAGTATATCCAAATCTTCTTGCTAAATTCATCAATAAATGTTAGGAAATATATACTTCCTTCTAAAGTTGGAGTTTGCATTGGTCCACATATATTAGTGTGAACTAATTCTAATGGTGCTCTTGCTCTATATGAGCCTCCTACTGGGAAGCTTTCTCTATGTTGTTTTGCCAATATACAACTTTCACATGAACTTGGTGGTTTCAATATTTGAGGCAATCCTTTCACCATATTTTTCTTTTGTAACAAGCTCAAAGCATCAAAATGAAGATGACCATACCTCAAATGCCATAGCCATGACTGATCTGAGTATACTTTCTTGAAACTAACTTCTTTTCCTCCTTGAATGCAATGAATTTGGAGGGGGAACATTCAATTTTGTGTCATGTTGACCCTTGCAATTAACCCACCACTACGATTTCTATCCAAGATTGTGCAAACATCATTATCAAAAGAAACTTTGTAACGTTTTTGTACTAATTGACCAACAATCATGAGATTGTGTTTTAATCCACATACAAAATATACATCAGGAATATATCTTTTTCCTCCATTTTTTGTCAGGACATTTATAACACATTTTTCCATTACAGAGACTTTACTACCATTTCTTAGCTTTACTTCAAATTTTATAGAATCATCCAAGCTAGCAAAAAAATCTTTATTTCCAGTCATATGGTTACTACATCTGCTATCTAGGAACCAAATATCACTAGAACTTTCATGAGCAACATTACAAGTTATAAATAAACTTCTTGAATTGTTATTAGATACATCTGAGTAATTAGCACCATTCTTTTCTATCTCCTCTTGTTTCTTTCTACATTCACTTGCAATATGACCAAATCTCTTACAATAATGATACTGAATTCGAGATTTATCAAACCTTGATGATGGGTGTTGGAATGAACTTCTGCCATGTCCTCTGTTTGAACTCTAAATGGATTGATTTGTTCTTTCTTCTTGATTTGGACTTCCACATCCATCTATGCTTTTACCTCTTCCTCTTCCTCTGTAGTTTGATCTTCCTCTTCCTCTGCCAAAAGATACTTGTGATCTAAAAGGATTCTCCAAAGAAGAATTGTTATTTCTATTCATTCTTGATTCATGAGATAAAAGTGAACCCATTAACTCATCAATAGATAGTATTGTCAAATCCTTAGATTCTTCAATGGCAACAACAATGGCATTAAATTTTCTAGGCAAACAACGAAATATCTTTTCAACAACTTTTTGATATGTCAAATCATCACCATATGATCTAATCTGATTAACCACATTCGTTACTTGATTTAGAAATTGATCAATTGATTTTCAATCCTTCATACACAAATTTTCAAAATCATGCCTTAAAGTTTGCAATTTAGCAATCTTAACTTTTGATGTCCCTTGATATGCTATTTCTAAAATATCCCATGCAATTTTAGACTTTTTAGCTGCACAAACCTTAGGGAAAATTGATTCATCTAAAGATTGTTGAATTGGAAACAATGCTTTAGCATCCTTTTTCCCGTTATCTTGTAATTTATCATTTTCATCTTATGTCAATGTAGACTTATCTTGTGGTTCATTAAAACCCTTTTCAATAAGATCCCGTATGCCTTGAGAAAAAAATGATGTTTTTCATTTTTATAGCCCAAAATTCATAATTTTTACCAAAAAATATTAGAATTTGTGGTTGAGCTATACTACTTCCTGAAGCCATATTAATACTCACAATTATAACTACACCTTACAATTTTAAAACTTTTCTTTACAAAGCAAATCCACCAAAATTTCTAAGCCAATGACGTATAGCTTAAACAAACAACAATACAATACTTATTTTCTCCTTTTAACAATTTTTTGCTCATTAGACTTCACTTCATGAAATCAGCTCATACCTTCTTAAAAAATTAACTAGCATATTTTCTTCTCTCAATCTTGGCAGCCACTAATCTCCAACTTTAGAAGCTAATGATCTGCAAGAAAGAAAATATTAGAAACTCCATTCACTGCTATAGCAGTTATACATATCAACAAATAATTCTTTTCTTCCTAAGCCCAGCTCTTCATGCTCTAATACCAATTTGAAGGCAAAGAGAGACAAATAAATAAAAATAAAATTGATTTCATTGTCTTACTACCTTGCAAAATGCATTACAATAAGACCTCTATTTATAGAGGTTTCAGAACTTTCTTGAATACAAAATACATTTTACATATGTTATAATATATTAAATATAGACTATTATTTTGTGGGCCGAGACGGCTCATTGTCTACAATTTATTGTGGACGGTGCTGGACGGCTAAGTTACGCTGGACGGTGGTGGGCGGTCCACAAAAATTAATGTCGCCAACATTGGACGCAGAACGCACATCTATTTGGTCCGTCAACACAACAAACAAGGCATCCTGCTCTGTGCTATCATATTCGCCCAGGTAATTTCTTAATGCTCGCCAATGATAATGAATCTAATATTGTTTGGCAGAGTTTCGACTATCCTGTGGATACCTAGTTGCCGGGGATGGTCTTCGGCAGAAAGAAAAAGCTAGTCTCTTGGAAAAATTCATTGGATCCCACTGCTGAGCTTTTTTCCTTACACATGGATCCCTCTGGCGCCAAACAATTGGTGTTGACATGGAACGGCTCTGTACAGTATTGGGAGAGTGGTATTTGGGATGGCAAAATTTACAACGGAGTTCCAAAAATTGAAGACAAACGTCTAGTCAATTATAGCGTTGAAAGTAATAGCTCCGGTTTGTTTCAAAGTTATGCATTGATTCCTCCATTTAATGCAGTCATACGCGTGGTTATGACTAAGTTTGGTCAAGTGCGAGTGTACACATTCGTTGGGAGTAAGTGGAGCATGTTGTGGTCCATACCCAGAGATGGATGCGATGTATATGCTCCCTATGGTTCCTATGGAATCTGCGACTCTAGTAATCTTCAGGCCTGCAGCTGCCCGAAAAACTTCAAACCCAGAAACAATAGCGCCTGGGTCTCTCAAGATTGGGCTTCCAGTGGCTGTGTTCAGAAGAGGCCATTGAGATATGATGCCATTAGTGGTAGCACTGACGGATTCCTTGAACTTGGTGTCACTTTGCCTAATGATTTCGCATCCTCATACTCTGTATCAACAAGAAAAGATTGCCAGAATTTCTGCTTCTGCAACAGATCGTGCACTGCTTTCAGTTTCAATCCACCTTCTGGACCTTGCCAAATCTAGTTCGGAGATTTGATAAACATGTGCAAATCTACTCCATCAGAAAGGAATTCAAATGTCTTCATTAGAGTAGGTATCTCTCCTCTTTCAAGAAAACACAAAAGCCCAACTAGAGTGGCAATAGTGTTTGGTATTGTTGGTGCACTCACCTTTGCTCTGGGTATCTGTTCAATTGTAATTTGGCGGAGGCATCGTCTGCGGCTGAGGATGTCGCCTGCAGGCATTGCAAACTCTTTCTTGAGAATGTTTAGTTACAAGGAGTTGAAGATCGCGACGAACAATTTTAAGTCAAAGCTGGTGAGCAGAGGATAAGGCTCCATGTTCAAGGGATCTCTATGGGACGGTACGCTTGTGGCCGTTAAAAAATTGGAGGTCTCAAGACAAGATGAGAAGCAATTTCGAGCAGAAATCAGTTGTGTCGGAAACAGACAACATGTCAATTTAGTCAGGAAAGAGATGGCTATTGGTTTATGATTACATGCCCAACAGCTCTCTGAATTCAATTCTGTTTGCCAGTCATTCCGAAGGTGAACACAGATTACTCGACTGGAAGATGCGATTGGAGATTGCATTAGGCACTGCGAGAGGGTTACTTTATCTTCATGAAGAATGTAGAGATTGCATCATTCACAGTGAAGCCAAAAAATGTTCTGGTAGACAGTAAAATGTCACCCAAATTAGCTGATTTTGGACCAGCAGAGCTGATGGGTAGAGATTTGAGCCGTGTACTGACAACTACGAGAGGAACGAGAGTATACATAGCTCCAGAATGGATCTATGGTCTTCCCATCTCTGCCAAGATAGATATCTATAGTTTTGGTATGACCCTTTTGGAAATCATTTCTGGGCGAAGAAATGTAGACAGCTTGAACGTCCAGGATTCAAGTGATATTTACTTTCCTTCATGAGATGCAACCCAAGTTTACTAGGGGAATACGACTAATATTGTAGAGGAGGCAGATGTGGGAGAGGTAAGAAGAGCATGCATCGTAGCACTGTTATGCATTCAGGAGAACGAGGAGCTGAGGCCATTGGCCAAGTGGTGTAGATGCTGGAAGGGAAGATGGAGCCTCAACCTCCACAAATTCCAATATCTACGCTTAGGGCAGGAAATCCAAGTGACACAAACAGCTACAGTGAGTATAACGTTGCCAGTCAGAACAATATTGATGGAAACACTCTTTCTAAAATATTGTAATTGGTATTTTCCTATTTGAATAAAATTATGATTTGTGTATGCCACTTTACAAGCTCCTTTAACTTTATTAGCACTCAGCAAAATGGTTATATAAATCCATAAATAAGCTCAAAAATTTAGGAGTTATAGTGATAATTAGGGGATATAGGTCAATAAGTTTGATCCTAAAATGAAGATTGTTAAATTTTTATAGCAACAAGAGCTTTCAGAGAGCTTGAGTTCTTACCTTGTGCAAGGACAAGAAGACATGTAAGACATGACAATCGTCTTTTTGTAGTGTATATTCTTTAAAAAGTTAGAATTAAATTTAAGCTAATAGGAGAAACCTTACTACCTATCCTTCCTTAGATTTTTTATTCTTTTATTTTCAAGGTGGGTTAGTGCACTAATGACGAATAGCTTTTTGACAATTCAATGGAGTCTTTCATCCTTAACCAACAACTCAATGCTGAAACCTAAAACCACTAGTTCAATGCTTAAACTTTACAATAAGTATGGCTAAAGAAGGGAGAATTAAATATAAAAATATTATAAATTTATGCATATATATATGTCGAATACATCAAAATTGTAAGAGAGACAAAATCTAAAATTTAAATACACTTAAAAAGGATTTAAATAAATAAAAAATTCAAATGAATGTATATTTGATTTTCTTTCATCTTTCATTGTGTTTTGCTATTTCTTGCTCACTATTAGGAGAAATAAGACACCATGTTTTGTGTTCCTTTATTCCAAATAAGAATCACTTGAGCTGGCTAAGTCCTTTTTGTAGTGTGGGATTATGACTAGGAAAAAGAGGTAAAAAAATTGTAGGATTTATGTTTTGTATTTTAGGTTTATTTGTCTATTTGATATTTTGATTTGTGAAACACATGGAGGATTGGATTGTTTGCATTCATTGTTATGGGTATGGTTGGTGCAATAGTGTATTGAACAATCTGAGGGACATTTTAGTCTGCTAAGTATCTACAGTTCTCTTAAAATGTTTGGTGTGATAAAGGTGTATGCCTTTCTATATGCTATTGGATTAGAAGGACCATACATTTACTACAGTTCAACGTATAAGTTTTTTTCCCTTAAAATTTCCATTTGATTTGGAAGGGTTTTGGTGAACTCCTCTTTGGGAATTATCTACTATTATTTTGGTGTAGCTTTTACTATCAAATACTTTATAAATGAAAAAAAATGATGTGTGTTTCTAAAAAAAATTACCAGTTATACTTGGAAGAACATTGACTATATTTTTTTTTATCTCATTTATATGTTTTTTGGATGGAAAGATTAAAGATTGATAACAATTTTAGGAATCGTGACACATTTTGCACTTCAAAAAAACTCAAAGTATTCTGATTTGTAGGAAATACATACATGAATTAACATACCTTGTCTAGTTGTAGGGAGAGGTAGATGATATATAATCTTGTGGGGAATAAATTAAACAATAATAACTTTCAAATCACCAATATTACTATATATTACTAAACATTGAATCAAATAAAAATAAATGATCTATCCCCCAAAATAAAATGGAAAAGAAATTAGTATATATCTATTGCAAAAAAATGGTCCAAGAATTGTTAAATGCAATATTATTTCTAGCATGGTGATATTTTGAAGAATTTAAAATTCATATCTATGAATTTAGAAGGGAGAAACTCTTTCTAAAATTCATGATAGAAATCCACAATATGAACTGCAAATAATGAAAATCTGAATTAAAAATTCAAGTTTTTGATAATTAGCCTATTATAAAAATGAACTATTCAATTATTCAGCTAGTACCAACCATAGTGGAGTGAGTAGTATACATCTTTAAAAGAAAAAAAAAAGTAGTTTATCTTCAAAATCACTTCTATAGAGACTTATTTTATGAAGTAACCTAATAAAATCTTTAGCTTCTATTGAGAGACGTAATTAAACTCAGGATGGCGACAAATAACCTGCTTCTTTCTATACACTTATTAAAGTGTGATATTGCTATCAGGATTTAATTATGTGATTTTGAGTCAAGCTCATTGACTCATGTTCCATGAGTAGTGATTCAACATGAATCCATCTTTCATGAGAATAAATCAAAGTTTTGTGACCAAGAAAAATCTGACTACTCATCTTCTTGCCACTTTTAAAGTGGGTACACTATTAAAATGTTTTTGTATAATAATGTCACAAGAAAAAGCTCAACTATCTTATTTGTTTACCACTAGATCTCTTCTAGACACCTTGAAATATATCCAGTCTTTGTAAAAGCTAGCTACCAAGTAGTTGAACTAGCACTATCAAAGGCATCTACATGTGATTGAATCTAAACTCACTATACTTACTTCATGTAGCTCAACTTCCCCAAGAAAATCATCCTTTACACAAGCTTTTTTTTTTTTTGTAGTTAACGATATTTTCAAATCATCTTGTACACCTAACATTTTGCATAATCTGAATGAATTGAAGATGAGGTCAAAAGTGATAAGGGGAAACAAATTTACAGGAGAAGAAGTGAATTGGTTAGAGCTCCTTCTCAAAGGTCAAGCTTGGGTTTCCTATCATAGATAGTTTGAATTGGGGGGAAAATTTTGCCCAGTAATTTCTTTAGAGAAGAGATTCCTCTTGTTTTTTTTTTGAAATGTTTGTTCATTTATGAATGCAAAGATGAAGATATTTTGATTTATTCTTTATCTTGGTTCACATGGTTGATTATTTTTCTTCCATACCTCCTACAACCAGTGCAAAACTTCATTTAGCCATATCTCTTTTAGGAGATTAGGGGAAGTGTGGCTCAAACCCTCCATCACTGTGGATTGCCATTATTTCAATATGCAGGGGTGCATGACAAGGATGCATGATCTAGACCATGAAGAACATGTAAGGGAGGCGTGCTCTGCTATAGAAGCTGAAGTTTATGGAAGAGTTGTCGTTGAGCACTCTCCCGTGGATATAGAACTTTGGATATGCTTTGAGAACATTACTGATGTTATTCCCTAGTGAATTTCTAAGTCCAAAAATAATTTTAGCCCTAGGAAAATGGGTAGTGACCAATAAGAATTTATAATTTAATGCAAATTTTTTTTAAAAAAAAAAATGAAATCATTTCTAACCTTAGAATATTAGATATCTATTTCTAAAAAAATTAATTGGAGCATGCTACTAGAAACATTAGTACCTTGCCTATATAATAGGTAGGGACTAATAATTTAAAAAGCTATATTTTTTAGTGCACTTATATGATATTCAAAATTTATTTTTTGTTTTTGTGCAATAATTCTTATTGAATACAATTAAAAATATTATAATGTTCCTTTTGTCAAAAAAGAAGAAGAAGATATTTTGGCATCTTGAAATTGTTATATAGTTTAAACTTTATGATTTATTTTTTAACATTAAAAAAATTAATTATCACAGCTCCTATTGGTTGTTGGGAAAAAAGGCAATGAGAAAAATGCATTTCTAAAACATTAAATTAAAAAAAAAAAAAACATTTTGGTTGCATTTATGGTCCATTAATATTGTGGTACACTTCCTTGAAACTTCCAATGTCTTCTTGAACACTCTTCTCATTTTGATCTTCTGTAAAGTGGTTGTGTAAATTTGGCTTAGTAGAGTGTCTCCTTGGCATATGGTAGTGGTACTATAATTACTTCAATGTATGCCCCAATATTTTCCAACCCACATTATGAGGTGTAAGATTTGGCCTAATGGCACTAAGAACCAAGTGGAAATCTACAGTTTTCCAGATTTGATTTACCCGGTAAAGGAGCTCTAATTAGCACCAGTGGATACTACAATAGGAGAAGCTAGATGCTATTAGGGAATAGACTCAGGTCAGCAAGCCATGAGAAGATCACTTTTCTCTCTTTTCTTTGTAGAGGAAGAGGCGATAATACAAAGCTACAACACTGCTCATCACAAATCATTTCCTCAAAGATATTTCAAAAATACACAAAATTTGGCTTACAATATGTAGAGGTATGCTCAACGCCTACAATGATTGAATTGAGAGAGTTCAAGCTTTTATTAGGAAAAAAAAATTAATAGATTTAAAAGACTGTAATATCATGAAGAAAGGATTCCAATCTTAGAAACTTACCAAGCCAAACTTTAACCATAAAAGTATTGGACATACAGGGTTATCTGCAAGCTAATTTCTCTATTCCATAAAAATATCAAACTAAAGTAGAAAAACTTTTTCTTAATGCTTTGGGCAAATAAAATAATGACCTTTCCTACTTATTACCTTTAACCAAAATATCTTTGCAAACATAAGCTTGTCTGAAGCTTTCAAATTAAGCATTTAGGTCCCAAAAATGCAAATTATAGCAGTAGTAACATACTCACTAAATTAGATGGCTTTGTGTTGAACATAAACATCAAAGAATAACATAAATGATAGTTGCATTGATAGAAGAATGAATGCATCAATCTAGGATTTTAAATGCCATAAATATTTCTCCAAACTTAAGAAAAAGAAGACACTTGAGTACTAAAAAAACCAGAATTTGGAAATGGGATTACTTACCATATATTTTACACTCACACTCATTACTTGAACATATTTTTCTCTAACTATACTTCAACAATGATAAGAAAACTAAACATAGGTATATAATCAAAAACTTAAAGACTATACCAAATTCAACAATTGAAAATTTACAAAGATTCAAAATTCACTATAGTAAAATAGTTCACTTTCTGCATATCCTTCATTAATTTCATTCCTAGAGATCACATTTCTTTGAGGACTATTTTGGTGTTGTCTTATCTATTTCTACATTTTTTCTACGTTCCCTATCATGTAAAAAGCATCAAAGTTAGCCTTTTGAGTGTCAACATTTATGTGTATTGGGTGTATAAGTCAGCATTTTTTTTAAAAAGAGGGGTAAATACTTTTGACCAAGAGCTATGAACCAATGACACCACAAATGGGGGACCTCATCCCCATTAGATTTGAACCTTGATGGAAAGAATAACAACTCAAAAACTTAGCCATCACAACATGCCACTATTGGTGTGTAAAAGTCAGCCTTATGCATGCATACACATTTCTTTATTTTTTGATTTAACTAGTGTATGTTTATTTTTTGCTAATCCATACATGGGTTAACCATATTTTTTAATATGAATTTCTGTTGGTGTAAATAAGTATTTACTATTTTCACTTACTTATGTTTACTTGGGTTAATGCATAGTTTATTATTTATTTATTAGTCACCTAGGAGTATGCGTACTGTTGTTCATGTTGACAACACAAGAGTTAGGACTCTAATTATGCACATGGTGTCTACACATAGGAGTAAGCACTTTATTTGAGCACATGGTGTCTACAACATCTAGACACCTCATCATGCTTATCCTCTTATTGTGTAGGATGTGTGCCTAGTTGTCATGCTTATCTCCTAGCTCCTTCTAGACACATCTTAGATGCATCTTAGAGGTCTTTATATATAGGCTCTCCTAGTGTGTATGTACATGCTTCTAATAATAGCGAGCATTCATATATTGATCATATTCTTGGTCTACTATTGTTCTTGTGCTTGTGCTCCTTGATCTTAGGTGAATTTTTCTCTAAGGACAATTCTTACATGGTATCAAAGCTCCCAGAGAGATTCTCTTCACATAGCCATTCAAAACGATTGTTGCTTCAACACCTCGACCCAAATCTGAAGAATCTACAGAAATTGGGAGCATCTAGAGCCAAATCAGACCTTGCCATTGCATCCAGAATGTCAATTCGGTGAACTAACTATAAAATTCAGAATTGAGGAAATTTTTTTTTACAAATTGGTAACCCAAAGGCCCAATTTACAAAATTGGTATGATCATTTCAGATCTATACATTTAATTTTTAGATCTACATTTTTTTCATCTACCTCTCTAAAAAAAAAATGGATCTGCATTATTTCCTAGAAATTTTTGGGCCATCAAGCCTATAGGAGAGATATTTTGCAGGTGAATAGTGAAGCTTTCTGGTGCAAATTAGATATTTCCATCACATTCAAAAGGTCAAAAAACCCCCAAATCAGATTTTGTTTCATCCAAATTAGACATATGAGGCAAAATCTATAGCAATTTGATTTTTGGAGGTAGGGCGATGATTCAAGGAAAATAACAATGGCGATTTTCAAACAGCGATATCCCCCTCATACGAACTCATTTTTTTGAGCAATATTTTTTGTTTTGGGGTAGAACTTTATGATCTACACATTGGTGCAGGTGGCTTTAGATCTCTATTCCGAAATTTTTCTGCAACTCAAAATTTTTAATTTTTGCCACTTCCAATGCTTAGTACGAGTTCATTTGGACTCCAAATCAAGTTCCATTTTTTTTTAAAGTGTAATTTTTTTTGTCTACTTTCCAAATCTACAATCAGATTGTAGGTTCTATGGATAGAAATACATCTTTCAGAAATAGGCCCTAAATTGGCATGTGGCTATAACACTAAGTGCCAAATCATACATTGGGGGGGTTGATTGATTATCTTTTGTATTTTGGGGAGTGCATACATTCATTGATCTCATGGAGTCTTGTCACATATGTTAGTCTAGTATAAGGAGTCGGGTTCTTCAGATAGTTGAGTAGGTTCATCCATCTATGGGATTCTTTCCACATACAGTAGAAGCATCGCATTTGTACCTATGGAATTGTTTCTTCCAAAGGGGAGGAACATTATTCAGCATTCATGGATTAGCTTTTACATTGGAGCAACTCTCACTAATCAACACACTACATTTGGGGGAGGGGAGGACTATCTTGTCTCCTTCTTCTCTTTTATGGGGGTACTTTTTCCTTTTATGGGGGTACTTTTTCCTTTTATGGGGTTTTGTCCTTCTCCTAATTCTCTATTGTATATACTTGATGTATGTCATAATTAGGGGGAGGGGGGGGAGGGGGGTCTATATTTCTCCATCCATCCATACATCATATTTTATCATCTCTCTTTTTGGGGGATGGTTTTTCTCATGAGGTTTTCCCTCTTTCTCCGCTTTGTGAGAGATTGCATTTGCATTATGTGCATGGGTACCTAACATGGCCTAGTAGCTGGGACCCATCATGCATTTCATCCTAGATTATGTAAGCTTAAGGGTGTTCCTCTAAGTTGCACTTAAGGGGGGTTATTGGTGTAAATAATTATTTACTATTTACACTTACTTAAGTTTACTTAGGTTAATGCATATTTTATTATTTATTCATTAGTCACCTAGGAGTATGAATACTCTTGTTCATGTTGATAACACAAGAGTCAACACTCTAATTATGCACGTGGTGTCTACACATAGGAGTAAGCACTTTATTTGAGCACATGGTGTCTACAACATCTAGACACCTCATCATGCTTATCCTCTTACTATGGAGGATGTGTGTTTAGTTGTCATGCGTATCTCCTAGTTCTTTCTAGAGACATTCTAGATGCATCTTAGGGACCTTTATATACAAGCTCTCCTAGTGTGTATCTATATACTTCTAATAATAGTGAGCATTTATATATTGATCATACACTTGGTCTACTATTGTGCTTGTATTTGTGCTCCTTGTTCTTGGTTGAATTTTTCTCTAAGGCAAATTCTTACAATTTCTATTTATTCTTCCTTGCTTCTACAACCATTCATAGCACTGCTACATATTGTTTCACTACTCTTTTTTGTCTATTAAATATTTTTTTATTTCTAACCACCATGTAGCTTTCTAGTTAGCCTCTTTCTTGTTTACTTCCATAAACTTAAACATTCTGATCAAGTAAGAACAATTAAGTGGGGCTATACTAGCACTTGCACCTTTGAAGGGTGCAAGGGTTATGCCATAGTTTTATATGTATTAAATGATGTCACTATAGTGTTCATAAGGTTACATGTGCAAAATGAAACATTAGTAACATAATTTTTAAATATGTTTAATTTTATCTTCCATGGAACCCATGGAATACACCATGTTAAACTTCTCTTTTATCGAGTTTCGTCTTGTCTTTTGAATAATTTATCTTCTTTGCAGCTTTTGTTGGTATCTTTGCACTCTTTTTCATCTATAATAAGTTTTATAGGCTCTTTCTCATTGTGGCTTGTACTTTGGTTCTCTTCCTCCAAAAGCATGGATGCTACAAAAGCATTAACATTATTACTAATGAAATATATAAAAAATGTAAATGTAGTAAGTCTTTAAATATGTCTATGCTTGTTTCTAATAGTGCATGGATAATTGAATCCGGTTCTATGGATCATATGACATTTGATTCTAAACAGGTCTCATCCCTTAAACCATCCTCACAAAAGTTTGTTTCCACTACCAATGGCTCTCCAGTCCTAGTTATTGGATAAGGATCATTACCTCTCACTGATACTTTGAATCTAGATTTTGTTTTAGTGGTTTCATCTTTGGATTACAATTTGTTGTCAGTTTCCCAAATCACCACTACTTTACTTTGTGTTGTAATTTTTTGGCCTAATTTTTGTGTGTTTATGGACATCCAAATGGGGCAAATGATTGGTTTTGGTGTTAGGTGAGGGAATTTGTATTACTTGGACTTGGTGTCAAAGAGTTTGGACAAGCTATGTCAACCTCTAGCAATGGATGGCTTTGAGGGGGACAAGCAGAAATCTGAAATTTGGTTATGACATTGACATCTGGGACATGCTTCCTTTAGTTACTTGAAGAAATTATTTCCTATTTTATTTATAAAATTTGTTGTTTCTAGCTTCTGGTGTGAAGTTTGTGAACTTGAAAAAATCCATCGTGCTTCTTTTCCATTAACTTTGAATAAAAGTCTAGTTCCATTTATGATCATACATTCTAATGTTTGGGGTCCATCCAAAGTCACTACCTTGGGTGAATCACATTGGTTTGTTACTTTTATTGATGATTGTACTAGGATTACTTGGGTATGCTTAATGAATTCTAAAAGTGATGTGAACTTGATATTTCAAAAATCTGATAACATGATTTGTACTCAGTACAATGCACAAGTTCAAGTTCTTTGTAGTGACAATGGAGGTGAATATTTGAGTTTTGAACTTCAAAAGTATCTGGAAGGACATAGAACTACTCATCAAACTACTTGTTCCAATACACCTCAGTAGAATGGGGTAGTTGAGAGAGAACATCATCACTTGTTAGAGCTTTTTTGTGCTTCTCTGATAGAATCCCATATGCCATTATCCTGTTGGGGAAAAGCACTTACCTCTACAACATATTTGATCAACCAGGTCTCTGGCACTATTTATTTCCAGACACCATTCTAGGCTCTCATTGAGGTATTTGTTGCTCCTCTTGTCCCAAATTTACCTCCTCACATCTTTGGTTGTGTAGCTTTCGTACACCTCCATAAGCATCAACACAACAAGTTATCCCCTCAAGCACTACAATGTGTCTTTCTAGGATATGCTTCTTATCAAAAGGGTTACTGATGCTATCATCCTCCAACCCAATGAATGTTTATTAAATTGGATGTAATTTTTCATGAAGACTCGATGTATTTTTCCTCTAAGCCTAAACTTTAGGGGCAGTACCAAAAGGAAATTCAAACTCTAGACTATGATGATCACATCTCTGAAGATGTGGATAACACCTCTGAAGATGTGGATGTTCGCATTCCTAAAGATATGGGTAGCTTGGACATCTCTGAAAAAGGGGAACTCTGTAAAACTATTAATCAAGAAGTAGGTGAAACTTTGGATCAAAGTAGTGATGAACACCCAAAAACTGAAGCTGTGGGTCCAGCTCCATCCAAGTTCCTCACACCACACCAATTGCTTACCAAGGATGTTCCTGAACCATCTAGAAAAATGCTACCTCAGCATCTCACCAGAGGTATCCTTAAATCCACATATGAACCTGAACTTTCTAGTAAACTTAAATATCCTATGAGTGATTATGTGTCTAACCATTGTTTGTCATAACCAAATTAGTCATTTATGAATCAATTATCTACTATACCTATTCTTAACAATGTGTAGGAAGCCTTGGTTGATCCAAGGTGGAAATTCATTATGAATGAGGAGATGAAATCATTACAAGAAAATAATACCTGGGAACTTGTTTACCATCCACCAAGAAAGAAACTAGTTGGATGTTAGTGGGTTTATACTATTAAGTACAAAGAAAATGGTACAATTGAATGCTTTAAGGTGAGATTGGCGGCAAAAGGGTACATCCAAACCTATGGGATTAATTATATAGAGAAATTTGGACCTGTAGCTAAAATTAATATAGTATGATTCTTGTTGTCTCTAGTTGTGAACTTAGGTTGGCCATTACAATAGTTTGATGTGAAGAATGCCTTTCTATATGGCAAGTTGTCCAAAGAAGTTTACATGGAACTCCCACTGGCTCCATGATACTAGAAATACATCGTCTGAAGGTGTGTAGATTAAAGAAGTCACTATATGGGTTGAAAAAATCTCCAAGGGCATGGTTCAGAAGACTCACAAAGTCAATGAAAGCCTTTGGTTACCATCAGAGAAATTTAGACCATACTTTATTCATAAAGAATCGGCAAGGTAAGATCATTGCACTTATTCTATATGTGGATGACATCATAGTTATAGGAAATGATCCTAAAGAAAGGAGGGCTCTATAGGATTACTTTTTCAGAGAATTTGAAATGAATACCTCAGTCCCTTGAAATATTTCCCTGGGATCAAAGTGTCTCGATCTAATAAAGGGATCTTTCTATCTCAAAGAAAGTATGCCTTAGACTTGTTATAGGAAATCGGTATGTTGGCATGTCAACTCACTGATACACTCATGGAGGAAGGATTGAATTTATGTATTGATTCTAATCAGGTACTAGTTGATAAAGGAAGATACTAGAGACTCATAGGAAGATTGATGTACTTAGCACACACAAGGCCAAACCTTGCCTATGCATTAAGTATTGTTAGCCAATTTATGCATAATACTAGAGAGCAACATATGAATGCAATTATGCACATTTTGAGGTATCTAAAGTCTTCACCTAGAAAAGGAATTTTATTCATTAAAAATGAAAATTATCAAAGTGTGGATACATATACTGATGTTGACTAGGCTAGAGCAGTAGATGACAAGCATTCTACTTTAGGTTATTTCACCTCTGTAGGATGTAATCTTGTTACATGGAGAAGAAAAAAATAAAATATTGTTGCACGAACAAGTGCGGAGGTAGATTTTAGAGGTATGGCACTAGAGTATGTGAAGCATTGTGGCTAAGACTTCTCTTGAGAGATTTGGGTTGTCTACCTAGGCAACCAATTCAACTATATTGTGACAATAAAGCAACATGTGATATTGCGCATAACCCAATAAAACATGATCGTACAAAGCATGTGGAGGTAGATAGATTCTTTATTAAGGAGAAGTTGGATGAGAAGATTGTGGAGCTACCTAAGATTCAATCAGAAGATTAGCTAGCTGATATTCTTACCAAAGCGATTTCAAGTCAAGTGTTCTCAAAGTTTTTGGGCAAGTTGGGCATGTGGGATATCTATGCACCAACTTGAGGGGGAGTGTTGAAATATTAGATTGTTTCTAATATTGAACTAATTATTTTCTTAACAATTATTTCCTTTTCTATAGTTTTCTTGTAATTGTTTCCTTTCCTACAACTTTATGCATTTGGCACACAACTGTATATGTACCTATATAGTTTTATGTGAATACAATGAATGGAAAATATTCTTCTAGATTGTTTATTTTCAAGTGATGCTTAGCTCCAGAATGGATCTATGGTCTTCCAATCTCTACCAAGGTAGATATCTATAGTTTTAGTATGCCCCTTTTGGAAATCATTTCTGGGTGAAGAAATGTAGATAGCTTGAACACCCAACATTCAAGTGATATTTACTTTCCTTCATGGGCTGCAACCCAAGTTTTCTAGGGAAACATGATTAATATTGTAGAGTAGGATGTTGTAGAGGAGGAAGATGTGGAAGAGGTAAGAAGAGTATGTGTTCTAGCAATGTTATGCATTCAAGAGAATGAGGAGCTAATGCCAAGTATGGGCCAAGTGGTGCAAATGCTGGAAGAGAACATGGAGCCTCAACCTCCACAAATTCCAATATCGACACTTAGAGTAGGAATGTCAGGTGACACAAACATCTATATGACAATAATGTTACCAATTAGAACAATATCAATGGAAACATTGTTTCTAAAATATTATAATTGGTATTTTCCTATTTGAATAAAATTGTGATTTGTGTATGCCACTTTACAATCTCTTCTAACTTTATTAGCACCCAGCATACAGGTTATATCTTTAAATAAGTTCAAAAATTAAGGTGTTATAGTGATAAATAGGACCCTAAAATGAAGATTGTTAAAATCTTATAGCAATATCATAAGGAGTTATATTCATCAGTGCACTTATATGATATTCACTATTGATATTTATTGAATCAACATTGAAATGACATTACTAATCTAGCATTGTTTCTAATATTTGAAAAATGTCATATAATTCACAAAAATTTCTAAGAATTCTTATTTTTAAAAAATTATCATTAAAAAAATTCTTGTACAAAATGAACTTGAGAAGAGATTCTTTTGTTAAGTAATTATTTTACTTCTAGATGATAAAACAAAAAAATTGTGAGTTTCTTATTATAAGCTCTTTATTGATCTCATGTTAAAGGTAAGTAGCATACATATTAGAAAGATTGTACTACAAAGTTACATTTAAATAAAGACATCAAAATATAGAAATTTAAATATGTGATTAGTACAATGTTAGAATCAAGTTCTTCATTCTACCAAGGAATCAAGGAATGCTTCATGCCACCTTTCTCAATAGTAATCACATTCTTGACACAGTCATGCATAGCCCCGCCAAGGTCTGCCAAGCAATATTTAAGAATTATTCATGTCCACAATATCACACAATACTTGATCCTTGTACATCCCAATCTAAAAATGAATGAGACAATGCTCCCTTAATTCCAAAGCTTGTTCATCTTGCAATCAACCAATTCTATCAGGAAAAGAATGTCTCACTCTCTTCAAACTAAGCTTCTGGACCATCTCCTCAGCAACAAGTTTATTAGTACTACCATAATCCACAATCTCATTGCACATTTTACCACCAAATTTACAATGAGTCTTGAGAAAATTACTCCTTTGGCAAGCTTCTAGTGCCCTCTTGCCAAATTGTTCTCATTGAGCCAACAAACTTTCTCCTTCCTCAGGTTCAATGATCAAGCCTTCAACCTCCCTTGCAACATCAACCCTTCTATCACTAGCCTTCTAGGAACATTTGTAAGCTCTATGACCTTCTTCCAGACAATGAAAAAACATTAACTTTAAAGGCAACCTTACCAAATAATCGAGAAGGCCACCCCACTTCCTTGATAACCTTAAATGCATTGGGTGCACTGGAGAATGTGTAAGGAAAAGGGAACTCTTTATCATCATTGATTGTGCACTTGTGTCATTAATTTCTTCCAACCAAAAAATAAATAAAATTGGTCGACTCTAAGAGGAATCCAAACACATTTTACTGTGATATAGAAGGACTTGAGTTCCAAGACCTCTAATTCTAGAGTTTTGTGTGTCAACTACCACATAACAAAAGTTCACCTAATTGGGCTATGAGAAAGAAGGAAACCTAGTCTAGAAACTTCATCCTATAGATTTGTGGTGCTTTTATAAGCAATTGAAGATCCTTTTGAGCAGGTAGTGAATTACACCAAGAGGTTGCCCTAATCTTGAAAATATTTTTTTTTAATGGGGAACTCATCGTGATCGTTATATGTCACAATGGAGATGCATTGGACATAAAAAGGGAAGCCTCATTAGTTAGAGAAGATAAACATACTAGAATCTCTCTTGTGACATTTTGAATGTATGAGAACCCTTCCATTCATTAATTAACAGCTTCATGTGCTTAATTTTCCTAATGACCACTTCAATGATGTGGTAATTGGTCCTTTCACAATTGGTACTTCGTGACTAGGCTGTCATGAAACCCTTAGGGAATTGTCTTCCCCCATTTTTTTGGAATTTATGTAGCCTCCTATCTTGCCCTCACATCAAAACATCCTTATCAATCACTTGAAGCTAACATTCATTAGCACCTGCGTTGATCCAACATGCATTAATATCATGAATTTTTTGATACACATTAACTTTGCTAGGCTCAAAATTTATAGTTTCTAGGACCTTGTGATCTCCTATATGCTTTTCTTAAGATGAGTCTGCTATATGGGAGAAGACATAAAAACTTGAGAGCCAAAAATAAGTAAAATAAATTTTGGGCAAAGACAAAAGATGGCATCTAGAAACTATACCTTAAAAGTAAAATAACTACCTCTTATTAGCCACAAGAAATGAGGTCCCTAATCTTTGAGAACACACAACACTTAAATTTACTAGTGAACTATATAGGTAGTTTCAGAGCTATAAAAAATATTTTATTTTATTTGTGTCATAATGCCAAATTAGGTTGCCTAGACGAAGACTCTAACAACGTAGCTTACCATGCTAAGTTGTTCTTAGGCTATTTACAAGATTACTATTCAATACATACTTGCATGCTATATGAAAACCATTTGAATTTAAAATACCAGACAACTTGTTGTGAATGAAACATGACACTCAACCTGAGTAAGGAAGATACATCTTGGTGAGTGATCATAGGTAAGAAGCACCTCTTACAAGCGCTCAAGGCCATGAAAGAGTTGCTAGCATAGCGCCAAAAAATCACCAAGAACTCATCATAATTGAAGTCATATCTATAAATAACAATGACAGTGTATCTCACACCATAAGAGCCAAAGCCATGAATTAGAATCCATGAAAGTATGCCTTCAATCTTTTGGAGAGAGAGAGAGAGAGAGAGAGAGAGAGAGAGAGAGAGAGAGAGAGAGAGAGAGAGAGAGAGAGAGAGAGATTATTTTTTCTTCTCTAGAGCTAGAGCTTTTGTTTTTTGTTTTCTAGCCACATCTATAGCATTTGTTTTCTATTTATATCCATCTAAGGTTTTCACTATTTATTTTTTAATCATCTAGGAATTCCATTTTCTAAACCTAACATTTTTTAACTA
Organism: Cupressus sempervirens; assembly: GCA_028749045.1. Classification (NCBI taxonomy): domain Eukaryota; kingdom Viridiplantae; phylum Streptophyta; class Pinopsida; order Cupressales; family Cupressaceae; genus Cupressus; species Cupressus sempervirens. The sequence goes on from CM053785.1 coordinate 434,525,965, forward strand.
ATATTTTAACTATGATCTTTCAATATTTTCTAGCTATTATTATTTGTAACTATCGAACATAATAAAAAAATACTAATCTATTAGAAAGATAACTACAACATATAAAAATAGAAGATGTAAACATTAAAAAAATTAATCTATAATAAACAAATTAAATATTCATAAAAATAACTAAATATTTATTCAAAATTAAAAGTGAAGAATCTTTCTCACCTAGTATGTTGGATGCTCAAAAGAGGTCAAAATTAGTGTTGGGAAGCAGATGCAAGCCACACACATCATGTGCTTCTTTGTATCACTTTGGGCTCAATGAAAACTGATAATAAAAATGAAATGTAAATTGTAAGTTGTTAGTTTTTTATATGAAAATTAGGCTAGGGGCTTCATTCAAAGCCCCTTGCCTAGGGGCTTTGAGAAAATCCTCCTAGGGGCTTTTCTTGAAGCCTAGACTTCCCATGGAGCCCCTAAATTTTTTTTTTCTCACTTTTCCCTCTTTTTTTCATTACAAAAAGTGGGAACTAGTTTTGTGGCCTTACCCTCACCTATATGCCCATATATTTCCAATTCTATGATTCTCTATATATTGCTATTATAAGTTTACAAGAAAACCATTTAGATTCTTATTATTTGTTTTTATGGGAGCATTGATGCCTATTTTAGATGCAAGATTTCCTTGGATATAGTCACAATTATTTAGATTATGGTCTACTACAAAATAATAGCTTGTTCTTCTGGCCTAAAATTACAATCATCAAATCAATTTGTTCTAAAAACAATAGGCATAATTGCAAGCTCTTATTATATGATTTTAATGGACTTGTTGACAATACATTTGATATTAGAAATCTATAATTGTTGTTTGAAAATGGGAGATTCGACTATTTATATTGTTTGTGTTGTACAAATTTTGATTTTATACAATTTTGTGATGAAAAATACATTTCGAGAATGAATTTCTAATTTTCCAATATACAAAATTAAATACAAAAAGAAAGGCACTTGAACTTTTTCAATAGATCTCCCTTTTTGGCTTATATTCATTATGTAGATTTTATTCAAAAATATTCAACGCGACACAATAGGGTTGAACAAAGATCAATATATTTAGTTTGAATTTTGATAGAACAAAAAATTTGCTAGAATGCAACTACTATAGAAGATAATGTACAAGAAAATGTGGAAACAGGAACGACAAAGTAATAGTAGTCGATTGCACACTATCTAAAATAAACGAAGCTATGCACAAGTCTTTCCTTCCTATTGTTATATTTTCATCCAATTGTAGACAATGTTCTTCCTGTTTGATTAAGTTATCATTTAGTGTTGTGAATAATTTGAAGTCATAAACTTTTCATTGTTTAATTAAATATATTTTTAAATGTGTAAAAATTAAATTTACTGTTTAATTTGTTGACTTAAAAAAAATATTTGTGGGGCCTTTTGACAGAAGTAGTAGTCCAAAAATCATTTTTGTTAAGACATTTACTAAAAAATTCTACCTACTTTAGGCGGGCACGGACAATTAATGGATAGTAACTGTGACACTTTTCTAACAGATGATTTTTTCGCAGCTGTCCTCGTATCAAAATCGTTGGCGACGAATCAAAGCGAACCGACGGTGGAAAGTCAAGCGACTGGTGAAACGTCAATTGGAAGATGAGACTAGGTCAGTAATTGGAGTTTGTTTTGGTCTCTTCCCTGAGATAATGGATGTGCTGTGATAGACAAAGGGAATACCTTGCGTTTCAAAGGGTTTAGAGACGCAGTCCGTGATAGACAAGTTAATTTTGACGTACTTGCAAGTGATGGCGTAGTGACCAGTTTTACAACGTTGAAAGATATTTTATAATTTAGTTTTTACTTATATCATGAGGTTCGTTTTTCTTTTACGTAATTTGATAGAGGATTGGATTCGTCCGTTTAATGCCAGCATGTTCTAATTTTAAAACTAATAGACATTGTAAGAAAATTTCTAACTAAATTTTGTTGATTATAATACATTTCATTTTAAAATTCATTAATTTTTCAAGTTTATAAGTTTGGTTGCATTATAACTAGCTTATATATATTTATATATATATATAAAATGCCGAGAGTCATCTTTCTCGAGGCACCTATTTTAATTTAAATTGTAATGGTTTTTTTGTGTTGGATACGATTTGAATTAAAATAGGTGCCTCGAGAAGGATGACTCTCGGCATTATATATATATATATATATATATATATATATATATATATATATATATATATATATATATATATATATATATATATAAGTATATATAAGCTAGTAGCAGTCGCCGTGAATATGAAAGATATAATAATAATATATATATATATTCTAATTTTTTTTTTGATAAAATTAGTATCGATTTATTTGTTTATATATATATATATCTAAGTTTAACCCTAACCCTAACTCTAACTCTAACTCTATCTCTAACTTTAATTCTCCCCCTAACCCTAACCTTAACCGTTTATAATCCTAAATCTAATGCTAATTCTAACGGTAACCCTAATTCTATCCCTAACCCTAAGCCTTACTATAACTGTAATCCTAACTCTAATTCTAACTCTAATGCTAATTATAACCCTAAATCTAACCCTAAAGCTAACCCTAACTCTAGCCCTAACTCTAACTCTAACTCTAACCCTAAATATAACCCTAAAGATAACCCTAATTCTAACCCTAGCTCTAACTCTAATGCTAATTCTAATCCTAACCCTGATTCTTACCCTAAATCTAACTCTAACTCTAACTCTAACCCTAACTCCAACTCTAACTTTATCCCTGATTCTAACCCTACCTCTAATTCTAACCCTAACTCTAACTTTGACACTTTTTGTAACCCTAACCCCAATATAACCCTCACCCTAACTTTGACTATAAACCTACCCCTAATCCTAACCCTAACACTATATATAACTCTAACACTAACACTAACCCTAATTCTAATCCTAATCCTAGCCCTAACTCTTACCCTAACCCTAAATCTAATAAGGTAACTTTAACCCTAACCCTAATCTAACCCTAATAACAATTCTATCTCTAACTTTAACTCTAACTCTAACTTGAACCCTAACTCTAACTCTAATTCTAACTCTAACTCTAACTCTAACTCTAACTCTAATTCTAATTCTAACTCTAACTCTAACTCTATCTCTAATTCTAACTCTAATTCTAATTCTAATTCTAACTCTAACTCTAATTCTAATTCTAACTCTAATTCTAACTCTAATTCTAATTCTAACTCTAATTCTAATTCTAATTCTAACTCTAACCCTAACCCTAATCTAACCCTGATCACAATTCTATCTCTAACTTTAACTCTAACTCTAACTTGAACCCTAACTCTAACTCTAATTCTAACTCTAACTCTTTCTAACTCTAACTCTAATTCTAATTCTAACTCTAACTCTAATTCTAATTCTAATTCTAATTCTAATTCTAATTCTAACTCTAACTCTAACTCTAACTCTAACTCTAACTCTAATTCTAATTCTAATTCTAACCCTAACTCTAATTCTAATTCTAACTCTAACTCTAACTCTAATTTTAACTCTAACTCTAATTCTAACTCTAATTCTAACTCTAACTCTAACTCTAACTCTAACTCTAATTCTAACTCTAATTATTTCTCCATGATGATGTGAGAACATTATATATTGTTGAATTTTTAATAATGCTAATGCAATTTTTATTGCAATGATTAAGAATTATAATCAATAAATCTCCCTATCATTCTAACCCTAACCCTAATTTAACCCTAATTTAACTCTAATTCTAACCCTAACCCTAATTTAACCCTGATCACAATTCTATCTCTGACTTTAACTCTAACTCTAACTTGAACCCTAACTCTAACTCTAATTCTAACTCTAACTCTAATTCTAATTCTAACTCTAACTCTAACTCTAATTCTAATTCTAATTCCAATTCTAATTCTAATTCTAATTCTAACACTAACTCTAATTTTAAGTCTAACTCTAATTCTAAGTCTAACTCTAATTCCTATTCTAACTCTAATTCTAACTCTAATTCTAACTCTAATTCTAATTCTAACTCTAATTCTAACTCTAACTCTAACTCTAACTCTAACTCTAACTCTAACTCTAATTATTTCTCTGTGATGATGTGAGAACATTATACATTGTTGAATTTTTAATAATGCTAATGCAATTTTTATTGCAATGATTAAGAATTGTAATCAATAAATCTCCCTATCATTAAGTAATCTATTTAGACTTATGATTTTCTTTCTTAATTAATATATATAGTAGCCACATATATAATCTAATTAAATAATGACAATATAAACTAAATATATGATTCGTTTATTTTAAATTAATCACTAACTTTAATAAAATACAAATTTTATTGATAAGGTGAACTTCTTGTCTGCATCAACGATTAAATTTAATTATGAAACATTAAAAATATAAATATTTTGAAACATGCAAATATAAAACTATTATGAAACATACAAATCTAAACATGGAAACCAAAAGTATTTTGAAATATGAAAATCTAAAACTAATGTAAAACATGCAAATGTAAAACTAAATTGAAACATGCACATTAAAAATCTGCAAAAGAATTGTATGATCATATAACTAAATCAAAAAGTTTTTGAATCCTAAATCTAAACCAAACATACAAGGATAAACTATATGAAACTTTAATCTACTCCTATTAAAAAACTCTAATTGCTCCAATAATCTCCATCTCTTCCTCTCTGCGAAAACACAAAATGAAAATGAAATGAGGAGCATTTGTTTTATAATTTATGAGAGAACCCTCATATCTCCCAATAGATGTCTTTTGACATTCCATGAATTTGTTTCAAATTCCCCCACTCCTCACAAAAAATAAGAGTATATATAAGCTAGTGGCAATCGCGGCGCAATAGGAAAAGTATTTTTAAATTTTTTTCTATTTTTTAAAGGTTAGTGCTGAATTATTTATTTCTTTTTAAATACAATTGTATAAACTTACTATAAAAATGTAATAGTGTAAACTTACTATAAAATTATTCTTGAATATTTTATTTTTTAATTCTATATATGGTGTTTATTTGCATCACTTTAATTTAGTTTTATTTTAAGCATATTGTTATGTAAAATGGTATATTGAAGAGTAGAGTTATAGTTAGGGTTAGGGTTAGTGTTAGGGTTGGGGCTATTGTTAGGGTTTGAGTTATGGATAGGGTTTGAGTTATGGTCAAGAATAGAGTTACAATTAGAGTCAGGATTAGCATTAGGGCTAGGGATAGGGTTATTTTTAGGATTATGAATCTTGTTAGGGTTATAGTTAGGGTTAGGTTTAGAATTAGAGTTAGAGTTAATGTTAGGATTAGGGTTAGAATTTGGGTTACAAATATAGTTAGGGTTAGAATTAGAGTTAGGGTTAGGGTTAAGGTAAGGGCGAGGGTAAGAATAAGGGTTTAGATTACAAATATAGTTAGGGTTAGGATTAGAATTAGAGTTAGGTTTTGAGTTAGAGGTAGAGTTAGAATTGTAGCTCGAATAAGGGCTAACATTAGAGTTGAAATTAGGGTTATAATTAGGGTTAAAATTAGGATTAGGGTTAGGGTTAAAATTAGATTTACGGTTAGAGTTAGAGAAAGGGGTAGAGAAAGGGTTAGTTTTAGGGTGATGGTTAAGGTTGGGTTTATATTTATAGTTAGGGTTGTATATAGAGTTACATTAGGGTTAAGGTTAGGGTTAGGGTTAGGGTTATGGTTTTCATCTAGATTAAAGTAAGGGTTAAGGTTAGAGTTAGAGTTTTGAGTTAGGGTTAAGGTTAGAGTTAGGGTTAGGTTATGGTTTTAGTGAAGGTTAAACTAAGGATTAGGGTTAGGATTGGAGTCTAATTATAGTAGAGTTAGATTTACAATTAGGGTTATATTTAGGGTTAGAGTGAGGGGTAGGATTATGGTTTAAAAAAAAGTAATTTTCTTTTTGGCATATTGTAATGTAAAATGTTATAGTCAAACATAGGTATATGGTTAGGGACAAAGTTACCATTACAATTAATGTTAACCTTAGGGATAGAATAAGGGTTAGGGTTAGCATTAGGGTTAGGGATGGAGTTAGGGTTAGGGTTAGAGTTATGGTTATGGTTATTGTTAGAGTTATGGTTATGGTTATTGTTAGAGTTATGTTTATGGTTAAGGTTAGGGTTAGAGTTATGGTTATGGTTAAGGTTTAAAATTAGAGCTAGAGTTAGGATTAGGGTTAGGGTTAGAATTAGGGTTAGAAATATAGTTAGGATTAGAGATAGAATTAGGGTTAGGGTAAGGGTAAGAATTAGGGTGAGGGTTAGAATTAGGGTTACAAATATAGTTAGGGTTAGTGTTAGGGTTAGAATAAGAGTTAGGGTTAGGGTTAGAGATAGAGTTAGAATTAGAGTTAGAATAAGGGTTGGAGTTAGAGTTAGAGTTAGAGTTAGAGTTAGAGTTAGAGTTAGAGTTAGAGTTAGGGTTATATTTAGGGTTAGAATTAAGGTTAGGATTATTATTAGTGTTAGAGTTAGGGTTAGGGTTAGTGTTAGGGTTATGGTTAGGGTTAGCATTAGGGTTAGGGTTAGGGTTAGTGTTAGGGTTATGGTTAGGATTAGCATTAGGATTAGAGTTACAATTAGAGTTAGAGTTAAAATTAGAGGTAGTGTTAGTGTTAGTGTTAGTGTTAGTATAAGAGTTAGAGTTAGAATTAGAGTTAGGGTTCAAGTTAGAGTTAGAGCTAAAGTTAGAGATAGAGTTGTGGTCAGGGTTAGATTAGGGTTAGGTTAAAGTTACCTAATTAGATTTAGGGTTAAGGTAAGAGTTAGGGCTAGGATTAGGATTATAATTAGGGTTAGTGTTAGAGTTAGAGTTATATATAGTGTTAGGGTAAGGATTAGGGGTAGGTTTATAGTCAAAGTTAGGGTTAGGGTTAATATTGGGGTTAGGGTTACAAAAAGAGTCAGAGTTAGCATTAGGGTTAGAATTAGGGGTAGGGTTAGAATTAGAGATAAACTTAGAATTGGAGTTAGTGTTCGAGTTAGAGTTAGAGTTAGATCTAGGGTAAGAATCAAGGTTAGAATTAGGGTTAGGATTAGAATTAGCATTAGAGTTAGAGTTAGGGTTAGAATTAGGGTTAGGTTTAGGGTTAGGGTAAGAATTAGAGTTAGAGTTATAGTAAGGGTTAGAGTTAGGAATAGAGTTATAGTTAGGGTTAGAATTAGGTTAGGGTTAGAGCTAGAATTGGGGTTAGGGTTAGAATTAGGGTTAGAGTTAGGGTTATATAGGTTCAGGTTAGGATTAGGGGTAGAATTGGAGTTAGAATTAGGGCTATATAGGTTCGGGTTAGGATTAGGAGTAGAATTGGAGTTAGAATTAGGGTTACAAATATAATTAGGGTTACAGATTGAGTTAGAGCTAGAGTAGGGTAGGGGTAACAATTAGGGTTAGGGCTAGAATTAGGGTTACAAATAAAGTTAGGGTTAGAATTAGGGTTAGGGCTAGGGTTAGATTTAGAGATAGGATTTGAGCTAGAGTTAGAGTTAGAATTAGAATTAGAACAAGAGTTGGAGTTAGAGGTAGGGTTAGAATTAGGGCTAGGATTATGATTAGCATAAGGGTTATGGTTAGAGTTAGGGTTAGCATTAGGGTTAGGGTTATAATTAGTGTTATTTTTAGTGTTAGTGTTAGGGTTAGAATTGGGGCTAGAATTGAGGCTAGGGTTAGGGTTAGGGTTAGAATTAGAGTTAGAGTTAGGGATCAAGTTACAGTTAAAGTTGGAGATAGAGTTGGGGTTAGGGTTAGGTTTAGGGTTAGGGCTGGAGTTAGGGTTAGATTTAGGTTTAGAGTTAGAGTTAAGGTTAGAATTAGGATTGGGTTTATAATTAGAATTAGGGTTAGGATTAGAGTTAGAGTTACATATAGTGTTAGGGTTAGGATTAGCATTATATATAGTGTTAGGATTAGGATTATGGACAGGATTAGGGTTAGTGTTAGGGTTACAACTAGAGTTAGAGTTATAATTATAGTTAGAGTTAGAGTTAGAGTTAGAGTTAGAGTTAGGGTTAGAATTAGGGGTAGGAGTAGGGTTAGGGTTAGAGATAGAGTTGGAGTTAGAGTTAGGGTTAGAGTTAGAATATGTGTCAAAATTAGGGTTAGATTTAGGGTTAGAATTAGCATTAGAGTTCGAATTAGAGTTAGGATTAGAGTTATAGTAAGGCTTAGGGTTAGGGCTAGAATTAGGGTTAGGGTTAGAATTAGCATTAGATTTAGGATTATAAAGGATTAAGGTTAGGGTTAGGGAGAGAATTAAAGTTAGAGATAGAGTTAGAGTTAGAGTTAGGGTTAGGGTTAGGGTTAAAATTAAAATTATCTATTTAGATTCAGAGTTAGAGTTAGGTTTTATGTTATTATTATGGTTAAGATAATTTTTGGGTTACTAATCATATTATAGATGATGTTAGTGCTATTGTTACACTTTACCTTGGTGTTAGGATAACTAACATGTTAAATTTTAATATGGGTTAGTTCTATTATAGTGCCCATGATTAGTGCTATTGTGATATAAGTTATTAACCTTTTTAATAATGTAATCCCTCCCCCCCCTCTCTCTCTCCCCTCTCTCTCTCCCTCTCTCTCTAACTACACCCATTAATATCTCCCCCCACTATCTAAATATACCCTCTCTCTCTGTAGTCTCTAGTAATGCCCCCTAATCTGTCTCTTTAATCTCTAGATACACCCATACACCCACTTATCTCTCGCACCCTACTTCCTAGATACTCCTCCTGATCTCTCTCTCCCTTTATGCTCTCTAGATACACCCCTAATCTCTCTCTCTCTCTCTCTCTCTCTCTCTCTCTCTCTCTCTCTCTCTCTCTCTCTCTGGGTGTGTGTATATACATATTATCACTTATAAAAATATAATATTATTTCTAGTTACTTGTACATATAGGGTTAAGCTAAGTTATATAATTTACTAAATGGTTAGTACAATCATATATAGAGTAAGAGTTAAAGTTAGGATCCAAGGTTTACAATTTCATTTATATGACACTCGTTGTTATGGTTAGGGTTAATAAGTGGTTAAATGTTACACTAAAATAAGGGACAGGGTTAAGGGAAGTATGCGATTTAGGTGTAGTGTTGGAGTATTTGGAGTACAACTATGATCAAATTTGGGATATATGTTATGCAAATGACTCGAATAGTGGAAAAATTAATTCGTGAAAGGGAAGTTATAAGTCCGAACACAACAATTCAGATGATGTTAAAAGTGTGAAAGAATATATAAGAGTCAATTTTATGAAAATTATTTCTCTATGATGATGTGAGAACATTATATGTTGTTGAATTTTTAATAATGCTAATGTAATTTTTATTGCAATGATTAAGAATTGTAATCAATAAATCTCCCTATTATTAAGGAATCTATTTAGACTTATGATTTTCTTTCTTAATTAATATATTTAGTAGCCACATCCATTGAAGAAATTTTTTGTACAACAATAAATTTATTTTGTCTTGTTCTCTTCTCCATGAAAGTTACATTGAACAATGGGGAAATAAAATTGCCAACACAACTAATTAGAAGTAAAAATTTGAAACCGGAGACAAGAATGAACTATATACAAAAAATATATCTGTGATCGTCTAAATACATGTCACATTCTTCAATGATTAGGATTCTTTTGTGACCTTTATTTGAACAATTATTGTGAAATACTTCTTTCATCATTGAGGGAAACCCATCCACTTTTGTAGATGTGTCACACAAAAATTTTTATGCATCTTCCTTATGCATTTCTTTCATTTCCTCAACATAGTCAATTGGAAATATTGCTTCTCTACAATTTTAATTATAGTTGTGTGCGCCTCTTTAATTATTTGTAGGCATTTGTCAAACTCAATCTTGATGAAATCATTTGAGATCATTGAAGTAGTTAGGCTCTAGTATCCAATAATGTTTGATTCTCTATTCAAGGTATCCATAACTGAAATAGTAACCTGCAAACTTATAAACAAAAATCAACATATGGAAATAATCATAATGAAAAAGTATTAATAGTTAACATAAACTCTTTCAAATGAATAATTTTCAAAATAACATAAATAAAAATCAAAACTATTTCAAATGAAATAGTTAGATTGTAATGTCTGAAATATGGTGGCATTGTCTTCCACTTTTCAAACATTACAAACATAAATATTAATAAAAATCTATATATAGTATGAAAAATATTTAAATAAAACACATATATAATCTAATTAAATAATGAAAAAATATAAACTAAATATATGATTTTTTTTAATTTTAAGTTAATCACTAACTTTAATAAAATACAAATTTTATTGATAAGGTGACCTTCTTGTCCACATCAATGATTAAATTTAATTATGAAACATTAAAAATATAAATATTTTGAAACATGCAAATATAAAACTATTATGAAACATACAAATATAAAACATGGAAACCAAAAGTATTTTGAAATATGCAAATCTAAAACTAATGTAAAACATAGAAATGTCAAACTAAATTGAAACATGCACGATAAAAATCTGCAAAAGAAATGTATTATCAAATATCTAAATCAAATAGTTTTTGAATCCTAAATCTAAATCAAACATACAAGGCTAAACTATATGGAACTTTAATCTACTCCTGTTCAAATACTCTAATTGCTCCAATAATCTCCATCTCTTCCTCCTTACAAAAACACAAAATAAAAATGAAATGAGGAGACTTTATTTTATAATTTATGAGAGAACCCTCATATCCCCCAATAGATGTCTTTTGACATTCCATGAATTTGTTTCAAATTCCCCCACTCCTCACAAAAAATAAGCATGAATGTGCATGCAAAAATATATTTAACAAAAAGAAAATGTTTTATATTTAAAATTTTAATTAAGTTATTTCAGCCCTATTTTCTTGGGTTCTATTTTTTGGCCTTATTTTTTTAGCTCCTATTATTTCGGCATCCATTTGGCTTAATATTATTTTGGCTCGCTATTCTTTCAAGAATTTTATTTTATTTTATAATTCAATAATGATAAAATATATACTAAATATATGATTTATCTACTTTAAATAAATCATTAACTTTAACAAAATATAAATTGTATTGATATGGTGGCATTCTCATCCAAATTAATGATAAAATTATGCTTTGAAACATGAAAATATAAATACTTAGAAACATCCAAATGTAAAACTATTGTGAAACATTTAAATCTAAAACATGCAAACCAAAACTATTTTGAAATATGCAAATTTAAAACTAATATGGAACATGCAAATATAAAACTAATTTGAAACGTGCACTTTTAAAATATGTAAATGAAAAGTATTATAAAAAATATAAATCAAATAGATTTTGAATACAAATCTAAATCTAAATCAAACATGCAAGACTAAACTATTAAATGCAAGCCTAAATAGTTATGAATAGAATTCTAAATCTAAATGAAATTAATTGAAATTGAAATCTAAATCAAAGTAGAATATTATAACTAATTTTGAATTTCAATTTATATCTACATCTAAATCTAAATGAAAATGTAAATAAAAAATAGAAATCTCACCTACAAAAATGTTACTCCAAAACTTCAATATACTCCTATTCAAAAACTCCAATCTAATCCTCCAATAACCTCCACCTCTTCCTTCCTTCAAAAACATAAAATGAAAATGAAATGAGGAGTCCTGGTTTTATAACTTCTGAGAGGCTCCTCATATCCCCCAACAGATGTCTCTTCACATTCCACAAATTTGTTTCAAATTCCCTCACTCCCTACAAAAAAAAAGCATGAATGTGCATGCAGAATTATATTTAACAAAAAAAAATCATATTGAAATTATTTCGCCCCTATTTTTTTGGGCCCTATTTTTTTGGGTCCTACTTTTTCGGGCCCTATTATTTCGGGCCTATTAGTTTGGCCTCCATTTGGCTTCCTATTATTTCGGCTATTATTTTGCGAATTTTTTTTTAATATTTAATTTGAAAGTTTGTAACCGCTCCCAATTCTTTTTTGTTGACAGAGAATCTTTTTTGGCATATTCTCGTGTTGTGATTGTATAGAACGCCTCTCGGCGTAACAAAAAGAAAATGTTTTATATTTAAAATTTTAATTAAGTTATTTCAGCCTTATTTTCTTGAATTCTATTTTTTTGGCCTTTTTTTTCAAGTTCTATTATTTCAGCATCCATTTGGCTTTATATTATTTTGGCTAGCTATTATTTTGAAAAATTTATTTTATTTTATAATTCAAAAATGTTAAAATATATACTAAATATATGATTTATCTACTTTAAATAAATCATTAACTTTAATAAACTATAAATTGTATTGATATGGTGGCATTCTAATCCAGATTAATGATAAAATTATGTTTTGAAATATGAAAATATAAATACTTAGAAACATGCAAATGTAAAACTATTGTGAAACAGTCAAATCTAAAACATGCAAACCAAAACTATTTTGAAATATGAAAATCTAAAACTAATATGAAACATGCAAATATAAAACTAATTTGAAACATGCACTTTTAAAATATGTAAATGAGAAGTATTATAAAATATATTAATCAAATAGATTTTGAATACAAATCTAAATCTAAATCAAACATGCAAGACTAAACTATTAAATGCAAGCCTAAATAGTTATGAACAGAATTCTAAATCTAAATGAAATTAATTAAAATTGAAATCTAAATCAAAGTAGAATATTATAACTAATTTTGAATTTCAATTTACATTTACATCTAATTCTAAATGAAAATGTAAATAAAAAATAGAAATTTCACCTACAAAAATGTTACTCCAAAACTTCAATCTACTCCTATTCAAAAACTCCAATCTAATCCTCCAATAACCTCCACCTCTTCCTTCCTGCAAAAACATAAAATGAAAATGAAATGGTGAGCCTTGGTTTTATAACTTCTGAGAGGCTCCTCATATCCCCCAACAGACGTCTCTTCACATTCCACGAATTTATTTCAAATTCTCGCACTCCCCACAAAAAACAAGTATGAATGTGCATGCAAAATTATATTTAACAAAAAAAATATCATATTGAAATTATTTCGCCCCTACTTTTTCGGGCCCTACTTTTTCGAGCCTATTATTTCGTTTGTAACTCTCACCAAATCTTTTTGATTGCCAAATGACATTCCATATTTTACTTTCGTTTGTAACTCTCACCAAATCTTTTTGATTTCCAAATGGCATTCCATATTTTAATTTCGTTTGTAACTCTCACCAAATCTTTTAAAACTATGTAACAACAATTTATTCCTGACTTGAAACTATTTGTATCTTCTCTAATATAAATTATTTTGTTCATATCATACATTATATAATGAAAGTAAATCCATACCAATTAATATTAATGTAAGTGGGAAATAATTTTTTTTCACATTGAATGAAGAGTATGACAGAATCCAAAATGGGTTTGCCATGGATTTGCATTCTTGCATCAATAGTTTAAACTGATTCCGTACTCATGAATCACACCGGCTAAAATACACTGAAAAGCAATCCATTGCAGGGAGACGATAAAGATTAGTAAAGAACTTAAAGAAGACACACAGGTATACTACGAAGAGTTTTTAGAAGTGAGCATCTTATTAGCTCCAAGCTAGAACATCACAGAACAATCTATCACAGAACAATCGAATATTCAGTTAGGTTTTTTTTATAAAAACATTACAAATACTATATTTTCAAAACAGAGAGATTGATGCTATCAACACTCAAATGAACAAGACTCATTCTTATTAACAACATTTACAGAGAAATAAAATAAATAAAATCAGAGAAGACTGAGCAACTCTGGAATTTTGTCCAAATACAATGACCCAAATCAAAGTCAAATATAAATTGAAATCAAAAGGCTCCAAAAATTCAATGTTTCAATTTGTCATGGATCTTCTGAATTCTGCAAAGATTTTAGTGCGCTCATAGACTAGAAGGAACCTTTAAATTGGAGCTGCAACAGAGCCAATTCCAAATGCATATCCAGATCTAGAGTCAGTCATTTATCTTTAATCCATTCCCATTCAGTCCCAACAACACGCTAATAGCGTCAAGAAGCTCCATGCATGAATCAGAAGAAAATGAATAGATTTGGTTAGGAAAGTACATATTCGACCAAAATATTTCAGAAATAGAAAAGAAGACACCCCTAAAACACTCCCATCAAGCACCATTAACAATGAAAAGTATTATAAAATATATATATATATATCTAATAGATTTTGAATACTAATCTAAATCTAAATCAAACATGCAAGACTAAACTATTAAATGCAAGGCTAAATAGTTATGAACAAAATTCTAAATCTAAATGAAATTAATTAAAATTGAAATCTAAATCAAAGTAGAATATTATAACTAATTTTGAATTTCAATTTACATCTACATCTAAATCTAAATGAAAATATAAATAAAAAATAGAAATCTCACCTGCAAAAATGTTACTACAAAACTTCAATTTACTACTATTCAAAAACTCCAATCTAATCCTCCAATAACCTCCACCTCTTCCTTCCTGCAAAAACATAAAATGAAAATGAAATGAGGAGCCTTGGTTTTATAACTTCTGAGAGGCTCCTCATATCCCCCAACAGACGTCTCTTCACATTCCACGAATTTGTTTCAAATTCCCCCACTCCCCACAAAAAAAAGGCATGAATGTGCATGCAAAATTATATTTAAAAAAAAAAATCATATTGAAATTATTTCGCCCCTATTTTTTCGGGCCCTATTTTTTCGGGTCCTACTTTTTCGGGCCCTACTTTTTTGGGCCTATTATTTCGGCCTCCATTTGGCTTCCTATTATTTTGCCAGCTATTATTTTAAGAATTCTTTTTGATTGCCAAATGGCATTCCATATTTTAATTTCATTTGTAACTCTCACCAAATCATTTTTCCTTACACAGATTATTCCTTGGAATATTCTTTGTGCTGGGAAGTGTTGCTGCCATTGTATATGCCTCTCGGCATAAATATCTATTTTACAATTTAAATTTTAATATAAAGTTAGTATAATATTTTGAGGATCAATTATTTACACAAACATAACAAGTTATATGAGACTATTATGTGTTCTTTACATCTTTGATTACAATGGACCATCTATAATTTTAATTTACTTGCTTTTTGATAGATGAATGAGACAAGACATCAAAATAAACACGAAATAAGTTTAAAGAGAAAGTAACAATAATTTTGATTACTAAGGAAATATGTTTTGAAGGGACCCAAGACCATTTAGCATAAAGTTCTAGTAACAATTAGATTAGAAATAGAACCTATAGAATCCATAGACAAAAAGCTTCCCAAAGATTAACACAATACAAAAATCAGTATGAAAAAGACAACCAAAAATTTAAAAAAATTCAAAAAATCAAGAAAACAAGAGGAATCTAAGCAAGATTCTTCAAAACTTTAACCTCAATTTATCTTTCTGTTTGGGCTCCTCCTTGTTCTCTTGCTAGGCATGCTTGGGCCAACTTAAACAACACACTAAAGTTTGGCATAGTGTGTTGGCTAACGTGGGGCCCATTTATAAACATTGTTTTTATAAGTTCTTCACATTTGATAAACAATTATATGTATTAGAGTAAATGCAGATCTAAGGAGAATTGAGGGTAGATAACGAAATTATTTTTAGAGTTGCATACTTTGTTACTTGATATTTTTCTCCAAAATTGACTTAACTTTTGGTTTGAAATGATTGTGAGAAAAATGTGGAGATAGATTAGAATAGATTGTGTAATTTGAGACTTCAAATGTGAAAATGCTCATACTAGATTTGTTATCATATCTAACATATGCTAACTAGCTTTTGAATAACAAAATATTGCTCCTAGTTGGCCATGGTGGTTTCCTATGATCTTATTTGTTTGTTGCTTCCTCGTGGAGCCAAGTCCTTCTTGATTCAACTTCTCTTCAATTGGGAGAGAAAATCTTTGCTCCCTCAAACCCCCCATGATTGGTTTGTTGAGAAAGTGTTGTGTATTCCTTTGTCCTCGCCTAGCCTTTGGCCACACTATTTTTTTTCCTAATGAGATTATTGATGCATCGGTGAACAATTTGGGGATTATGCTTGTTGTAAAATTCCCTTTTTTTAGAACTTTTGTGGAATAGCTTAGGCAATGGGCAGTCTCGACATGGTCTCTAAAAGGGAATATTGAAATTAATGCCTTGGTTAATGGCTTGTTTATGTTATCCTTTATGTGCCAAGAGGAACTCTCTAATGTCCTCATGAATGGACCTTGGACTCTAGGATTGAGCACAAGAAATATCCTCAATATTCCTAAGTGGAAACCTAAGTTGGATCTGACCATTGACCTGGGGTATCATACTTTGATGTGGGTAAGATTGCCAGGTTTTCCCCTAGAGTTCTAGAATAATGAGGGGTTTAAAGGTATAGATGACACCTACAGATCACTACTGGTAGCTGATAAGGTCACCAAAATAAAAGTGTGCCTCTTGTTTGCCAAAATTTATGTCAAGGTAACAATGAATCAAGTTCTTCCATTGGAGGTCTCTATTGATTCCAAGTTGGACTCATATGTACAACCCCTATACTATGAAAAATTTGATATCTTCTACTTAAGGTGTAAAAGGTTTGGACATTTAGATGTGACCTATGTAGCCAAGACATCAAAGTTAGAGCCTCCTTTTATGGTCTCGGCTAATAGATCTAGGAAATCTGATCCTATCTCTTCCATGTAGAAGGAGAACCCCATCACATACCCATTTAAAAAGGAAGTGATGAAGAAAACCCAAGATTTTAATCCCAAGGATCTAGACTCTATCCTATATCCCTTTAGGCCCTAAGATGTTTGAAGTTTCAAATCTAAGGACTTTTAAATCTTGCATTCCACAAAGAAGGTGATTTATCCCTCAAAAGGAGGTGAAGGTTCATTGTTGACCCCAACAAAAAAAAAATCCTAGATATGTTGTTAGAGGCTTCTTGGGCTTCCTTTTCTAAATGTGTTGGGATGATAAGTCCCTCATCCCTTGACCTTTCTTATGTTGGTAATTCTTGTATCTCTATGGTTATCCCTAGGCCAATGTCCTCTTTTAGTGGGCCCATTAGAGAACCCATTTCTTTGAAAATGATGTCAAGTACTCTTATTTCCTCTAAGACAAGTTTTGGGTGAGAAGGGGATGAGGAGTTTGATATGTTGTAGGAGGAGGCCTAGATAGCCGTAGACAAGAAAAACAATATGAAGAATAAAATAGATGTTGGTAGAGATAGTAAAGTGGGTAAAACCAAAGGGGTAAAAGGAGCCACTAAAAGTATGGCACATGGGGTGGGGGTGATGGGGTAGAAGATTCTAGTAGGAGATGGGGTCCCTCAAGGATTATAACTAGGTTTTTTGATTGCAGGGTTGATGTGTGTTAAAAAATAGAGTAGTTTCACCTTTTTGAATATGGTAATAATACTTTTGTAGAATGTTAGAGGTTTGAGCAGTCACCTTAAGCAACACATGCTGAAAATTGCCTTACTAGATTTTAAAATTGATATGGTGCTAATTTAAGAAACTAAGATGAGTAAAGAAAACTTGAACAAGGCAATGTCCTATAGCTAGCAATTGTCCACTTGGGTCTTGCGAGAGGCCAATGGTGTTTTTGGAGGGATGGCTATTGTCTGGAACATGAATAAAATATCAAGTACTCTTTAATATTTTAATGTAAACTCCATCATTTTAGTTTTCCATGATATTATTACTGGTTGGTACTATAATATGGTGAATATCTATGCTTCAAACTCAAGAGGGAAAAGAAAGAAACAATGGGATTTTAGGAAAGGGGACAGTCAAATTTTTCGAGCAATCAAGGTGATAATTCAGGAAATTTTTAAAATGATGGAGGAATACTAGGAAATCCAAGTGGATCATATTTACCATGAAGGTAATGGTGTGGTGCATAAGTTGGCTAAATTCAGACACAATGTTACGAGGCTAACTGAATGGGAGGACATCAACCTAATTCCATCATCAACTAAACTATTGATGTAATGTGAATGTACTTCTAACACTATCCTATGAATCATCACACCAAGTGACATGTCTTCAAGTTTTCTCATGGGTGGGAAAGAAAAAGATCTCATAAAGTTTACATATGGAAAGATTATATGTGGATACACTTTTATGATCTCATTGCCGTAAATGTTACTTTTTTCCCCAAAAGGATGAAGGCAATGAATTTTCTTAGATTCAAAAAATTGATTGTAATAGATAATAATGACACCTCTCTCATACCCTACTACATTAATAGCTAGGGTCATGTGATTATGGAAAGAAAGGGACAATTCACATGTTCCATGGAAAGAAATTATCTAGGCTTTGAAAAATCTTGTAGCCTTATGATGGATTTCGATTGTCTCTACATTTGAATCTTGACTATATTTTATTTAACTTCCAAAACTATCTTACTTGCAACTCATCCATGTCAAAAAATTTAGAGGAGTTGTTTGAAAAATTTGAAGAGTTGGTGGTTGAGTTGGGTGGCAGTATGGGCACCAGTGATCATATTGAACCTGTGGGAGTGAAGGAGTACATTTGCAAGAGTGAAAACACAACTATTTATCTGCAAGAGGGTGGCTTGTCACCCTTTATGAAAGGGATGATAAAACATGAGAAAAGAATCTCTATGTAGTACTTCAATTTGTGGAATGATAGAAGGGTGGTCATCAATGGAATGAGTTTTGAGATCACTAAAAATCTTATTGCTAGGGTCGGTGAGTTTCCCATTGGTGACAAGAACTGGTGCAAACAAGCTTGCATGAATGATGAAACCATCATGTGGAAATTCTTTAAGTTTAATGAAGAATTGGTTTGTATGCATGGTGGGTTTTCTAAAGAACACCTCCCTAAGCCCTGGTACATCATATGTTATGCTATTATGAGATACATAACTCTAGAGGATTGCTTTTAGGTACTTTATTTGTACCGCTTCACCATCCTCAACCCTTTTAGAAATCTAGATCAAATCTCTTTTCCATTCCTTTTTCTTGAATTCTTCGTAAGATAGTATTTTCAAGGCTATGGGAAAGAAGGAGGAGGGAAAACCCTTTTACCTCATCCACCAAGGTTTAATGAATAAGTTTGATACACATCACCTTGACCAAAATATGTCACTCCTAGTTAACCCTCTAGCTACTACTACCCCCCAAGTCTCTTTTGACCCTGGCCATGGGCCTAGCCATAAAAAATCAAGAAAACCACCATTCTTGAGGTCAAAATTAGTCTCATAGACTCCAATATGGATACTAGGAAGAGAAAAATGAGTTCTCATAGATCCAGCAAACACCTCCAAATGGATAAATTTAAGTCCACTCCCAAAACATTCCTTAGCTTGGAGTCTACTGAAAGTGACATTAAACCCCCACAGAGGAAGAAACTCCACCAAGAAATTGATAAGAAGTATAGTTCCAACCCTCCTAGCCCCTCCCATATTTCTGATACCCTAGAGGCTAACCCTTCCCCAGCTAGAAGCAGTGGTGAGGAAATTACTTCCCCCATGAAGGACACTTCTAAAGTGGGGGAAAAATTAAAAGAAAGCATAGCCATGAACAAAGTTATTTCAAGGATCATCTTGACAAGCTTGAACAGACAAGGAAGGATTTCACAAATGATCATACTAACATCTGTGAAAGATTTGAAACCTTGGTTGAGTTCTCCACTGAAGTGATGCATTTTGCAACTAATTTCTATAGGAGAACAAGGATGTGGAGGACCTAGGAAAGGAGAGAGAGACTTCTCACTCCAAATATGGCTTCTTGGTAGAGGACTAGATGAAAACCCTCCTAGGAAAACTTTTCAAGGAGGAGGGGTTAACTATGGATAAG
Source organism: Cupressus sempervirens (assembly GCA_028749045.1). NCBI lineage: Eukaryota > Viridiplantae > Streptophyta > Pinopsida > Cupressales > Cupressaceae > Cupressus > Cupressus sempervirens. Next base: position 434,545,840 of record CM053785.1, read on the forward strand.
GATGGACCTAAGGCAAAGGATGTTGATGAACTGGATAAGAAGGAGGAAAATTAGCCTAGACTTTGGTTGTTTTTCTTTTTGCTTTAATGATATCATTTATTCTAAACTTGACATGCTATGAGGATTTTTGTTATTTGTACAAGTTTAATTGTTGGATTGATAGTAGTAGTATGGTGTTTTATTGCTGGAATAATTTTCCTATTTATCTTCTTGATCACAATAGGAGTGATGTTATAGGGCTTTTATGGATTATGTTATTTTTTTGAAGTATAAAAATAGTACTGGTGAGATGATAGGAAGGTAACCTTTGATTGATCTTTTAGCCTTCTTATACTCCAGGGTCAGCTCCCCATCTCTCTTGGTTTCTATCTATATACATAAAAAATAATGGGATTTCCTTGAAAATATGATGCATAATAATCAAAATATTAAATAGATGCTAAGAATGGAGATTTGATCACTCCTCTACACCAATTTGATAAATTGGGAGGCTTAGAGCATTTCTCCAATAGTATGATGGACCTAGAATATTTCTTCCAAGTGATTGGTTTGTTGGATCTAGACCTCAAAGGGGAGAGGTTTACCTAGTCCAATAGGAGATAGGGAAAAATCCTTTTTCAAGTTAGTTTGGATGAGTTTTCTTTGTCTTCCAACTAGAGTAATATTGATGACTTCTTATTAGAGACTAAACCTAGAATGGGATCAAGCCATAGTGCTATGCTCATGGAATGGAAAGATGGAAAAATAAATGTTCAACCTTTTAGATTCAAGATAGTGTGGCAATCCAATGACAAGTTAAGAGACCTAATAAATGGATGGTGATAGACCTTGACCAATTCCTCTCCTCTATTAAAGTAAATCTTTAAGCTTAGTGTTATCAAAGATAAGTCCAAGAAGTGGAATAAGGTGTCCTATGGTAATATCTTTCAAAATAAAAAGGACTTAGCAAGTAAATTTGTGATCTCCTAGAAGAAATTTGGAGATAAACCAAATGACCTAGACTACCAAAAATTGGAAAGATCCAATAGAGATCAATGGCTCTCTATCTTTGCTCAAGAAGAAACTTCTAGAAGGAGAAATCCAAGATCCATGACTTACAAAAGGTGATAGGAAGACTAAACTATTTCATCAAACCACTTTGCAACACAAAAGTAGAAATAGAATTAGATCTCTTAAAGTGGTTAATGATATGGTCATTATAGAGGAAATTTATGTCACCACTAAATCCATTCACTAATTTTAAAAAGGGGAGCTATTGATGATGGAGCCAAAGACCCTCATGATCTACTCAGATGCATTCCTAAGCTTGTCTCTCTTGAAGATAATGCTACCATGACCAAAAGGGTTGAAAGAGAAGAGGATAGAAGCATTGATTTCTCCTTCCAAGGCTTCAAATATCTAGTTCTTGATGGCTTCCCTTGGCATTCTTCCAAAAATATTCGGTCATTGTGAGAGAGAATGTTTTCAAAGTTGTTTGTCACTTCTTTAGAATTGGTGATATGGCATATAAAAAGAATCTAACCTATAAAAATAATCAAACCTGCGCTATGCTCATTCCTTAAAAAATTGACCCCATGTGTTTGGAAGACTTTCATCTTATTAGTCTTTGTAATATTATTTACAAAATTATAGCCAAGGGTTTAGTGAATAGGGTAAAGCCAATATTGGAAACAAATCATTTCAAAAAATTAAAAAGGCTTTATTAGTGGGACGAATATTATGGATGTGGTCATTATGACTCAAGAAATCTTACATTCAATGAATTCTAATGTTAAATCCACCATGGTTTTCAAGATTGACATTTCTAAAGCTTATGATAGGGTGAAATGGTCTTTCCTGTATAAAGTGTTAACTGAATTTGGTTTCTCTTGTAAGTTCCAAAATATGACTATGGACTATGTTACCTTGATGAGTTATGTTATTCTTGTCAATGTTACCCCTTCATGGTTTTTTACTACTAGTATAGGCCTACTGTAAGGAGAGCCTTGCTCCCCTTATTTATTTATAATTGTGGTGGATGTCCTAATTAGGAATTTGAAAAAACTTCAGGTCTCCACAACTATTTATGGTGTCAAAGAGGCCACTAATATCCCCAATACAACATAGTAATGACCCTTACAATTAAGCCACTAAAAAAAAACCTAAATTTAATACACTACTGAAAAGTATATTGCTGAATAAAAGAAATTGTTCTACTTAAATAACGGATGTAAAATAGTGCCAATGTATTCATTCAATGATCATCAAATGTTTATACAATTTTTAGCACTAAAACATTACAACATGGAACATTACAGACAAACCCTAACTAACTAAATTCAACTAAGAACTTGTTACAACTATAGATTGAAATGAAAAACCTAGATTGATCAAATAGTGGAGATTGAATGCTGAAGATGATACGACGAAAGTGCAACTCCAGCTAAAACTCCAAACCAACAATTAAGCACAAGTAAAAGGACTAAAATATCCTTCCCATTGCTACAATAATTCAAGTGATCTTTCACACCCTCAAAATTGTGTACCAATTGAGAGTTTTCATTCTCAATGGCCAATTGTGACTACCTGCAGAAATCCTAGGCTCCACAATGAACATCAGCAAATATCAGCATAACTCTCGATGATAAGAAATGAGCCCTCAATGCCTATTTATTCTTTTTTCTTGATAGGTCAGCCTCCTTTTTAATTTTTTCTCCACTTCTTCTAGTAACCTCTAGAATATTTTTTTATTTAATGACTTTATAAAATATATCACTTTATTAAGTTAATTAAATATAAAGTTACCTTGTAATATATTTTTTTTATTGATAACTTTATAAATAATTAACTCCTCCAAAAAAAGGGACATTACAGGTCCACCCCTCCTAAAATTGCTTGAGCTCAAGCAATCTTAATGCTGGATGCTACAAAATTACTTCCCCTTCCCAAGTAGCATCTTCAATAGGTAAATCTTTCCATTTAACTAGATACTCTCTGAATACTCTCTTGTGAAGCTGCTTCTCTCTACTATCCAGAATGGATTCTAGCACTAAGATCAATTTCCCCTCATCATCCAAGGGAGGTAATACTATAGAAGGCATAACATTCTGACCCAACGCCTTTTTGAGGCATGATACATGAAACACATTATGTACTCTACTATCTGTGGGAAGCTCCAACTCATAAGCCACCTCACCAACTCGCTTGATGATCTTGAATGGTCCATAATAGCATGGCTTGAGTTTCTCTGCACCACTCTTCTTGAGAGTGGACTACTTATATGGCTTCAACAAGAGATAAACCATATCATTTACCTCAAAACTACGCTCAGTCCTCTTCTTGTCTGCATACAGCTTTTGCTAGTTATGAGCTCTAGCAATGTTATCTATGAGAGTAACAACTATATCCTTACTTTCCTATAATAGTTCACCTGCACAAGGTACTCGATTGTCTCCCAACAACAAATCTAAGAAACTAGGTGCCTCATAATAGTAAAGTGCCATGAAGGGTGTCATTTGTATAGCCATATGATACGTAGTATTGTAACAATTTACTCATAGAGATATATCCATCAGACCCAAGCTCGTTGTTGATCTGCCACATAATTCCTCAAATACCCTTCCACCCATTTGTTTACAATCTCTGTTTGACCATCGGTCTGTGGGTGATAACTGGTACTAGATGTAAGCTCAATGCCACACAACTAAAATACCTCCTACCAAAAGTGACTCATGAAGCGACTATCCCTATCACTTACAATGCTCCAAGAAAACCCATGTAATCTAAAAACCTCCCTGAAGAAGACCTCTGCCACCTGAGTTGCTGAGTATGTAGTAGTGATAGGGATGAAGTGAGCATATTTTGTCAGCCTATCCACCACCACATAAATACAATCGTTCTCCTAGACCCTAGGCAAGCCCATGATAAAATCCATAGAGATGCACTCCCACTTCCTATCAGGAATAGGAAGTGGTTGTAGGAGTCTTGCTGGATAAGTGTGCTCTTGTTTGTTCTGCTGGCAAACTTGACATTCGTGCACATACTACAAAAAATTAGCCTTAAGTCCCTTCCAATTGAACCACTCTCATACTAACCTGTAAGTCTTAAAATACCCAGGATGGCTGGCTATAGGTGAATTATGGAATGCTCTCAAAATCAACTACTTTACTTTTGATCATGGGACTAAGTAAATCATGTTCTTGTAAATGATCAAATCATCTATGAGAGTGTACCTAGTGTCGATTGCTTTTCCCTCCACTATATCAGAGGCCCATGTGTCTCTGGCATATTCTGCTACAATCAAGTGTCGCCAGTCCTCTGATATCTGAATCATAGAAGTGAGGTGTGGCCTATGGGATAAAGCATCTACAACAATATTTTGTGTCCCCTTAACATAGGTGATATCAAAATCATAGGCCTGTAACTTACTCACCCGCTTCTGCTGATGTCCATTCAGGTCCTGCTATCCCAAAAAGTGCCTCAAATTATTATGATCAGTTTTAATACAAAATTTGCTGTCGACAAGATATTGTCTGAATTTGGCCAAGGCATACATAATGGCCAACATCTCCTTATCATATATGCTGAATGATCTCTCAGCCCCTCTAAGTTTCCTACTCTCATAAGCTATACGATGCTTGTCCTGCATGAGTACAGCACCAACTCCCTCTCCAAAAGTATCACATTGAAGCTCAAATGGCTTCACGAAACCAGGCAATGCTAATACTAGGCATGTAGTCATTATTTCTTTGAACCACATAAAACACTCCTATGTCTCCTGAGTCCACACAAATGCCCCTTTCTTTAGTAAATCTATCATGGGTGCTACATGTCGTGAGTAGCCACTGACAAACCTGTAATAGAATCCACATAGACCAAGGAACCCTCTTAACTATGTAAGGTTCTCTGGTCATGGCCAATCAACAATAGCATGGATCTTTTCAGGGTCCATTTGTACTCCTTCTACACTAATGATGTGTCCAAGATACAATAATTCTATCATCCCCAAATCACATTTGGACTCTTTGGCATACAAGGACTCCCTCTGTAAAATGCTCAATACTATCTCCAAGTGCTCTAAAGGTTCTTGCCATGTCCTACTATAGATCAAAATATCATCAAAGAATACTAGCACAAATATCCTCAACTAATGGTGGAAGACCTTGTTCATAGTGGACTGAAAAGTGGCAGGTGCATTAGTTAAACTAAAAGGCATGACTACAAACTCAAAATGCCCATAATGACATTTGAAAGCAATTTTTTCAATATCCTGCTCTCGAACTCTGATCTGGTGATAGCTTGATCTATAATCAATTTTTGTGAAATAACAAGCCCCATGCAATTTGTCTATCAGCTCATCAATGTGTTGGATGGGATACTTGTTCTTTATAGTTCTCTTATTCAATACCTTGTAATCAATACACATTCATAGAGTTCCATCCTTCTTTTTTACCAAAACAACAGAAGATGCAAAAGGTGACTTACTTGGCCTGATGTGTCCCATTGCTAGCAACTCCTTCATGGTCCTCTCTAGATCTCATCTTTGAGTCATTTTGGGTGCTGGTATGGTGTGATCATGATAGGCTTAGCACCTTCCTCCAACTCGATAATGTGCTCAATACCTCTGTCTGGTGGCCTACCTGGTGGAATCTCACTGAATACCTTCTCATACTTGATTCTCAATTTCTAAATATCTGGATGATATTAAGTCTTATGTTGCTCCGCTTGGGTAGGCATCAAGGTGCATATTTCCACCCACTCTATATTATTATGCGTGGCTAATCTCTCCAACTGCCTAAATGAGATAGTCCTAACGTCGCCATTACAGATAGCCTTTAGCACAATTCCTACCATCCACCACGAATCATATCTCCATATCCTCCAATCTCAGGGTAACCTCCTTCAAAGAATGTATCCACTACATCCCAAGTACTATGTCCATGTCACCCATGTTGACCACATGATAATCCACCTTAAACTCATAGTTGTTCAAGCGCAAAGGTAAATCTCACACCATCTTATCACAATGAAGAGTATATCCATCGGCTACCTTGACTCTCAGTCCCTCGAGCTTCTTAGTAATGAGTCCACACCTCTCCACAAATTGTGCATCAATGAAATTATGTTTGGCACCTATATCCAATAGAGTAATAATCCTCTCTCTTGCCAAGACTCCCCAAAATTTGAAAGATCCCTCTCTTTGAATAGTAGACAGACGTGCCTCCTATAAATGTATCTTTAGAGCCTCTTTTTTCTTAGTACTATCTACCTCTTGTTCACCCTCTGCCTCATTAGGATCCTCATCATGGTGCTCTGAGATGTTTGAATCTAAACCTTTGTAATAAGCCCACATCACCCGATTAGCCTTCCCCTTAGGCCTCATAGGACAATCATGACCAAACTCATAGGGACCTTTGTAAAAGAAGCATAGCTTCTTCCTATGTAGGTCATTAATTTTTTCCTTATCCAAGGGTTCAGCTGACTTTCCTTTTGAGTCACTAACCTTCTCTTTACCCTTGTTGAATTCCCCTTTGTTGTCTCTAAATGATGAAGAACCCTTCGAACTAAACCAGTTTGCTGGAGCAACAAGTTCCATACTGCGGGCTTTCTTCATGGCTTCTTGTAATGTAGGAGAAGCAAAGGCCTTTACCCACCCCTTGAGTGGTTCAGTTAATCCCTCTATGAATAAAATGACTAGCCTCCTTTCTAAAATGTCAGGCACCATCATTGCAAGCTTCTGGAAGTCATTGATAAATTGTTCTAAGCCTCCTGACTGTCTCAACTGGGCTAACTCCAAGAAATTAACTTCGGGATTTTTTTAATCAAACCTTTCTATCAATCTATCCACAAAATCTTGATAGGTGGTTACCTGATTGTGTTTCAGTGTGATCATGTCATGTGTCCACCAATCATGTGCTGGCCCATCTAAGTGTAAAGTGGCATACTTGAGCGCTTCAGATTCTATCATACTCTTCAACGATAGGAAAGTATCCACCTTATGAATCCAAGCATGAGCAGTCA